>JAWWEW010000041.1:31641600-31655643 GCA_035583185.1 Anabacerthia variegaticeps
AGCTTCAAAGTACTTTGCTTTTATCAGATGTCTAGACTGTTATGAAGACTTTAACCAGTCATATCATTGTGCCATTATTATAAGATGCTGGTTATGTTATTGGCATACAGCATCTACACTTTCACACCAGAAAACTAGTTGATATTTATATTTAATATATTTAATATTTTTTCTGCCCTAACATCGAATATTCTGTGGAAAAAAAAAAAAAAGAGCATTTATTTGAGGAGTCATAACCTTCAAATCTGTTTAATTGCAAATTACTCATTTCTAAATCTCTCAAAGAATTTTTTTTGTTTGTATTTTGTTATTTTAATAGAACAGGATTAAGCTTTCCTGTGTCCATTGCTGTATCAGACATTCAGGAAAATGTTGTTCCTGATCCAAGGAGCTAAAATTCTAACCTGTTATATTTGTTTGCGAAGGAAGAATGTAAAAGAAAGTTCATTTTCCTTTCTGATTATTTTCTCTTTTTACTAAAGCATTGTGCCTAAAAGACAAGCAGAATGACTATTACTAGAACATCAGCAGCTAATCAGGTCTAATTAATATATGCAATTATATTCTAGTATTATGTAACCCCCCTTTTGATATACTTTTTCAGACTTAGATATGGCATTCAGGTTTTCTTTCAAGATGTAGCAGTTTTTTTTCTAGTAGGAAACCAATGTGTTCTCTGTAGTTGCACATTTTTAGAAATAGCTTCTCATTATTGTTGGAGAACATCATTATTCCTGTAGATGAAGATGTTCGAGATGTTCTGATGTCTTGTTACTGGGCTGGTTCTTGTCTGAGGCACCTGCTGGCTCACATTTAGAAATGTATTCTTGCTTGTCTGTTAGTTTGGCAACATCTCTGCTCATAAGGTTGTAAGTTGGTATGAGGAGGGAGTAAATATCGTGGCTGAAAATAGGTTCTGAGGATTAACTTTCAAACAATCAAAACTGATACCCCAAGTTCTCAGATGATGACTGTGTGGAAATGGAATCAGCTTTCAGTGTCATAAATGTAATGTGAGAATTATGGAAATATTGAATACATTATCATTTATTTTATCATTTAGATAAGAATTAAAAGGTGTTTGGAATGTATAAATTATGCCATGCCTTTTTCTTCTTCATCTCTCAGTGATGCATGCAAGAACTCTTTTCAGTCACAAAGCAATGATTCACCACTCAAACAGCAGGAGATGGCTGACAGAAACAGGAACTTTTTTCTGGCTCTGTGATCTGCTGAAGGAAAGCACTAATGCTTTATTTGTTTTCTTCAAATAAGCAGTTCTTCTCTTGGTCATGACCATGTATTTCAAACACTTTACTGTCAGAAGAAGAGTAAGAGATTTTAAAGAGGACACAGCCAACCATATATCATAACTTTCCTGAAGAGTCTCTGAGAAAGCAAAGATGAAGGAGATAAGGTCATATAGTGGCCATTTATGCAACATTTAAGCTACTGAAGTCTCCAAGTGATTTCAATTAATCTGATTTACTGTGCATCAACATATTTAAAAACTTGGAGAACGTTTTTCACCACACAGTATTTCTAAATGGCAATGGAGGCTTTTATCTATAGTTTCATTCTTTCATTATCTTAGGAGTTACTGTAGATAAGACAAAGCATCAGATAAAAGCAAACATTTGCTAATCAGGCATCACAAGAGGTAACAGCCACATATTCTGTCTTCCTGATCACGTATCAGGTTAAGTTTTTTTTGTTTTAATGGGCTCAGAAGAATCAGAAATGAAGCTTCATTTGAATGTTATTTTCTGTCATTTTATTGATGATTTGGAGCTTCAAAAGAGCAATATATTTTTTGTCTCATCTTTGAGCAGCTATATCATATGTGAATAATTTTTTGGCCTGCTGATACAACTCTGCCATGGACAATTTAGAATGTAATGTTGCCTTTGCACTAATACACTCAGTATCTCTGTAATGGCATTCTGCTATCCTTCCACAACTTTAGACATGAAAAATGGATTAGTTTTCATTCTGTTATAAATTTCCAATATTTATTTTTATTTAAATATTCACTATGATAACATTGATCACAGGATTATTTTTTTTTTAATTTTACATAAGATATCTCTCCTTTCAGAAATTTCAGAATTAAGCAATATTATTTAATTACCATAAGAGAAAGCAAAAAAAATTTCTCGTGTTTGTGTTAAAATAAGTATAAATAATTTTAGCAGATGGGGATGGTTGCTCACCTGACTTAAACTATAAATTATGTAAGGTTTTCAGTAGTGTTTATTATTCATTGATAAAGTTCTTACTCCATGTAAAGATCATATTGCAACTAAAACTTATTTTTATATTAAAGCACTATTTTTCAGTTTCAAATGAAAAAAAAAATTAATTTTTTACAACTATATTAAAAACATTAGGAAAAAAACAAATATTTTTCTTTATTAATCTTGTCTAAGAAATGTTATTTTAAACAAGATGTTGGTAGAATGCTAATATTGAATGAGAATGTCCCCTGGTGACAATGAACAAAATCCAATGCATTTTAGGCAATATAAAGACTGAGGAGCGTATAAATCAGCCAACAATTTCAAAGAAATCCTGTTGACTTTGCAAGTGACAACAGATCTTCCAAAAAGCCTAACTGAAAACTTAACATTCAAATATATTTGGTAAAATTGTGAAGGCAATCACTACAGAATATTTATGAGTCCAACCACTCCAAATAAGAAAAAAAACCACAAAATCAAACAAAAAAATTCTGAGGCAAAATCACACCAATCATTTTAAACATTTTCAGAGATCTGAATCAAGAATACATATATGGGGGATACTTGTAAAATGCTTAAATGCTGTACGTATTAAGATTATAGATTAAACAAAAAAGCAAATAAAAATATATAAAGACTATTGCAATCATTTTACTTAATTTGAGGCTTTCTTAAAATGAATAAAAATAAGATTATTAAAGACCTCAGGATCTGACAAGTAGCTCCTAACAGTCGTCAGAATAATTAATGAATATTGATGTGAAACGCAATACTTTCAGTTACCTGGATAAAACTGTTGAAGTCTATGGTTAACTTAATAGCAGCAGAATTATGTGGGAGAACAGTCTTATGAAAAGTGGAAAAAACAGCTTGGAACAGTTTGTTGAGACCTGGAGATGAAGAGGAAGACCATCATGTTGTGAGCTATCCGAGCATGAAAGAAATACATCTACATGGACACTGTTTTAATGGCTCCAATGTTATTACATGTTCTCTCAGTTTTCTATGTTCATTGTTATATGCATATGCACATATATTGTTCAGAATAGTTCTCCAGTTCTCCCTCATGTTCTCCCCGCTTTCCCATTGGTCGAGATCTGCCGCAGTGCAGTCTCACCATATATGGTTATCTCCTCCCCGGTTTTCCCCATACGGTTGTTGCCCTTCCATCTTTTACCATACATGTGAGAGGGTTTGCATCCTCCTCCCAATCTCCACCCAACTTCTGGAACCTTCCTACAACACTCTATATAAGCCTGAGTCTCACTTGAATAAACTGTCATTCTGCCTCGCCCCTTCTGGGAGGGTGCTGTGTCCCTCTTTACCCTTCAAAGCTGTGTTAGAATTATAAGCTTTTCAGGTAATTAAATCAGCTTTCACTTGTATTTGTGTCTCGTATCTTGATTTCCTGGTGATGCATAAGACAAATTCTGGGGTAGCTTTCCCCACAGTTATGGCCAATTGTATGTGTCTAGTGTAAGACTTTCCTCATGAAGTCCTTATAAAGACATGGCTTCATTCATCTTCCATTCCCTCTGTCAGAAAATGACTGAGGGCCTATGTCCTCAACCTGGCACCTATTTCATAGAAAAGGGATGGCCTTAATTTTCTCTTGGTCTAAGTAAGGCATTTGCTCTTTTGTTCAGAAGAGGAGGTCAATATGGGGGCAAAGTGTCTCAACAGCACAATTGAATGGAAGCTGTCTCAGCAATTTGTAAGTGAAAACAAATTGAGTGTAGCAGTTGCTGGAGGATAGAGGGCTGACCTAGAAGGGTCATCACAAAGTTTGGTAAAGGCAAATGCAAAATCTTGTGTTTGGGATGGAGTAAGTCAAGTCTTATAGCTTTGGGGCCAAGTAACTATGGAGCAGCTCTGTAGAAGAGTATTTAGAAGTCATAGCACTTTGGATATGTGTCAGCAATGCAGCCCTCTGGTGATGAAGATTAAGCACATACTGGACGGCATTACCAAGAACACATACAAGGAGTGGAGGGAAACGTTTTTCCATCTGTATTCAGTACTCACTAGGCTGCATCTGGAGAAATGTATCCAGTTTTGGGCTCTCAGTACAATAAAGACATTGAAAAACTGCACCACATCCAGAGGAAAATCCCCAAGATGGGTAGAAGTCTGGAGCATATGACATACAAGAAGGAGATGAGGAAGCAAAGCTTATTGATTTTGGAAAAGAGAAAGTTAAAAGATATTAACATTATGTACAAATGGGAGTTGCAAAGAGACAGAGACAGAAGACAGACTGTACTTGGGGACACAAAGCTTAAGGACAAGAGACTTCCAGGGAAGTTCTTTTTCAATAAAAAGAAAAATATTTACTACAGAGAGGTTTAAACCCTGGGACAGCTGACTGCAGAGGTTGTGGAATCCCCATCCTTGGAAATGTTCAAAAATCAAGATGGCACTAAGCAACCTGCTCTGACCCTAAAGTGAGGTCTGATTTTGGACTGGAAAATGGATCGGATAATCTCCATAAATTGTCAGCAATCCAGATTGTGCTGTTCCTCCAGGGACAAAACCTGAACACACATATGTCCTCACACAGACACATATGAATCATATTACCATAGGACTTGTCACACACAAACAAAACAAAACAAAACAAAACAAAAAAAAAAAAAGTAAAATTATTATATGGTGATTTTATTTCTGACATGTTTGTCTTTTTCTGAAAATCATATCAATGACAAAATAAAGTCGTAACAGTTAAGATGAGGCTTTTACCTTTAAAACAGTCTCAAAATTTCAAACAGGACACTAGTTATCCCAGCGGAATATTTCCCAAGGAACAAAGTATGACTAGCACACTTAATGAAATGAGCTTAACCCATAAATGCTTAATGTCTTACAGAGCCATTTATGTTGGTGAAAAAGAAATATTAATTGCCTTTACTTTTTATTTAGAGTGTCTTGAGATTCTGTTTACATATAGGTTGCAAAATGACAACACAATATAAAAAATAATGGAGAGTTGGGAGTACTTGACAGTAAGTAATTAGGATTTTATGTCTAGTGGTTTTTCATTTTCATATTAATCTTTCTGTTTGATGCCTTCTCCTTCTGCTACCAAATTGTTTACAAATGAGAACCTGCTTAGATTCAAATTTTTTTCTGTAAACCTAATTAAACAATTCTGAGCAACCTCAGATGACCACAACTAGATCAGCAGGCAGCTGCTCCACAATGGTAACCTCCAAAGTTTAATATTTACAGATGATCAAGACCTTGTTTTCAAAACCATAGTTCTTCCATTAAAACAAACAAACAAACAAACAAAGAAGCCCACCACTGACAATAGTACACCTTCTTTTCCTACGTAGGATGGTCTTGAAAGCTTTTAAGGATCACCTCCAGTTGTAATGATACACATATGAGAGTATAAGAGTTCTGCTTCTGGTCCCCACATCAATAGATGTGAGGATTTAGTTCACTGATGGCTGCTATATTAAGATTCAATTTTTCAATGCACACAACCATTCAAAAAGAATGAAAAGCACTACAGCCTATAGAAAGTATAAAATCCTGATTTACTTGTTAGAGTAAGAAATAATACATGAAAGGACAAATATATTTTCTTTAAGGAAAATCTAAAAATAATATTGTGACTGCAAAGGTGTTTTCTAACCAAAAACTGTTTTACTTGCATTTGAAAATTTGTCAGCCACATGCAGAGTTATAATAAGTATTTTAATACATTTTAATACTGCTATGAAGTCTTATTGACTACGAAGTCTTATTGACTTAATAGCAAACATGTTCTTATGAACTGCTTTACTTTAAAGATTATAATTCATTATATAAGAAGTAATTTTGTTTAAAGATGGCATACTGTCATTCATAAAGGTGGCTGTCAAAAGGATACCTTTTAAAGTAACATTTTGGAAGGCTTTATTCTTTATGAAGAAAACAGGAGAATTGCTTACTTTTTGTTTTTTTTTGGTTTTTTCTTTGTGGGAGGTAGGGGGTGTTAATATATTTTGTTCACTGTGTTTTCCAAGGAAAAGATCAACTCTGGTCTTCCCTGGTTACACAATTGATCAGAGAGAATGCATAGTGTTATGTTGAACTTTTAATCTAAAGTCTTTGTTGTTACTTCATTAATAAAGAATTTCTTTCTTCAACATGCTAATTAAAAATAGAATGTTTGTTAAAATTCATAGTTAAAAAAAATAAAATTGTACTACTAATTGCACACATAATTTTTGAGTTGTTGATTTGGGGCATTTTTTTAGCATTTGTTTTATTATAACTAATTTGGCAGACATGACTCCATTACAGACATACTCCCAAAAGAAGTTGTGACGGTGGAGGTGCGGTATTCAGAAACCACAAGAGAGTACCCAACTGCAACATTGATACTGGGCATACTCAAAACAGGTTTCAAAGACACAAATGTGATATATCCATGCAAACCTCTGAAATCTTTATTTATAAGGCCTATACCAATGTTTTTGTGAAGATGATAAACTGAATTCTTAAGTATAAATATGTTAAGTCTACCATAGTTTATTAAATGTTTTGGAGGGAAAAGCAAACAGGAATAAAAATCTCTATTCAAAAATTTAATTCCAGAGATTTTCTTTAAGGATTTCTTTCTGAGTTATAAAAGTGAAGAAGAAAACAAATTTATTTCCTGCCTTCTCAATTACTTGTTAAAAATCAAGCAGAAATTCTGTTGTTCTTAGTTCCACAGCACTTCCTTAGAGAAGCTGGGAAAGTTGGGATCCTGTTGATGCTTGAGAAGTTTTTGATAGATGCAGTAATTCCAGAGGGCAGTTGTTGACCAATTTGCTATTGTTCACTGATCTGTAAGACAGCAGCGTTCTTGGTGCTGGCTATGTTAGTATAACAAGCAGACCCATTTGATGTAGCAGCAGTAAATATTGCATGAGGTTGATCATTAGTGGGTCTTTTCAGTTCACACTGGCAGAACTGTGACAGATCTCCCACAGTTCAGTAATGTATTAGACATTTTTCATATCACTTGTCCATCTAATCAGATTAATTTAAAAGTCAGAAATTTAAATTTCTGCTTGTATTTTGTAAAGTTTGATTTGTTGAGAAACACTGTTATAGATCTGAATTACCGCTGTCTAAATGTATGTATTTTATATTGGTTTTCAGTGTATTTTTCCACCTGAAGAAGAAAAGAAATGATCAGAGAAAAACTTCTCTGGCAAATACACTCTAGAGTACACACTCATGTATAAATATGAAAAGAGATAGTTTAACTTAGTATTTTCCTCATGTTCAGGAATGAAATTACATATATAATATTACAAGGCAATGATAAAGATTCTGATAATCCTACTTCTGTTCTTCTCAGATTTAATTTTATCTCTTCTGAAGAAGTATTGAAATATTTTAACTAAAATAATGAAAACAAACTACAATTAACTTATTTTCAAATCAGGAATGTCAAAAAATTTGAGAGGTCTTATTGGCTTAGATTCAGTAAGAAGGTTGAGCTGGGTTTTAACATTAGACTGATACTTAAGGAATTTTCATAAGAAAAATGAGAAATATGATTTAAATCATGTCTGTCTGAACAGGCAATTGATTCCAGGTTTCAAGAATCTCTTCCTTCCTGCAATACACAGGCACTGAGACAAAGTAGAAGGATTTAGCAGCCTAAGTCGTGATGAAATTGAAGGGGATATACTGCTTTTAGACAGGATAGAGTTAATTTTCTTCATAGCAGTTGTGTGGAGATAGCTGAACACCTGCCTGTGAATGAATTCTTTATTTTGCTTTGCTCACAAGTACAGTTTTTTTGCTTTACTGTCTTTATCTTCGCTCATGAGTTTTCTCACTTCTTCCCTTCCAATCCTCAACACAACCATTTGAGGGGAAATGAGCAAGTCCTTTTGTGGAGCTTAGCTGCTACTGGGGTTAAACCACATCAGGGGTAATGTGATGTTAGCATTCGGTTATTAAAAGTTGCTTCTGCCTGATTGAAGGTGCAGCTGAGACCATATGCCAAAGTCAATAGTATGTTTTTTTGTTTAACAGTAAATACAAGGTACAGACAGTGATATAAAGAGAGAGAGAGAAAGAAAGAGAGAGAAAGAGAGAGAGTGAAAGAGAGAGAGAGAGAAAGAGAGAGAGAGAAGGGTGTGGGGGAAAAAAGAGATTAAGAGAGAGACAGAGATTAAATAAATAAAAATATCACCGTTACATGGATTCCAGCAACATCCCATCAGATTCTTCTGGTCTTCTCGGTGGTGAGGGTCCAAAAGTTGTGCTTCTGAGATGCCACTTTTATACTGTTCCCACAACTGCAGATTGCATGGATGTAAACAATTGTTTTCTTTCCCATAGCTTATATAGTGGAATTTTGTTTGGTGTGCTAATTTCAAACCTTCAACTTCATTTAGGTCTGGAATTAACACTTTCCTTTCTCACAGTTTTTTCACTGTGGGAGTTTTTGTTCTGGTAGATTACTCACATTTGCCCTACCAGCTCTGGTTCCTGTTTTTGCCACCTGGTCTTATCACAAGCTCCTGCCTTGATGGTTTTTCTTATGGGAATTTCCTTCTTTGACAGTGTTTTGAGGCAATTCATTGCATTCTTGAAGTCAGTACCTTCACTGGCGTGCGTGAGTATCATTATCTAATTCTGGGCATTTGGGACATTTCAGAAAAAAAGCAGGAGGGTAGCATCGTGACATTGAATCTCCATTATCAGAATCAGAATCGCACTCTGAGATGGAAGGGACCTGCAATGATCATCATGTCCAGTTCTTAAGTGAATGGCCCATACCAGGATCAAACCCACAATCTGGGTGTTATTAGCACCATGTTCTACCAACTGAGCTAATCTCCATCAGAAATCATAGCTGTCTTGAAATGGAGGCATTAAAAGCAACCTAACCCAGATTTTATCGGCCAAATTTCACTATTCAAATGTTCTTTTTTGTAGCAATAAATTAAACAAAATTATATTTTAAGATTTTTTAACATAAAAACTGTTAAAAAAGTAAAAATTTACTTCCTCTGTTCAAAACATTACAGCTAATTTAAACAGAGTAAAGGACAGAATCTGTAAGGAACAGACAGTTCCTTGGCAATTTAAATTTAATTAATTTTTTTTACCATGCTCTTCCCATCCTGAATGAAATTTAGTGAATTACAATCCAGTGGCATCTGTTACAATTACAATTTCTTCAGTTTTCCAGTTGGTGTAACAGATGTGTCTTTTAGGAAGCAGTAGTTAACTGGTACTAACCATTACAGGTTAGAGTTCCTGACACCACTGCCATACTGGCACAGACCTTCAGTCCACCAAGCCCAAAACGCTGCCCATGAGAAGCTTTGGCACCAGATCTTCCTGCAGAAATTCACGGCAAGAAGACATCAAGTGCATCCACACATTTTTTTTTCCTGTGTGCGTTACTGTAGTAGTGTAATGTACTACCAGCCTTGTGAGTCTCTACAGAGTCCTGAGCTGCATCAGCTGCAGCATCATATGTGCACAGCTGATCATACTTTGCTTAGTTTATAAACTGTGGTGACAGCAAGGGTGAGGACCCAAGGAAAGGACAATGAGAATTGCTCATAGGGCCCCACAGATGGAGAAACCCCATCCTCCCTACCTTGTCCTGTGAGAAAAATATATATAGCATGTACACTTGAACTTTTCTGAGACAAAATAGGAAATATGTCCTGCAACCCCAAGTGAAACCTCATTTTCCATCCAGTGCTGTCACAGTTGCAACTATGTAGTGCCTCCCCCAAAACTACTTGCAATTTGTTTCTGTCAAAATTAGCTGATACCCTAAGTAGCTACATGTAGTCTTTGCAAACCCACCTCAAATGACAATGACAATACCTTGGTTTGAAAACGACGATCTTTGCCTGCTACACAGCACTCTCCATTTGCCCCCTTCATTGCTGTTAGAAACTTTTTCAAAGGCAGCCCTGAAGTGTAAATGTTCCTTGTGAACATTAAAATGTCATTTCAGTGCTTGTCTGGGTATTATTGATTTCATCTAACAAGTAGGTGAAAGTCTCCAGGGACCAGTGCTGTGTAATTTGCTGCTGTGACACAACCAGCCAACACCACTCTGTCCAGAAGCTTTTTGATCATAATCAATACCGAGTCTAATTCCTTCATGCTCAAATTTCCTTCAATAAAATATGGACATGGATGACATCAAACTGGCAGGTGATATTATTTCCACTTTGAAAGTCAGACCCTCATATCACCTCATTAGGAAGTTTGAAATTTGAAGTGACATGTGCTTTTTTGCTTTATATCAGGCTCATTCTTTTAGCCAGTGAAAGCTTGTGTCTTTTACCCTGCGTGTTGTTTGATGTCCTAAATTGATTTTATTTTCAATTTCAGCAAATTACTTGAGTTTCCATTTCCTATTTGGAAACAGTGGGACAAAACAACCTCAACAGTAAAATATAAAACAATAAAATCAGTCATAGTTTAGCATCTTTCCACAATGAGGAACTAATAAAAGACTATACTACATTAAGTGGTTGATAATGGACTTGAAATACATACATACATATATATATATATATATATATATGCATATGTATACATATTACACATATACATATTTGGAGAGCTAGAGTAGTAAGAGGGTGCTCATGAAGTATGGATGTCTCTATGAATAAAAGAGGGAGGAAAACAAAGTCTCCAAACAGTTTTTACACAACAGAAATTGGTGTCAAAATGGTATATATGTGTGAGAAATTAATCCAAAATTTTTTCTCAGTAAATGTCTATTATAATATTTTATGTATTCAAAAAAATCTTTTTTTCTTCAGGATTTCACATGATCTCTCCAGAGTTGAACTTGAAATTCAGACATAAACACATTAGGCATGCTTTAGAAGGAAAATTATGTCCCTGAAACAAAAGTAGTGAAATGAATCCACAGAATCCTGCCTGTCCACTATCCATCAGAAAATCAAAGATTGGCCGGACATGTGACCTAGCAAATTCTAAGCCTTTGATCTAAAGCACTCATGATGAATGGTTGATGAAATCATGACCTTTGTCTCTCGATTCAGCCTGGACATATCCAAGGTTGAAGCCTAAAGTAAGGATTAACTTCAACTCACACTCATCTCTCACTGAAGTCAATAGAGAATGATGAAAATGTGTGTTGCTCTAGATACCCATGACTTTTAACTATCTTGACTAGTAAAGAAGCCTACCTTGACATTTACCCTACTTCAGAAAAGGATGGGTGAATCTAGGATTTTCCATTGCATCAATTGTAAGTTTGGCTGGGGTAGGGAGATGTAGTGTCTGTATTTCAAATTTGGAAGGATTATCTAATATTATGAAATAAAATTAGCAGTGAATTTACTCTGTCGTTCACTACATGTTACTTCTGGAACAGGGAACAGATTCAAAAGCCTCCACATGTTCTGATCTTCCAGGCTACTTTCCCTATAGCCATGAAAAATAACATGTAAAAATATGTATGTTACAATTTCACATTTAGAAGAACAAAAATGTTTCTTCCTGCTACATCCCACACTGCATTTAAGTTATCAAATTGAAAAGAAAATTATTTGACTTCTTCCTGAACTTTTTGACATTACAAATAAGCCTACAAAGCAATTTTTCTTTCTTCACTTTTTAATTTAAGGATCATTAGGCATTCATATTGCACATTTTGTTACATGGCTGGGCAAGAATTAACACTTCTAAAAAGAAAGAAACTTCAATTCAGACAGGAAGAACCATAGCTTTTTTTAAGGTTTGATGAAAATCCTTCCAAAATAATACACTTTTTTGTCAGTAATGTGAGTATCTCAACAATAGGCACTTCTTTTCAGGTTTTATCCGGAACTCCGTTTTTTTTATTCTCTACATTTTATAACTCAAAGTCTGGCAAGATGCTGGGTTTGTATGGGACTGAAGAGGAAGTTATTCTTTAACCTGTCAGTGGGATGTCCCTAATAATCTAATGCCATACTTAATGTTGAGCTTCCATAAATAGGTGATGGATTAAAGACAGCCCTGCAAATACAGCATCCTACAGGCAAGGCACTTGTTTGTGCTTGAAAAGAATACACAATGAGAAAAGTAAATTTATCTAATTTCTACGATAAATTCCAACAGTCTGATACAATTATACATGTGCTTCTTCTTTTACCTATAAAACAATGAAATTAGGCTTTAGCTTGTCAGGGTTCTGACATTACAGATACTAATACCAATTTGATGTGTGTATATGAGACTATGATGTTGCTGAGAGTAATTTCTACTATTTACAATACAGTAAACAACCACAGTGCTTGAGAGGGCCTGGTTGCAATTTTTCTTTTCTTTGATTCAGTTTTAGCTTCTAACTTGACATTTCTTTGTTCATATCAGCTAGTAGGAGTAATAACTGCATTGACTCCTCTTCCCCAAAACTCTAGGGAAAGTGGTTCAGAAACTTCAAACTATGCAATGTGTTCTTAATGTCTTCCAAACTAACAGATCTAGCATCAAAATGCTGCTCGCAATTGAGTACTATTTAGTGCATTAATTCCATTTGGGACTGTTAATAAATATGTTCCAGTATGATTTTCTCAAAGATAGCACACAGACCCTCGATAAACAGCTGAGGAGAAAAATCAGGGGATTAAATGTAATTATAGCAAAGTGGTTTGCTATTAAACTAATTGAATAAAAAGTAATTGGATTACGTATGATCTTCAGCAGCTCACAGGCTTTAAACATTAATTAAATTATCATACTTCCCATTCAAAAATGTATTGGCTGAACATTAACTATCTTGACACTATCAAAGCAGGAGAAACAAAAAACAAAATATTTGTGCTGAATGCAATGCCCAGTGTTATTATAGCACAAAAAGAAAGGCCCAGTTTGGTTATGTTAAACTTTTTATTTTTCATTTACATTCTATGTAACTGTTGTTCCCTGACTGAAAAATTCATGATAACTGGCAAAATTTCTTCTTGTTAAACAATTAACAACATTGCATTCAATAAGAAAAATCTGTTTACATAATTTTGTCTGAAAGTTTTTCAAATAGAAATATGTAGAAATCACAATGTGCATTGGACCAAGTAAAAAAAAAAAAAAATTGGTTATTTTACTATATTATTAGACCATGGATATACTAAGTATAAAGTACTATTATTTTTAAATGTACTGTTATTAAAATCTATATACTTTTAATTCATTTTCCACAAAGCAATAATTTTTAGAGTAAAAATGAAACACTTTTTTGTTGTTAAAAGGACATGGAGGCTAGGTGAGAATTTCCTTTAAAAATTATTCCTTTAAATACTATTAAAAAAATTTTAATTGAGGTAAGATTAAGAAAAAGTCCTCAAACAAAAATACATTTTCCCCTAAATGCATTGAAATAGCTTTCAAATGATAGCAATGATCATAATAATGATGATCATGATAATGTGATTGCAGAATTAGTTCAAACTAAATAACACAAATGCAAAAAGAAATCTCAAAGAAAGATTTAACTTGAGCATTCAGAGAAGTAAGTATTTTGTGTATATACCAAATTGTCTGTATGTATACAGGTACTGAGGTTTGCAAACATCAGACTTGTTCTTTAGGGGTTCATTATATCTCATGCTATGTTTTATGGCTATCCCTAAATGCCAAAGTGTGTATGCAGTGGATTATTCTAAAAGGATCATAACTTTATGTGGAGGGTTGAGTTGGCTCCGTGCCAAACCCAACTGCCGGCCACACGGATTCCCCCACCCCCCAAAAGAGAAAAGGGAAAAAAGTACCAGAAAGACAATTATATGAAAGATTTATATATATATATTAACATATA
>JAWWEW010000041.1:31679351-31713727 GCA_035583185.1 Anabacerthia variegaticeps
ATGGTATGACAACAATTATCTGTAGTAGCATTTTTATTTGGCTCCTTTTGAAATCAGTAATTATTTAATTAATTGATGAGTATAGAAAAGTGTAGTACTGCAAGAGTTGGAGAGGCAGATGAGCCTTAGTGGAGACTATTTAACCCAGGCCCCTGAGACACCAGCCTATTGTCAGGATCTCTAGTACTTCCCTGGGAGAAAACACCAACACTTTGTAGACTTCACTTGGACCTCATGGTCTGTCATCACTGTGGATGGAGGTATTTGACTGTACTCCCACAGATGAGAAATGCTTCCAAAGAGAGGCGTACATCCCTCCCAAGCAGACGCTGACTTGATCTCCTTCCTTCAGCCTCATTGAGAGAGGTACTAGTTCAGAGGGGGCAATCTCTCATGTTTAGCTGTCTAAAAGTTAGTTATTAATCTAAGACAGTCAGGTAGGCTTCCTGGGCAGCTGAGCCACAGGCAGGACAACTTCACCACTTCCTAGCAATAGTTGCCACAGCAGAGGCAATGTCGAAGGTCCCATTCACTGAAACAGAGCTTGGGCTGTGCAGGCGTTCCCAAGAGCATGAACACACAAGCATCAACCTCGTGAGGACCTGGGCGCCCTTGGAAGGCAACCAGGCAAGGAGGGGGCAGTGCTGAGAGCAACTGAAGGACTTTTAAATGGTTCCAATGAGTGTGAGTGACCTGGAGTGCAACAGAGGAGCAGGCAGAAAGGGGCGTGACACAGCAGTGAGGGTGTGGCACTGCAGTCTGCACAGCTGTTCACACAGGCAGGGTGAGCAGGGAGGGCTCCTCTCTGACCTCCTCAGAACAGCCAATAGAGACAGAAAACAGACTCAGTGTCTCATAAGGAAGAACAAAGGGATCTTTTCAGCCCACGTCTTACTAGCATGCTAGTTTAAGTTTCCTCAGTTATGGTGTTACTCACAGTAAACCTCGATCCCCGGTAGCTGCAGGAGTCACTGAACCAGCCATGTCAGAGGCCTCCAGACAGACAGACCTGCTGAAGGCAGACATGGCTCTCCAGGTCACAGGTTGCCAGGAGTGCCTGATGCATCTTTGTGAGGCTGGGGTCAACAAAGAGTAATTTTGCAGAAGGTGTGCTGTGGTTGAAGAGCTGCATCATCAGGTGAAGGAGCTACAGGAAGAAGTGAACAGGCTTTGTAGTGTTCAAGCAAATGAGAGAGACCAATTCTTTTCAGAGATGTTGCAGTCTCAAGATTCTTGGGAGTCTTAAACCTCCATTGCATGTGGACTCAGAACCCTGCAGGGTAATTAGTCAAAGGACTGTTAACCAAGGGTCTGTTAAAGATGAAGGCTGGAAGCAGGTCACTGCATTCACCAGAAGAAAGGTTCCTCTTTCTTCTCAAGACTTAACAGGTAGGACTGGTGCCTTCTGGAACTAGAAGAACAGAAAACTGAGGTGGGCGAAGGTCCTTCTGGGGTAGTGGGGTCTCCTGATACAATACCACCCGTATCCCACATCAAGACCTTGTCTGTTAACAGGAAAAGAAGTATAGTTGGAATAGGAGACTCCCTTCTAAGGGGAATGGAGAACCCAATGTGCAGATCATAGCCAGCTCACAGAGAAGTCTTCTGTTTTGGTCCTTCTGGTAACAAGAAATAATATTGATAGAAATAGACAGATCCATCAGGTCAACAAGTGGCTCCAAGGCTGGTGAAATCAGAAAAATTTGGGTTTATTTCAACATAAGATGATCTGCTCAACACCTGGTCCACTGACACATGACAAGAGGCAGCTATCTCAGAGAGGAAGAGTTCTAGCACAGGAACTAGTGAGAGTCATTGAAAGAGCTTTAAACTAGCTTGGTAGGAGCAGATGGACAAAACCAGGCTTGCCAGTGATGAGCAATGGAACGCTGTGACAAAATGTGGAAGAAACAAGCACTATTGGGATCCCTCAATCTGCTTCCAAAGTTATTGGCTACAAATGTACCACACTTGAAATGTTTCTACACCAATGTACACAGCATGAGGAACAAATAACAAGAGCTCAAAGCTTTGGCCTTGTCCCAGACACGTGACATCAATGACATAAGTGAAGAATTATGGGATGAGTCCTGTGACTGGATTGCCCTGTTGGATGGTTACAGGCTCTTCAGGAGAGCTAGGCAGGGCAGAAGAGGCAGAGGAGTGGCACTGTGTGTAATAGAAGAGTTAGAATGTATGGAGCTCACAGTTGTCAATGGCACAGTTGAAACCCTGAGTAAGAATCAAGGGGCAAACAAATAATGCAGTTGCCATTAGTATGGGAGTCTACTATAGACCTCCCAGCCAGAATGATGACCCCAGTGAATTGTTCTTTGAGGAACTAAGGGACCCTTCCAAATCAATTGCCCTTGTCCTTATGAGGGACCTCAACTTGCCAGAAATTAACTGAGTGTGTCACACAGCTGGTACAATCCAAGCCAGAAAATTGCTATAAACCTGGATGACAGTTTTATGAAACAGGCTCTAAGGGACCTGACTCAGAAAGATGCTCTCCTTGATCTACTTGATCTCCTTGATCTGCTGCTTGTCTACAGAGCAGATCTCATGAGTGAAGAAAAGATCGTTGGCTGTTTTGGCCACATTGACTACAAAGTGATCCGATTCAAAATCTCTGTTGACAGGAGTGCCAGCAAACCCTCAGCTCTAAACATGAGGAGAGCAGACTTCAGGATGCTCAGGGAAATAGTGAGTAAGGTCCCCTGGGAAAATGTTTTTGCAGGTCTTGGGGTCCATCAGTGCTGGTCACTTTTCAAACATCACGTCCTACAGGCACAGGAGCAGGCAATCCCCAAATGTGGAAAGTCAAGCAGATGAGACAGAAGGCCAGTTTGGCTGAGCAGGGATCTTCTCTTGGAACTAAGGCAAAAAAGGAAGGTGTATGCTCAGTGAAAGATAGGTAATAAAAAGAGCGATTTTTCAAATATATTCGTGGCAATAGGCAGTATCAAAATATCATTGGATTGTTACAGGATGAGGATGGTCACCTCACAAACAGGGACAGAGACAAGGTAGAGGTGTTTAACACTTTCTTTGCCTCTGTTGTCAACATGGATGATGGACCAAGGAGGTCTCAGTGCCCTGATCTGGAGGATCATGACTGAGAGAATGATCAACTCCCAGCCAACCCTGAAATTGTGTGGGATCTGCTGCTCTGGGACAGTTATTTTAGAACAGCATTTATAATCAATACTATTTATAACTGTTAAACACATATTTGTTAGAAATAGAGTTCAGGTTTTGCTGAAGCCAGTTGCATGGGTAAAGAGGAGAGGGGGGAGGAGAGGGTTGTTAAGTTTCTTGGAGTTGGAACTTGGGGTGGTTTGAACCTGTTTTTCGTGCCATTTTGGGGGGTAGGGGTCTCGGGCAGGTAGGTGGATTGGGCCAGGCTGTGAGCTACCTGGTACTGGCCAGTGGGAATGGACGCAGGGCCCCCCCGGCTGGGATAGGGTATAAAAGCCTCTGGTTCTTTCTGGCCAGTGTCTGTCTCCTAGGCCAGAGGGGGCACACCAATTCAGCTGAATTTGTTAAATAAAAAGTTTAGTTTTGCTTCAAAGACTTTGTCCCCTTTTGAATTTTATTGGTAAATGTGAGCATTTCTCGCGTTTATAACTGTTAAAGAACACAGTTTTAAAACAGTGCTAGTGAACAAAAAAGGACAGACAAGCTGATGAAATAAGTAATTTCAATGTTTTATCATAGACATTGAAAAATGTGTGGTGAGCTTTAAATACTCATAACTACTTGCCTTTTCTTTTGGGAAGCCAATAGCAGCACTGCTGATGATAAAAGTCAGTATATCTAGTCATCATAGAGATTCTCTTTTCTTTGAAATAGGAACTTTTCAGGCACTGATTCTTTAGTCGCAAGCCAACATCTATTAGCAGATAGCACTGTAAAGCTGCAGGCTACATAGGACAAGAGTAATGACTCTTGTGATTGGCACTTTTAATGACTTTTCCTCTGAGTTGTTTTTTCTGGCTAGTATTCACTGCTTTGCTGTGTATTCTCTCAATTTTTTTTCACATTACACTGTGGGGGCGGAGGGGCGGGGTTGTGGGGTGTGGGTGGTGAGAAGCAGGGTGTGGAAAGAAAAAAAAATAAAGAAATTCATTTTCAGAACTCTGATCTGAAAATTTTCTCAAAGAGGTTGCTTTATGAGGCCATGGAATTTCTTTTTCAAATATACCTGCCAACCATATGAAGAATGTTTTGGTGTTAGACCAGAGGTAATATATGAAGACTAAATGCCATGCGAAAGTAGAGATTTTATTCTTTTTTCTTTGCTTTTAATGAGCAAGTGCTTACATAAAATAAAAAGTCTAGATATATCAGTACCTCTCTAGCAATAAAGGTACACAGTTGGTTTGAATTGTGCTTGAATGTTACAGAACTCCCTCTGAAATTACTATGGCTGTGTGTATGAAAGGTGAAGTGTCCTTAAAAATTGGTTATTTTATCTACTTCTAGCCATTCATAGGTGTTCTGTCTAGGATGGTTACCTAATCAATTTGCAGAGTCAGTAGTAAAAGTCCAAACATTTTCAGAGGGGGAGTCAGTCCTCCTGTGTAGGTGTATAAAACAGTATGGGGATAAGTTACCAGCTAAAGATGCATTTTTTGGAATGACAAAAACAAGAAATAAATTAAATAGTTTAGCCCAGATGCCAGACCTTAGACTACTTAAGTCTCACAATGAGTACTTGTACTAAACAGGGAAAATTAAGTTGAACAAGCAGTATTGTTATGACCAAATTTGCTTTAATTTAATGAGAGCATTTTTCCTCTTCCAGGTCTCTTAAAAGATGAAAAAATGAATACACTTTTGTTTTAACACCTTGTGTTTCAACCATTACTTCTTATAACAACAAAGTCACGTGGGGAGTCTGTTTTGAGAGTCATCCACCTTTTTTTTTTTACTGAAAAAAATCAGATTTTGCTTTGGACATGCAAACTCCTTTGCTACTCACTGATCTTATTCATACATTAGGCAGGACTTTGCAAAAGCCTATCATTACACTTCAGAACTGCAGAGAGAAGTCTGGACTCTTTGAAGATTTAAAGAATCTTTGAAAATATGGTCTGGTGAACCCTTTCCAGAGCCTACTGGCATCACTGGAAATTTTTGCATGTACTTCAAAAGGCTCTGGATCAAATCATATCCACTCCACCTCTCATATACCTAACTATGCCTATTTCAAAAAGAGTTTTGTACTATCAGAATTAAAGGAAAATTTAAATTGACTCCTAAGATATGTTAAATGTCCCCACACTGTCTGCTTACACTGAGAATATATGAGCTCCACCATGCCTCTATATTGAAACTTGCTTTGCTATTCCATGCTAGAAAGAAGTGTATGTTTAACATTCTGCAGATGTCTATACAATGTTGATCTGCAGCCAGAATGAATAATTCCAAAAGGCTGATGTTTGAACACATACTACAGCACAGCAGAATTAAAGGCAAAAGTTCAAGTGCTGCAATTTCAAACTATTGATCAGTGGTAATTTTTGGCACCCTTGGGTTAGTCATGCTGGCATATGGCAAGCAAGCAAACAATGAAGGTTAAGTATGAATCATCGGTACCAAGGTAACTCACCTTCTTGAGTTTTCTTATATTTACAAAACTGTTACTATCAGGTGGCCTTTCTCCTGCATGCTTGTGTGCACCACAACAAGGAATATCTTGTAGATCATATCTTCTGAGCAAATCAAATTACAGATAATGTTGAAAAGGAAAGCTGCTTGTCTGTTTGTTGCCAGATGAAGAAATGTTTGCTCAGCTGGTAGGGAGAATACAAAGCTTATTCTTAAAAATCACTAGCCTATGGAACTGCACAATACTTACTTTGTAGATCACGGTTAAACAGTAACCAAAAGGAGAAAGGGCAGAGCAACTAACCTAGGTGTTCCAACTCAGCTTCATATTTGGCAACTAACATCAGTTCATTGAGTGGTTAGTTACCATTTTGGAGTCTACGACCACCAGAGACCACCAGAGGGACCCCAGGGACAGATAATGCATGTGCGTAGGGGAGGGAAGATATGTTAATGACTTTGGGGAAATAATTATCATATGTATGTTTCTTCTGGGAAAAATCGAGGAATGTGTATGTAAACTATAGTATACAAACAGGAGCTTTTCCTGTACTCAGTATGCACAATATTTCAGAGGAAAGATCCCCTTGTGCATCCAGCACTGAATAAAGAATGCCTGCCACCTAATGCTACATTGATGTTAAGGAGTTTTTGACCATTTGTTAGCGACACATTCTTACCAATTTGTTGAACAACATGAAAAACAAATTAATGTTGTAAAATTTTCTGAGCAGAGTTTCTGGACTGAAGAGGTGTTTCTTCCTACATCACTACAGAAGGGTACAGTGAGGATAAAACTAACTCCAGGTGGTGTCTTCTGCCAAAAGAGGACCTTGTCCATCGAATGTTAGAGTCACATATTCACTTGCCTCCCTTCCTCTCTCATTGAGTTACTTAATTCATATAATGTAGGACAAAATCAGCTGTGACAGTTGGTTCCACTCCTGCAAGCCTAAGGGTTAGCATATACTGGTAAAATAGTGAATCAAATCATATAAGGAAGAAAATTATATTAATCCCTACATTCCAGTACTGTGGATATGCGTCCTAGCTCAAGAAGATTATGCCACTAAAGAAGATGTAGTCAATTATGTGCTAGCAGCAGTGTAAGGATCAGGCTGCAAGCATCAGATGGGTACATAAAGTGATATAAGTCCATATCTCCTACTCTACTGACTTTAGTTTGAGAATTCTACTTTCACACCTGGGCAACTACTTGAGGTCCTTCTCAGTGCAAGGCACAAATCCTTTAATTTCTACACACAGTTCTACCTGAACAGCATTTTAGTTGCTTAAAACACTTTTTCAAAAAATGCCCAAGTAGCTAACAGACTGACAAAAGCTAAAAGCAGCTGCTGCTTCAACTCATTTCATGAAAGTCTGCTTTCCCATTTATCTGTGTGATCTTTCCCATAAATACAAAGAATCCAAACATAGATTAAACAGAAAAAGAGTTAGCAAAGATAACAGCAGTCATCTCACATTGTCTAGGATGACTGTTGACACTATATGTTTTATTGCAATTTATATCAAACCTCTTTCATTGTCCTGCAGTGAACCAAAAGGTTTTGTCAAAAATACTTCTTCTGTGTTCTTTGCCCTCCCACTAGGAAAGAGCCACAGCCAACTCTCTCTTCCATCTCTCTCCAAAGCAGTAGAGAGAGCACAGCTTCCAGTTTTGCTAGACATTTGAAAGTGCATGTACATCATAACTGTCAAGTTCTTCAGAAATTAAGGCAGGCACTGAACAAGCACAGACCATAATCTGGAATATGTTTGACACATTCCTATGATCAAAGTATCCTGGAAGATTGTGGTTTAAAAAAAAAAAAAAAAATGGAAAAAGGGAAAAAAATCAAGAGAAAGAAGAAGGAAGGAAGGGAGCAAGGGAGTGAGGGAGCAAGGGAGCAAGAGAAAGAGTCAGTATGCTTGTTTTTCTTTCCTTTGAATGAAGAAGTCCCTTAGGATTACAATGGGAGTATTTCTGTATGCTGTGCTTTACAATCATCCAAGAACCAAAGGTTTTTGTAATATAAGATGACTCCCTAGCCTTAGTTGATGAATGGCTATAATTTTCCATTGGACTTTCTGAATCATCTAGCTTGCCATGATGAGGAAGCTCTCTAACTCTGAATTGGAACTATAATTTTAAAACATTAGACTCCACTGTGGAAGGGTAACACACTGGTCATGAATCCTTGACATTGGAGCACTGTTGAGGGAAAAAAAAAACCAATTAATGTTATTTATTTATGGAGAAGAGGATTCTGAGTGAACTTAGTCATTTTAATGCTGAGTACAACAATCTAATTGGGGTTCAAAAGAAGACATACAATAGGACAAAGCAGAGTGCAGGAGTGTGCAGTACAACAGATCAGCAATGCAAAAACATCATCAAAGGTGGAAAACGCTAAACAAGTCAAGATTTATTGACACATTAATAACATGGGAGTAGGTTTGCAGGACTCTAAAACCCAAATAAAGAAATTTCTATTCTCTTTTTTCCCCAGAAATAGGAATTTGGATGAGAGAGACTTAAATTAAAGGGATCATTCTGACTTCTCATGATGAAAAACTAATGTTTATGAATAAAACAATGCAAAGCTGTAGCATCAGCAGAACAAAATAATGTGAAAAAACCATTATTATTCCTAATTGAAACTTGTTTTGAAGATCACAGTGGGACATACTGTTTTAACTTAGTGACAGTAATCAGAGTAATGTCTGACAGAGAAAAAGAACAATGGCAATATTTTGTAAGTTGGAAAATAAAGATGAGGACTGTGGTGATGTGCAAATGTGTAATCAAGATAACCTTGTGAGGGAGGTAGGGTATAACCAGGCCACTGGACTACCTTAGGGAAGATCTGAGGCTTTTTGCTGGAGCAAGACAGGCTAAATCTTCCATTGCTGAAGTCCATGGTCAGTGTCCTGTGACTGTGAAAAAGGCAGGATAAACAACAAAATCTCTCAGTGTTTCAGTTCCTACCTCTACAGTAAAAAAATGCTGTTTTCTTTACCTTTTCTGAAAGATGCAAGTGCACCTGTGACCTTGTGTGTCTTTGGGATACATGCTCATGTTTGTTGCTGGTTAGACAGGAATACAGCAGTCACATCCCTAAACCTGGTCAGGGGTCCCCAGTTCCCATAGAAGTGGGCTGGACTCCAGCAGCCAGGCAGACCATTCTGGGTCAGAGCAATTGGAGATATTTCCTATGAAATGTAAAACCTCGTGTATATTACATAGGACGTCCTGAGTCCACTAAAGTCAATGACATAAAAAAGAACAGATTTAACTGGATATAAGTCATTTTTTTAATCAAGTAGTAGGACTGTGGGTTTTTTTGACTACTAGCCAGCTGATAAACTGTTTATTGATTCCTAAAGGAAATGACAGCTTCAGTTTGGTAAATACTGAATGTCCCAAGGTTCTGGCAAGCCAGTCACGCTTGGCAGATTTTCAATCTTGCCAAATCAATTAAACACTAAGCCTGCTTTTTCCCAAGTACTAACTAGATTTTTAGAAGACGTAAGGTGTTATTATAAATTATGAGTCATTATCTAGCATGTTCAAAATACAGTTGCAACTAGAACTATATGATGGGACTGGCAAATACGTATTCAGTTACCATTTGAGGATAGTAAGAAAATCCTGTTTCCTATGTGTCAATAAACTCATGGCCAACTCAACAAATAAGCACCAAATGGATTTTGTGGGATAGTTCCATTTCCCCTAGATTCCATCTTCAAATATTAGTGATGTCTGATTTCTTTATTTTTAATTCCAACAAATGGTAGCTGCTATGAAATGTAGACTTGTGTGAGTGCTGCACTTTAAATGAAAAATTAACTTCAGATTAAACCCTAACAGCAGTTTTCAGCTTTTAGGTGACATTCAAAGCTGCATTCCAGCAAGGATCATTTTACCTGCACTGCTGTAACTGGGACTAAAACTCTTATTCGGGTTTCCTGAAAGTAGCAATACAACGCATTTTAAATAATAACTTGACCCTTTATCTTGAGTAAATTTGCTAGAGTGCAATTGGATTAATTTAGAAAAACCCAAGCATTATTCCTATCTATTGAAAAGATGCAGAATTAAAAAAAATACTAATAATTCTCAAAATGGATCTATCCAATTTCTGCTGCAACCTCTAAAACATGATAAATGAGTATTTAAGGAAAGAAAGGCATTGAAAATCTACATGGAAGGAACATTAAAATGACAATTTTTAACATGGTTTTGCATAAAAAAAAATAGTTATATTACACAGTGAAAAGGTATTTCCATCACTGTGTCTTTAAAGATTATATCCAATGAGAGCAATTTAACTTATTAAAACAAAACCCAGTGTGTGAAATAATGAGTAGTTTCTCAATTTGTACTGGTTTACATGTAAAAGTTTAAAATATTGATTCTGAAATCTGTTAAACTCCAATGGCTCTGCTCCAGTGGAGCACTTTAATGGCTTAATAACTTCAGAAAATCTTGCATGCATTACTCTTAAGCTAATTTATTGGACTATTTCATATTAGGTAAATCCAGAACAAATAGTTAGCACCTTCAAGACCCAGACACAGTATTTTCACATCTCTCTTACTTCACTATTTGGATAAAACTGTGGTGTAACACTGAAAGTAGCTAAGCAAAAATCCAAATAATATTTTCACCTTGTGTTTCAGGTTGAACCATATGAATCAATTTTGACCTCCCAAGTCTGCAGGTAAAGCTGTGAAAAGGAACAGCTGCAAATTATTCTCTTTCTTTTTTTTGTGTCCACCAACAACAGAATTAATTGGTACATTTTAATGGTAATGCAGATCCTACACAAATGTGGCTCCAGAGTCTTCACATCTTGAGTTCCTGAAATGAATAATGGTATTGCATGGAAGAAATATCAGCAACAGGAAGCTTTCTAATTTTTTTTTTTTTTTCCCCCAGATCAGCCTCCCACAGTTAGAAACAGAATTTGCATATACCAAAGGATATAAAAACTGAAGAAAATATGAAGCAATTTTGCTGATTACATATGTATACATATATGTATATACACAAACACACATGCAAACTTGCTGACAGATACAGTGCTATTCTGGTCATGAAGCTTAATTTTTGTTTCACTTGGGAAAAAATAATAGCTGTGTCCAAATATTTCGTTCAGAGACTGAGGCTTTTTTAAATAGATTAATTCATTCTATACAAGTAGGGAGATAAATAGCGTATTGGATAAAATTTAAATTCAGTTCAATCTTTCATACATTTACACTTTTGTGACAGAAGTGGATCTTAGTAGGTGGGTTAAGTCTGTATTCAAAGTAATTTATACCAGAAACTCTGTAACCCCTATGATTTTGTTTGTTCTCAAGAAAAAAATATGTGGAAGACCTACATAATTTTAAAGTGGCTTTGTACATAGCACCATGGGACTTTGTGTACACTGGTTAGGTGCATAAATCTGAACATGAACCCTTCATTCCTGCTATTTAGATCACTTTTTATGTATCTATTTTTGGTGGCAATCAGAAGAAAAAGGAACATAAAATATATTTATTCCATTTCCATCAGATTTCTCTATCTTGAAGCAAGCAAAGTGCTGAAACAAAAATTAAAACCAGAAGAGCTATAAACCAGAAAAACTATAGAACTATAAAATAATATGAAATATAATTGTCACTGGCAAGATTTATTTAAGTACTCTAAAAGCTGAAAGTAACAACTTTTTCATTCTTAAATTTAAGCAAGTTAACATAGCAGTGCTGTTAAAATGATACAACAGTAGTTCAAATTCTGACTCTCAGGAGACATATGGTATTTCCATTGCTTATGTGCATAGGGATAGCTCCCAGTCAGAGAATAGAAAAACTCTGAAGTGCAGACAGAGTCTGACATATGCCTATTAAAGACTTGAATAATACATGAGTAATTACTATCAGAAATCTAACATTGAAAAGATAAAAAGACTTGTCTGAGGCATATGATCTGTTAATATTGCATCTCTTCTTATAGAGTACCTTTTAGTAGGTTACGATCAAGCTGCCACACAGGTGTCTGGAGGATGGACTTCACAGTCTAACTTCCAGTTATGAATCCCTGTCTCATGACATCTAGTGCAAATAACAGGAACTGTTATGCTTCCTGTGGCAGGTGAGAAATATATAGTCAAGGTACATGGTTTGGTTTTCTTGTGGTGTTTTTTGGGTTTTGTTTTTTTGTTTGTTTTTTTGTTTTGTTTTGTTTTTTTAATTACCATCCCTGTTATATATATTTCTAGGTCTTAGTTTTCCTGTGCAAAATGTACAATTTTTTTTTTTTTTTGAGGCAAGTTCTCAGAGTAATAGAATTCTTTATTTTTTTCTTTTCAGTCTCAAAATACAATGAATGTCACATACAGAGAAACTGGATGAACATAACGGGACCAAAACATGACTCACTGCATTAATAGCATGCTTCTGGGCATTACAGCAGTATCTTGGAAATTTAAATGCATTCAGTCAACCTTACCAACAGTCAAAATATATTTCCAGTCTAAACTGTGATGCTGCACAGCTGCAAGAGTTTTGAAGACAGATTAAAAATGAGAAATTTGAAAACTGCTTTTCCATATTTTATCCACAAATCCACACTAGTCTGTATGAAAACTGTTATGCCCTACTTTGCATGTACAAAAACCAAACCCTGCTGTATTTAGCTGCAACATTCCAGATTCATTCTGGTATAGCATGAGAACAGTATTTGACTCCTTAAGGAGCCCTAGTAGGGCAGATATTCTTATTTCAGAATAACGTATTGCAGGAAAGCTATCACACTAAATATTATTTATACTTACAGATGACAATTTTTAACCTGCCCTTTGTATTGGCTCTGCCTAAGATGGAGATAATTTTCCCCATAGCAGCCCTGCCAGTGCTATACTTTGCATTGGTAGCCAGAAAGGTGCTGATAACACACCAGTGCTCTGGCTAAAGTTGAGCAGAGCTGGCACAGCACCAACACTGTCTCTCCAGTGTTCTCCCCCACCAGAAGAATGGGGCTGGTCCGAATCCTGGGAGGGGACATAAGCAGAACAGCTGACCCAAACTGACCAAAGGGATATTCCATACCATATGGTGCCTTCTCAGGCATAAAAGCTAAGAGAAAGCAGGAAAGGGGGGCAGGAAGTGGTGTGGGAAGCACTGTTATTTGCTTTTACATTCTGGAGCAACCACTACTTGTGCCAAAGCCCAGCTTCCCAGAAGTTTGCCAGACATCACTTGCTGATGGGAAATATAAAATAAATATTTTGGCATTTTTTTCCTTTGCTTGCATGTGCATGACCCTGATTTTTGCTTTAGTAAGGTGCCTTTATCATGATCTGCAAGAGGCTTTTTCATGTTATTTTCTCTCCCCTGCTCCCCGTGCTGCTGAGGAGGGAAGTGATAGAATGGCTTGGTGGCCACCTAGCATCCAGCCAAGGTCAATACACCACAATCTTAAACATTTGTTAACATTTGATAATAATAGGATCTTTCCAACTACAAATTTTATCATATCAGCTTTTGAAAATACTACTTCCTGCTAGGGAAATTGATGAAACCTGAGATATATTCATCTGAGGGTATTTCTTTCTGTAGTCTGTTAAATGTTTACTTTACTTTTTTTTTCAATGCAATATGAAAACATAGCAAAGATTCACTGTGACTGAAGTGAAATAACAAATATTTTTATCCTTAAAAAGAAACTCAAAATCTCACTGTCCTAGATAACAGTTAAAGGGCAAGGTTAAAGAAAAATAAAATGAGACAAAAAACAAAGAAGTCTGAAAAATCTTTTGAAAGAAAATCCAAAATCAAGCCTAATAATTTATTATTTATCATACTTGAAACTGTGAATATGTTTTCTATCAAGTTGTTGAAAAGTTATTTTAAAATCAAAATCATGCTGAATTTCAAAGGTAATACCTGAGTGATAATCATAGGGAATTTCAGTATTTTATTCACAGATATTCAGAGTTTCAAGGACCATGGGACTGAAATATGCGACCAACCAAATCTTGATGACAATGTAAAGTTCATGGGGTAGAAAGATCTCATTGCTCAGCATTTTTTGGAGGGTAATGTACTTTGTATGTAACAATGCATCCCTCCTTACTATGGACATACATCAGCAATTTTTCATGAATACTGAAATAAGAGAATAATTAAATTGTCAATGTACACATATACTCAATGTGTATAAATATTTAGTGTTCATATTGATACATTAGTTGGTGTTATGATGATGCTATATTAGTAATTTCTTTAATTTCTTTACTGATTGACTATACTATTTACCATGAAAAGTTTAATTGTTGCAGTTGATGCTCTCTTCTGTTTAATTCTGGACTCTGGCCTCCTTTTTCTCTCTTACAGCAAATTGTTTTGATTTATTAAGTTGTATCTTACAAATTGATTCATTCACCAAAACATATTCCCAGTTTAAACTCATCATGGAGAGCACTGTGCATACATGATCATCAGTATTCCTCACCATTTAATATGTGAGTGGATACAGCTATCACATTCATAACAATTTGCAGTCAATGGCTTTGACTATGCAAGCAATGCCAAATTAAATAATTTATATTTCCCTTTTCCAAAATACAGAGAAAAAAAAGATGGAAAAGCTTAATATATGTAGGGTAATAAGAGAAGATATCTTATAGAATTCCTTTTCTATAAATAACTAAAACACTATATGGTGTGACAAAAATTTGAGATGCTCTTCTTTGCTTCCACCTCTTATTGGAGAATTTATAATTTATGTTATTTGTAGAGATGAGGTATTTGCACTTATTTTTATTACATACCCATTCCTTAGTATTACTCATTTTTCAGTGTAAATTGGACTAAACTACATAGATCCCTGCGATAGTCATCAGAAACCTAGTCATGAAAGCTCCAATACAATGCAGTGAGCTCTCTGCAGAAATTGTATGCTGTTGGCACTTTTCCCATGCATTTCACGTGCTTTCTCAGCTGCTCTGTTAAAACAGAGAATCTAAATTTATTACAAAGGTTTTATTTGAGTTTTAGCTGTCTTTCCTTTTAAATTTAGAAGAGACTGGACTTTCTGCTGGCCTGAGAGTGGTAGAAACCAAGAATAGTCCAGCTTCAGGAGCTAGCACCAGCAACTGCTAATGAGACTCTGCTGGCTACATTCGCCAGTGCTTTCTTACAAGAGAGAATGTCCCTGTTAAAAGAAGCATGGATCAAATCTAGAGCACAAGAAATTGCTATCTGGAATAGAGAAAGGTGAGAGTAAAAGAAGTGTACAAGAGTGCCTTTTGTACAGTCATCAAGTTTTTACTTCTTTTTTTCATCTGAACTATCACTGCAAACTCGATTTTTAAAAGTGTTGTCATTACATGTATGACTACATGAGTATTGAAGCCCTTATCCTTTGGAAACAGCAGTTGAAAGACCACTCCATGTAGGCCAGCTAGTACTGAAACTAAGTTGATGTAAATTCTTGTTTGTTCACATCACAGAATAAGGTCATAGTTCAGGACATTTGGTGTTTTCTGCTCCATGCACTACTAAAGATATCAGGCTGCTCACAAGGGCTGTGAATTCACATAGACCTGTCACAAGCTTGGATGCTATCCATGACCTGGATTAGTGCTGTTCCCCATTGCTTTTGGGAGAGTACATTCACTCATGAGTAACTTGAGAACAAAGTGCAGCTCAGTGCTGCATATGCAAACAGTTTATCTGTAACTGGCTTAAATGTGGTTGTGACTTATCTCTTTCAATGTGTGTCTGATACTTCAGACTGTTATGAAGCAGCTCAACCTGTAAATCTGAAAGCCAGATTCACAGAATGGATATTATGTTATTTTTTTATGCCAGTAATGAAAATATGACAAAAGTTGATCAAAAGACCTAATTCCATAATACCATGATAATTTGGATTTTCTTAGTTTTCTTTTTTTCTTCCCACCCTTTCTAAAAAGTTATACTATGGGGAAGTTATTGAGATGAAATGGAGCCAGGGCACTTTCACTTTCAGGACCCAAGTTCAGACAGCATTGTCACAAGCTTCTTTATATCTGTATCAGACTTTCTGGTTTTTTCCAGTCTTTCTGAGCTCTACATAACAGACTACTCATAGTCAATATTGATCTCGTTGAGCTACACTTTTTGGTTTGAATGGTTTTTCCTTTTCAGGGGGGGAGGATTGGAAAGAACTTTCTCTTCTTTAATCCTTATACAATCATGCTTACATAGAATTCAAATTTTTTTCAGTATATTCTTACATATCATACTTGGATAATTCTTTACAAGAGTCAAACAAGGAAATTATATCGAAATTTGTTCTCCCTTGTATACATAAGAATTCTCAGCATTTAAAAGGGATATGTATGTCAGGTAATACTTCAGAAATTATATCAAATTCAAAACTAAATATTGCTTATAATAAAGAATTCAATATAACTCTCCCTATAAGGTTCATCTATATCTCTGCCTCACAAGACAGGTCTTTAATAGATACATGGAGTATTTGTAGTAACCAAATCTCCTTTTCTGCTGAGAGGTTTTATATCACTTTTTTTTTTTTTTCCTGCTAGTGGGAAGGGATACCTTGCAGAGTGACCCTGACAGGCTTGAGGAGTAGGGCCATTTGAAATTCAACAAGGCCAAGTGCAAGGTCCTGCTTCTGGGTCAGTGCAATGCCAGCATCAGTATAAACTGCTGGACAAACTGATCAAGAGCAGACACTCTGTGAAGCACTTTTGGAAATTGGTTGTTGAAAAATTGGACATGAGCTGACAATGTGTGCTTGCAGACTAAAAGTCAATCATATGCTGGGCTACATGGCCAACAGGTCAAAGGAGGTGATTTTCCTCCTCTACTCTGTTCTCATGGGGTGTCACATGGAGCACTGCATCCAGCTCTGCGCCCTCAGTACAAGATGTGCACCTGCTGGAGCAGATCCAGAAGAGGACCACAAAAATGATCAGAAGGCAGGAGCATCTCTCCTATGAAGACAGACTGTGAGAGCTGAGTTGTTAGGCCTAGAGAAGAGACAGCTCCTTATTGTGGCCTTTCAACTTATAAAAAGAGCTTATAAGAAAGAAGGAGATGGATGTTTTACCAAGGCACGTAGGGACAAGGTCAATGTTTTCAAATTGAGAGTCAATTCAGATAGGACATAAGGAAGAAATTCTTTAGGATGAGGGTGGTAAAATGCTGAAACAGGTTGCCCAGAAAGGTTGAATACACGAATCTTGACATTAATATGTTTTCATCAAGTTGGTGAAAAGTCATTGTGAAATCAAAGATGCCCAATCTTTGGAAGTCAGCTTAGCCATTTCTAAGCAATCTGATAAAGTGATAGATGTGTTTGCCCATGCTAAGTGGACTGGACAAGATGATCAATAAAGGTCTCTTCTAACTCTTCAAATGCAAGCCACTCAATGATCTTATCAAAAATTTAATGAATGGACAGCTAGAAAGGAAGTCACTTCCAGGGTTTTTTCAAGACTCTGTTTTTCCTTTATTCATGAAGGCATATTTTAAAATACATATTGACAAAAATAAATGTTAAAACTATTAGAACATAATGACTAGCAACTAAGTCAGCAGGCTCCCACTGAGTTTTTGAGCCCTGCAGTATACCATCATATAAGAAAATAGCTAAATCTATTTTATAATAGGATTAAATCTATTTTAATAATAGGGGGCAGGTCAATATACAGATTTGTGTTGGGGTTTTTATCCAGAAAATATACATTGTATATAAATACATCTGCATCAGCTTTCAAATGCTCACATAGCATTCCTTCACTGACATATACTTAAAGCTTTATCTACTTAATTTGCACTGATAGCCATTACACATTTTGTGATGGAAGACCACATTAGCTGATACATATATGCAGGATGAGAAATCATTATATTTACATTTTTATCTAATAGGTTATGATGGACCAGAAATTTAGAGTTTAGGTTTGGACACTTTTTTATTTGGCAAGGTAAGATGAAACAAACTGATAAATGCACATGTGCCTATCTCAAGTAGGTGATATAAGAATGATGGACAGACAGCGTTTTCTGTTTCTGCCTGGCTACAGCAGCCATGTCAAGTTCCTCTGTACTTCTTAGTTCACTGTTGTTTCTGGTGAACAGAATAGACTGTCTTTAAGGTATTGTAGGATATTTATTCAAACATAATTCTTGCACACAGTGTTGCAATACATTGCAATATGCAGCACTGAGTGTGCTAGCCCTAGGAGTACTGACAGGAGTCTGTTGGTATAATGATTAAAAAGAGGGTTTTGCTGTTGTTCTATGCAGCTACAGAAGCTATTATCAAATGAATAGATAATTAGAAACTTTGAACCTGAAAAGTTAGAACACAAGTGAGGATTTTTTAAGTGCAGAATGTTCATTTTTAGACTTTCACATTCAAGTATTTAGGGTTAAGTTAGGTATCTGAGACAGTCTAAACCTAAGTCTAGGTCCGCTCTGGTAGATCTATCTGGAGAGACCATGCAAGTTTTGCTCTTCTTCTTGAAAAGGAATCAAGAGTTAGTTAACTTTAGATGACCCCTTGGATAATTAAAGCTTCAGAAAAGTTAATAAAATATAGTAAGAAGCACAGCCAAAGCCAAAATTACATGGGCAATGAGTAATGAGGAGTTTCTATCAAATACTCAAAAATGTGTTTGCAAATAGAAAAGATAGACTATTTTGTTTATAAATACAACCTGAAAGGGGTAAAGGCACACTTGTCAAAAAATTGTCACTTAATTCACTCAGCGAAATGTTTACATATTTTTAAAACCCAACAAGTTTGGGGTTTTTTTAATAGTTTAGCAAAGTGAGCAATGTCATGTAGTGAAGCATGTGGAAGTAGGTGGAAATTTTGTAAGGCACTATGAAGTGTTTCTCTGCATTGTGGAAACATTTATTAAATATATTTCTTCCCACTAGGAAAATACTTTGCCATTCTGGAATGGTTTACTTTTTTTTCTTTTTTTTACCTCTTAAGTACAACAACCTCTATATGGTACAATCAATACCAATAAATATAACTGGATGTTAATTATCAAAAACAAACAAACAAAAGATCATCCCAAACTTCCCCTAACTTAGTGTTCTAGTTCTAGGAACGGTTGCTATATCCCTACAGACTTCCACTGCAACCAGCAGACCACTCTGCCTAGGGCAGAAGAGCCTTAAGTGGAAGAGGAAATTGCACTTGGTTCTTCTGGGGGGAGAAATAAAAATAATTAAAAAAAAAAAATAAAAATGAGTGAATTTCTAAATTCTGGTCCTCAGGGATACAGGTGCAACCTACAGAACCCTTTAATTAGGTACCGATGTCTTTGAGATAGTTTTCAGTCCTCATGTTTACGTGTTATTTTGTGTTATTCATTTTAGATAAAACAGAGTGGCACATGTGAAAGATCATGAAGTTCCTTCAGCTGAATAACAGTAAAAAATAAAAATCCATGCAAATCACTTGCTTGATATTCTAATTTATACTTGGTCATAACACAGGCACTCTCTGCCTTGGCTTAGTAGTTTTTTCCTAAGTCATTTATGGGTGAAACCTCTGACATATATATATGTTCATTAGGACTATGAAACCAAAGAAGAAAACGTACTGTGACTCTGTGTTGAAAAGCAGTGACAACATGAGCTGCAATCTCAACCTAATTCAAAGTATCCACTGTTGTCCTACCCATCACCTGGGCCACTGCTGTAAAGAATAGAGATGCAGAGTTGCCTTTATAAACCAAGGGGTTTCTCTTAACAGATATCATTTTAAAAAAAAAAAAAAAAAAGGTAAAATAAATAGTGCCATTCTACACAGTTTGGTTGTTAGACTTGTTCAACGCACTACTGTTTCTTGCCTTTTGCACATTATCTTTCTTGATAAAAACATTTTTTATAAATTATCCAATGTCTTTAACAGGTCCATTTACATTCTGAATTTTCATTATGTCTGTTATCCGATTCCTTTTCAATGGTGAAATTTGTGGGCCTCATGGCTATTTTAATGTGATGGCGCTCATGCCATAATTGATGCTTTCAGAGGAATCTCAGGTCCTCAACAGACATCAGCTAAAATGTTAAGAGTGCCTCAAAGTCCCTCTGGTACTATATTTTATAACCGTGAAAGAAATGTCATTATTGTAAATTCCCAGCCTTTGTCTGAAAATCTTGTACGAGTTCCCTTGAGCACCAGTTCAGTTAATTAATTCAAACAATTTCCCCTCTAATCTCTAAAACATTTTCATATTTAAGACAATAAATGGAACACTTAAGGGGCTCATTTGTTGTTGGTCATTAATATGCCATGGAATTAAAGGAATTATTGCTGCCCTTCAGTGACATGAATAATTTTAATATGATTTGAACCCCTATAAGGTTAAAATTATGACCTCTCAGTGCTCTGAGCAAATGAATATAATGAAATCCTTTGAATAGGACTTGCCACTCCTTTGCCTTTCTTGAAACCTAATTTGATACTTAACCACATGATTTATGCCAATTTTGAAATCATATTATTTAATGATAATTTTAAAATTTGTAATTAATTTAGCAGTGGATTGATTGCATTTCCCTTGAACCAGTGCATAAGGTTAATGCAATTGGAGTCTGATGGGTCTGGTAACTTTGACAGTAATTGGTTATTATGTTATATGTTAAGATAAGGAGTCAGCAGTTGAGAATTCCTATGGGATTTGCAGAAGACAGAACTGTATGCTTGCAAACCTCCTTTCCTCCCTTCAAACACTTCTTTTAAATTCATAACAGAGTTGGTTTTGACCTTCAGGGTGATATTTCACAAGGCTTAGTTCTAACTAACATACAACACCAGATTATAGTAATGCAGCAACAAAAAATCTCTCTAGGAAGATCAACAAAGCAACCACAGATTTCCTCTTAGTGCTCAAATGTATTACTTCAATGCAACTGCCAAAATGACATGCTGTCAACATGGACAGCTATCAGTTTCTTGACACTATCTGATGTTCAGATTAAAAAGCTTATACTAAAGTCCAAAATACATATCAATATTTTGGTCATTATTTATTGAAAACTTTTTCTATAATTTTGAATTTTATTATTCATATTTATAAAATCATAAATAAATAACTTGCAAAGAACAATTCAAATTGATCATCTTCTATCAAAAAATAAAGGACACAGAATTAATCAAATATTTGTGTCTTTATTACCTCATTTTATGAATAACATATCTATTAATAATTTTAAGTGACATCACATAGTTTAAAATGTTTTCAAGATTGCAGAAGATAATAAAGATAATACAGTTGAATCAAATATATTATTCCAAGACTCTTTTCATTTAGTTTCCCTTTCAACCAAATCATTAGAAAGCTTTACAGCTTATGAACTGATTTACCACAATCAATGAGATTTTTAAAGAACTCTTTAAAGATGTAACACCTTACAGTATGCATGAAAGAAAACTGTGTGCAGAGTATATATTCGCATTTTGATGTTTATATGAGCATAGTTTATTACATTTAAACTTTTATAATTCCAAAGAAAACAAAATAAGAATGCCACTTCCAAATTTGTGAAATATTCATAGATAATTTGAGTGATTGCAACATTGAAAAATATTAAAACCTTGTTTCAAATACTGTGGAACTTAAAAGAGGTGTATGAAAAAGAGTGACACCAAATACACTGTCATGAGGGACAAGCCCCTGAGAAAACTGTGCAGTCAAGTAAACAGAAATTAAAGGAAAGGGTATAAGAAAATATTGCATGTCATATATCTCGAAGTACATCTTCTTAAGGTCATGTTTTCATGAATTAGATGAGGCACTGTCACTTACTTCTATTTCTGAGGCATAACATCAGTCACATTCTGTTACACAATGTGCTACAAAATGACTTGACATGATGCACTGGAATACACGGCACTTCAACCGGGAAATTTAGAAAGAGTATTTGAGCATTTTCCACCTGTCTGAATGACCAAACACCTAACCATGATTTCCAGTCCATGCTTACAGTTGGTCCCAAGTCTTTGAATGCCTAGAGTACTAGAAATTTGAATTGATTTTCACTGCCAGAGCTGTGTGAGGAGAATTGCATACTATCTGTTTTGCAACAGTGCTTTCCTGTAAGCCACAACCACCAAATTGCTCCACAAAATTGCAAATAGCCTTAAGATTGGTGATTATTATTAGCAAGATTATTTGGCTTTTTTTTTTCTCTTTTCCTTTCTATTAAAATTCTTCTGTAACTGAATTCTGCCTACTGGTGAGCACATGTAGAAGGGGGGTGGGGAATTTTAATTTCCCTGGAATAGAAATCGCATCATAGCTAAAGGCAAAAGCCACAGGTCAATTTTACCAGAAATATCCCCAAGAGGAACTGAACTTCACTGCTTGGTTCTGTCATCAGCACCTGGCATGAAATGAGTAAATGTAATATTACTGTGAAAAACTGGCAGGGGAGGGAAAAATCATTCATATCATGAAAAAAATTAATCCAGAATTGGACAATATGCCAATTCAAAGTATGTATCTCATGCATGTGCATTGAGTCATAATAAATATAGCATATGAACTGCCTATTCCAAATATGGCTTATTACCTACTAAGGCAATGTAAATTAAAGAGATAGATAAAATGTATATATTTCATAAACTTCTCTTTAACTAAACAAATGTTCATACTATTTCCATCACCAAGACAAGTGAGAAAAATATCTAAGGACTTTAAAAAACTTTGCCACCATTTTCAATAAAAGTTACACTCATATTTTGACACTTTTTGTTGAGGCTTGACAGTGTGACAAGACACTTAAAACCTCGTTTGAAAATCCTAGCACCACTGAACAAAAAGGAAACAGATTAAAAGGGCTATCTTAAGGACAAAAAAAGTCTTTAATAACCTAGCTTAGAGTATGTTACTGCTTTTCCTTAGATCAGGATTTTACTCTAAGTGCACAGATCTCTCACTGTGTTCCAGAATATTAATACTCTTGTGAAAGTAAATGTATTCTCATCCTTAGATCTTATAATCCCTGCAGTATTACATTTTATTTCATGCTTATGCCACATGCTTTTCTGTAAAGGCATAAAGTAGAATTTGCAACCTCAGATGATATTTGCTGATCCAGAGGGCTGCAGCCAAAGTATGGCTAAAGAGCAGCTACTGCTGCTTCTCAGCAGTGTTTCAAAGGAATCCGTCTTCATTAATTCTCCGAGAGTGCAGATAACAGATAATTACAAAGAATAATTTCCTTTCTCCTCCTCTGCCTCTCCTCTTACCCGTTGGATGTTAATTTGTGGGATTTCTAATACTGTGAGATTTCTAGGATTGGTGCAAATGTTAGTGCCACTAAGTTATCCTAGACTGTCAAATGAAACTGAATGTAGAAAATCTCGGCTAAATACCATAAAAAAATACCTGAAATGTCCAGATCATGAAACAGAAGCATCCTTTCAAAAGCAAGTTATAATCCCAATGGCAGGATCATTTATTTTGCACTGCATGCACAAGAATACAGGAACAATTTTGAGTTGGGAAGACAGATGGACTATTGTACACCTTTTCACCTCGAACTCCTGATAATTAGTTCATGATGCACAAATTCTGCTGTGTTTTGAAAAGAATAAGTGGCAACTTCATAACAACTTCCAGGATGACTTTGAGGTTATATATTTCCATGGTGTAAACAAGAATCATTCCTTCTAGGCAATTTTTTTTCCCCATTGGCATATGAAGAGAGGGCATACCAACAGCTTTGTACTCAGCAATCCAGCTCCTTTTTTACAGTGAAACCATTTCCCCATTTATATGTAAGAAATTGAGCATTTCCTCCTTAGTAATATGTCCCCTCCCTCATGGTCTTGTTTCTGTTTCATTATGTTGACTATTCTTAAATAGTGCTTTCATCTGCCTGTTATTCCTAACAAGACCTAGCAAATACTTAGGTCTAAATGATAAAGGAGGAAGAGTTCTTATCCTCACCCTTGCAAATTCAGCAATGCTTTTTTGTTCTGCATATCACTGATATTTAAATTTCTGCCATGTAAATATGATTTTCTGCCTTTTATTAAATGTCTGCTTCATACATAAACTTCGCTATCACAAAAATCCATATAGGAGCTCTGCATCTGGATCATGGGGATTTTTTCAACATTAGAGTTGCAATTAATATTATTTAATACCATACTTAGTTTTCTTTACTATACTTCTACTTTCATGTGCAAATGCCTTAGTGTCTTAAGTCTAACCCTAATGGTCCTTTACTAAATTTTCTATATACTCATTTACAGTGTGCATTAGATATGACATTCTTGGTTTCTTTTCATTCACATAATATTTTTTTGTCTCTTCCCCTCAGCACCTTTAAATTACCATGCTGATACTACTGGTTTTATAAGTTCTATAACAAAACCTAGAACTTCTCCTTACAGAGAGTCTGTTGAAAGCAAAGACACTAAGCTATTCTTTCCTTTACAACGCTGCTGTAAGTACCAAAACAGGTCTCATATCACTCTCCTTCTTTGTTCTAAGTAACATAACCACTTCTGTGAAGGTCACTTATATTGCCCCTAGGAAAAGAAAAAAAAAAAGCCTTTTTTGGTCCAAAAGTGGGTTTTAATCATATCAGGTATTTTTGTTTGAGTCCTTCACTCATATTGCAAGTATTTTCTTTCAGCTATCCAGAACTATTACTGTGGTATCATTTTGCTAATATTCAGAGGGTACTATATTATTCTCTTTCATTAATTCTAAGACTCAGACATCTAGCTGCAATAAAGTCACCATATTTATTTTGTTCTCTCATTCCTTCACTTCCTTATTTTAAATATTCAGCTTGTGGTCAGTTGTTCTCCTGAGTTCATTGTGTTCTTTTGTAATTTATTTCACTATTTGTTTTCCTCCACAAAATGGGATGTGTGAATATCAAGGTTAAAATACTGTATATTCCTTTCTTTACTCTTTTTTCTACCTCTTTGCTATACATTCCACTGCCTTACATAATTTTCCACTTCTGTATCATTTCATGTAGTGCTTTGTTGTGTCTCCGTATGTGTCTGTGTCTACAGACTTCCGCTGTAGAGCATAGATTCTTCTGAGGTATCTCTACAATCTCATTAGGATTCTTTTGTCTTCAGTGATTACATGTGTCATTCAAACTTCTGTATACTTATATTAATTGTTGTCTTTTCTTCACAGTCTGCATCCATAAATATATATATAAATATATATATGTTTCTTGTGAAACTGTCTTGTATTTTTCAATAGCAAACTTAATAGATCCAGTGTTTTTCTACATATTAAAAACTTTAGGAAAACAGTTTGGTAGGCTAAGATCTCCTGTAGTTTTCATCTACTACTCACTGTTAGATGATATAGATATTATTCATGAAACAAAACTTGAAGGGGACTCCTGCTTCTCCAGGATATCTCTTGATAACAAAGTTGTGGGTTGTCATTAAGATATTCATACCCAACCACATAGCTCTCCAAGAGAATAAATTCTGTAATCCCTAACTACAACATTAAGTAGCTTAGTCACAGAAGTGTATAGAAAAAAAAGAATTTAATACTGTCCCACCTACTGGAACACACTGTCCCTGGTAAATCCCTCTTTTCACTTCCCATTGACCAGCATTTATGGATTTCTATTCAGGTTGCACTTTTTTGTGAATTTCTCTTTCAGAGATATAACTCCTTCAAGGCACTCTGTAGGTACTTTTTGCAGAAAAGCACATTGAAGCCAAGCATCACAACACTTCTGTGCATTTACCCCACACTCACTTTTCTTGATATACTGGAGGATGTGCCATCCCATAATTTATATCCAGATGCAAACTCTTTTCCTTCCTGTAGGGAATATTCTGAAAAATTTTGTCAAATGGTCAGATATCATATAATATTCTCATTATTTGTACTACGTAAATACACTGTGTCTGTATAAAACTGGAGCATACAGTGTCAGTTCTTAGGGAGATAAATTATGTCAAACTTTATGTTTCTCTTGAGAAAATAAATGATATCACAATTCTCTTTTCCTTCAGGGGATTTTGGATAACCCAGAGAAATTAAGAGAAGTGTTGGAGAACTTAGTGATAAGGGTAGGCAAAATGTTATTTTTTTATTGTTATTATTTTAAATTATCTGGCTGAACATGTATACTTCATTATTGTATAGTTAAGTCTTCTAAGAACCATTTTCACTCACTGATTCCTCTAAGGCTACTCATTTTTTCAAGTTACAATGAGAACAGCTCAAAATATTTCTATCATCTAAGTAATTGTAAAAGAAGGAGATAACATTGCAGTTTCACAAGGATAAACTAACACTTCTCCAATAATATTTATTTGCATTCCTTCAGGGAGTCTTTAAAGTTGACCCTTCTCTCATAAAACAGAGCAATAGATATGAGAAATAAGATTTATGATGGAATCACAACTATTAAGTCAACATTCATTTAACCTATCTTTTTCTTGCAATGTAACTATTTCAACAAGTTTCTTCATTAACAGGGAACAGGATACATTATATTTGAAGGAAAAGGGGGAAAATGGATGGTAAATGATCATAAGTACTGGAGTATATCTGTACTTGTAAATCAGGATGCATAGTATACATTTATAAAGACAATTTTTAGATACAGTTCTCTACACATAAAAAGCATCTGAAAGATCTGAGAGTAGAGCTCCACATTAAATGGCAAATGTAGCTCTTTTCAAAGTACAAAGTGAAATGCTAACAACATTTGTACAGTAGGGTGAGATGGCTCTGTTCTAAGTTCTGTGCCACAGTTGAATTTATGTGATGATTCATTTCTCAAGAACAAGGCCAGTGACCAGTTCTAGAACCTTCATCGTCACAAATAGTGACAGCATACACTAGTGTATATAGAGAGATGCTGGTACACATCTTTTTATGCTCAATGGAAAATAAACATAATATCCCATATATGGGAAAGTGGAATGTCAGGTAAAGATTGACCTTCTACTTAGAACTGTTGCAGGAAAGGTCTTTCATCTATAACAAAACTATTATATTGGAAAGGAAACACTGAAGACTTGTCTCCAGTTTCTGGATAAGTGCATCTAAACTGTACACTGAAGTGATTTGAGAGGACAGCATTGTGTTTTAATTGTTTAATCATTCTCTACATGTGCAACTGTAACACAGTTACATTTCTTCTACCATCCCGATCAAATTTAATGGCAGAAACCCATGGTCCATATCTGTCTTTCTGAGGACAAGGAACAAATAAGCACTCTGCACTCATTCTTTCATCATTAAAGAGCTTACTCAGTCATGATAGATTACTTCAGCGATCAAAATTCTCTGAATGCACAGCCAAGATTTCATCTTTCTGTCCAAAACAAAGGATTTGGTTTAAGTATGAAATCCTACTTAATACTATACAGGAAATAAGATTAAAATTTTATTTATTAAACTCCACTGTGGAGATGCCAGGGTTTTTTTGTGCAGCACGAGCATACAGATTGCTTCACACATTAAAATGTGTAAAAATTTCTTTTTACAAACACACTGGTTACAAATTGCTGTATTCCAGAAACTAAAGGTAGGACATTCCCCATCCCTGGCCATTATGGAGCTACAGCATGCCCAGCCATACGTCTTCTCCTTCCTACCCTGCCATGCCATTCAGGTCTGAGATCTGCCATGTTTCCATCCCATTCCTCTTACCTTGTGGGGTGGCTGGAGACCTGGGGCCACTGGCACTATCAGAACCACCTCTGAAGCCCAGGATGGGTGCCCTGGTCCTGTGTCCACCCCTGAGAGCATTACCTGCCCTCAACCCATCACAACATGCCCCTGAAGTACCATGGCACAGACCCTTGGCACTCAGATGTGGCAGCCCTCATGAATTAGGGGTCTGGAGCCACAGTTTTTTTATGAGAAAATGAACTGAATGGAAACAACAATGTCCACTTTCCCTCACTTTATTTCAGAGTCTCACCAGACAAGATCACCCTCTTGTTTTTCAAGACTTCTATTCATAATGATTCTTTACAATATTCAAGGATATGAAATGAACTAGTTATTTCTAGTCAACTTCATAGATAATACCCACAAATGATACCCAAATTCAGATTGGTATCCACTCTTGGGCAATTCTTAAAATTATATGTGCAAATTTAGCCTGTTGATCAATTCAGCACGTTTTTGCCATGTGGATTACAGCTTCCTGTAGAGATAATCTGAATTAAACTATAAGAACATGTCCATCACCTGGTTTAATAGTTTGCTTTGTTTATATATGTGTTCTAACTTGAATTTATACATGGTATTAATTTACACATCATAGGAATATGTTTTGAAGTAATTGCAACCTTCTCTGTAAGTTCACAACCAGCCTGAAAATCCTATGCAAGTGGTAGAGAGGATTGCATATATATGTGACTGGTTTTTCAGAGTCAAACAGACACACATAAAATGTCCGAAGTCCAGATTAATGTGGAATCCAAAGACAACATTCCAGCCAAGAGAAAAGTCAGTGCATGAGAAAAAAATCTTTTACTCAATCATTTACCAAGCAGCCACATTTCCTAATTCCTCCAGCTCTCTGAAATACAAGTATATGAAAAGATCACAATTCCCGATCTCTTAAAAAAAAACCTAAACCAAAACAAAAACCAAAAATCCAAAATCAACAAAAAAGTCCGTGAAGCAGGAATTTTCCTCACAGAGCCATGCTGTTCTTTCACAGTAATTAATGTTTCATGCAGATGGCCCTTAATTCTTTTCCAGTCTCTGCTAAATTGTCTTGTTACGCATCAAGTTTACAAGTCTTTCCCACAGATACTCTATGGAGGATTTCTTAATACCTGCATTAATACATTTTCCAGCCAGATGCGAGCCAGTCACTAGATGCTAAGGAAGTTGGCTGTTGTTAGTAAGAAAGCTATTGAATCTTCTTGAGACTTTTGAGTGCAATCCACCTAGAAATATTTACCTTTTATTACGTCATTTTTGGTCAGTCACCCCAGTTTCAGACAGATTCTTCTGTAAAGCCCATACCAAAAAAATATATGGTAAGGCAACATACCTCATAGCTTTCAAGTAGTCACCACCATTAAGTAAAGTAAGTTTGTTCAGAAATATTTCTTTTTAACACAGTGTATAATACCATAGAAATGGGTCTCCGAAGAAAAGAGGTACAGTTCCCACCCTATGGAACATATCCTTAGAAATATCACAACTGAAACACCAATAATAATTTCGTACATTATTAAACACACAAATTTAGACATTTTAGATAATTAACAACTGAAAAAAAAATACTTTAGGCACCAGTGGCAGTGGTTTTATAGTAAAAAGTTAGTTAAAATGAAGTTTCACAAAAGTACCTAAAGATCATGGAAGCTGTTTCCATAAACAATTTCTGAGTTTAGGTCATAAAGATAAAAATATTAAATTCTTTTTATATTTATGAACAAAGCTCAAATGAAGATAAAATGATCATTTTCACACCAGATTGTTTACAAACCTATGGAGACAGATTTTAATGTGAAAGCTGTCAGAGACAAGTGAATTTACCTGTTATCCTGTAAATCTGACTAGAGTAAAGGTTCAGCATTTAAAATAATAGGTTTTCAGTTTTAGTGTTGCTTCAGGTATATAAATGATTCTCCCTCATAAACTTGGTCTTTTTTTTCTGCATAGGTGTTCTAATTGCCTGACACGGATATTTTGTAGTAAAATAGATATACGTTTCTCCTTAAAAGGATCATTTATAGGCAACTACAACAGAGTAAAGGCCAATCATAAAACATCCTCTCTTTGGTATTTGGGATCTCAGCTCCAGTAGGCAGAAGTGAAACTAAAGGCGATTAACATAACTTAAATGCTGGACCAAGGAACCTTTACCTCTGCAATTATTCACAGAAGTCAATAATGTTAGAAAGTACTCATCAGAGTACATCAGAGTGAGTAAAGGTTCACAGTCTGTCACTGCATAAGAAGGTGCTTGTCCCCTCTTAAGGAATATGAATGACCTATTTAATTAATCCTAGTTGTACAATGAGGAAGTGGCCATGTTATATACTAGCAAAACATTTATGCTCAGGTCAGGGTCAAGACCCAATGGCTTTGCTCTTAATAATATATCTGTCTCTGGATTTTGCTGAGTACAAAAATATCTGAAGATTTGTATTGCTCTAGCTGAGCAGGTACTTCCCTATGGTAAGAATGACAGAGGAGTTTTCTGTGCAATGGCTAAAAATTGTCTTCAGAGTGAGTCTCACTGCTATTCCAATTCCAGCACAGAGCATATTCAGGTTATAAGAACCCCTCCTCTTCACTAATTATTTGAGAGGAAATATAAGCCTGATTTCATAATCATAATTCAGTTAATTAATGAAAAAATGTTTATTCAGTCTTTTTTTTTAAATTACATTTTCTATTAGTAAGGTGATGACATTTTATAGTCCTGAGCTTTCTTGTATGTTGCCACTGTAATTTGTTGTTCTAATGCTTTCCTAACCACAGATTATGTTACTTGTTAGTGTTAATTTCTTATGATACAAAAAAAAAGGAAAAAAGAGAAAAAAAAAAAAAAACAATGCAAAAAAGGTGGTATCAGTTACACAAGAGTAATGTATGCTGGAATGAACATAACATTTACATTCCTTACATGAGCTTGAAACACTCAAGAGTATCATCCCATCTATGCTTTAGAACACAACAAATATCTTTCAAGCTCCTTACTGAAAGAGAAGATTTACACTAAGCTGTCCTGGTCAAGCTGGCAAGCTGCATGTTTCTAGAGTGAAAAGGAACCTTTAGTGCAGAAAATATGCTGTGTTGTCTAGTGATTCCAGTCAAAATGTAATAAAGAGATTAATTATCCAAACATGAATTTGTAAATATGTTCTAAAAGCTTTCAAAGGTACACAGAATTCAATACATTGAGTGTCACAACATGAAATTGCATCCTATAGCCATAGTAACATAAAAAAAATATATTTCTTTAAGAATTCCTTTCTTTAAGCCATTTATGTTTCCATCTCCAAAGACAAAGAGAGTTGCAGAGAATCCAAATCAGTGGTGTTTAAAAATATTACTCCTTCTCAAGCACCTCCATTCCCATTGAAATTGTTATGTGGTGTCACAAATAACACACTCAAGTGTAAAGCTTAACAGAATGAGCAAGCTCATTTTGCTCAAATATTATGAATGTTCATTTCTACTCATCTTAAATTCTCACTCCTGAATGTACTCGCCAGTTAGAAGGACTCAGTGAACAAAAAGGACCTAGGGAGCAAGTTAAAGTAATCAAGAACAGGTGAGTGAACCCCAATATTTTCTCATACTTACAATTTCTTATACTATAAAGAGCTATTACTCAAATACATATGTACCAAATCTTTCATGCATGTCCTGGCAAATCTATCATCTCTTTCACTCAAAGAATCATCATACTACAGAACTGTTGGTTATGAAGGACCTGTCAGAGTCACCTAGTCCAGTTTCCTCCTCCAGCTTCTGTCTTTATATGCCTGAAAGTGTATTCCAAGAGGGCACGCCCACTCCAAAATCCTTCTAGGTAGAGCCATGAGGTTCTCCAATCATCAGGTTCCCCAATTTCTACTCTCCATTTCTAAATATCATTTTTTTTCTGAAACCTCTCTCAATCCTCACGCTTTTGCACATATGGCTGGTACTAGCCTTGTAATCGTATCAGTGAATTCATTCAACCCCTCATCTGGACCTGAATTGGAACAGCTTCTTCAAGTTTATGGGAGGCTGAAGAAATCTTCTCAACTCCTCAATAGGCAGTGCATAAGTTTATATGTGCTTAATACAGGTACACACACAAATTCAAACAGGGGCTTGGTGTACACATAAATGTCTCTAAAGATGAGAATTTTAGGTTTTGAGCACTTTAAAAAGAACCTTGTAGCATAAGAGTTAAACAGATCTAAAGAAAAACAAAACAAAACAACCTAACCCAACCAACTAACCAAAAAAGAAAACAATCATAAAACAACCAAAAAGCCTCCACTAACCCCCCCAAAAAACTCAACAAAACCACAATTTGGATTAAGTCTAATATCAGCTGGCAACAATTTTCCAGATGACTAATGGTGAGGTGTTTTTGTGTGCCAAAACTCTCTTCTCTAGAAATCTGCTCCTGTGCTAAATTGCTGCTATTGTCAGTATCTTTCATCTACTTCCCCATAAATAAGTTTCAGCTGGCAACAAGGAAAAATGTCTACTACATTTTTTTACAAAGCTGATGGCATCCTTAGTATAATTGTATACACAGATGCTCAGGATGAGTGATGCTTTGCCAAGTGCATCCCATGATGTCTTGTTTCCCTTTTTTGGCTGCATTCTTTCTTTTCTATTCTCTTTGCAATGAAAAGAGTAATTACCAAAATTTAATATAAAAGACTTGTTCTCTTTTTTTCTTATGGACAAAGAGAGAACGAGACCACCACTGAGAAGAGATGGCTGCAGACACACAGTTTTCATTAGAAGAGCCTATTTAGGAAAGAGAATGGCAATTAGGGACACAAACTCTTTAATATCAAGCCTGGTGAGGATGGTCAGGAACTAATGTCATTGCAATATGCTTCATAGCAGACTGTATGCAGTAGCAGACTGCAGCCATTGCCAGTTTGCTGTCACCTTATGATATATGTGTCATAAAGTCAAAAAGTGAAATAATTTGGATGCTGATGTGACCAGAAGACAGGCTCAGAACAAGATTTTGGATCTCTGAGTACACAAAAAGAAGTCAGCACTGATAGTGATGAAGATGGGTAGCTACAATAACCTTGGTTAAGTCAGTGTTTCCTCTAACACCCTTCATAAAACCACCTTTCCCTGTATAAAACCACCTCTAGTTTCTTTTCCTTGCTTAGCTTCCCCAGTCTAGCTCTCTGTGCCTGCTCCTCATCTTTGATAGCACCATTTTATATTTCCAGTAGTTTATGAGGGAATAATGTGTATCATCAGTTTTGTCCCCAATATTGTCCTCTTAGCAAGAGTGAGCAATAAATTCAAAATAATAATGAGAAAACTCCAACACACATTACTTTATATTTACTATAATAGACTACATACATTCAAGTTTTCCAAAAGCAAGTTGAGAAGCCTAAAAGACTACAGAATAACAATACTACAATATTTTCTCAAGCTTAAAAGTGCTTTTGCAAATGTATTCCAAGTCAATATGAACATGAAAAGTTTTGAGTTCCTTTCTAATAGAGAATATATGACGTCTCCATTTTGTTTCAAACCCAAGAAGGATACATAAGCCTAGCAGAAGTAGTGAAAAAAAAATAAAAATCAAACCAATAAAATCTTTTCTTTTCTTTTTCTTTTTCTTCTTAATGAAGTTGATACACAGGCTATGCTGCTGTACTTGACTTACGGAAGCAATCAAATTTCTATCTGACCCAGGATTAAACCTGCAATTTTAAATACCAAATATTTCAAGAAAAATCACAAGCATGTTCTCTGTACTCTGCACTGCTCAAGATGCTCAGTGATTAAGAAAACATGTCTCATTCCTTTGGGCTTTAAAACCTCAAATTTTTCTTCTTTTCTTTGAAAAAGCGTGAATTCATCTTCTTCTCTCAAAACCTCACACTGTTTACTTCAGCAAATACTGGAAGGATCAGCAAGTATATAATCACTTGAAAGGATGTGTAAGTGTGCACAGTCAGGCAGTCAGAACAACCACAAAACCACGACTGAAATTCAAAGAATAAATTTATTTCATTACCTCACTAGCTGGAGGACCCTGAAGCAACACCTGGGCAGAGACACCCAAGCGGGAACACAGGCACTGTTAGGCTCAGTCCATCCTGGTGGGTGGTGGGCCTGCTGTTTGCACCAATTTATCGAGGGTCTGCGCATGTGCAGTTTACCACCATGCTGTGATCTCTTCTGTGCTTTTTTTTATGATCTCTGAGCTTTGATCTCTCTCCCAAAACTGGGAGCATGTCTGTTAGAGTGCCTCCACATCTCTCATAACACCTATGTTATCTCTACACAGAAATTCTACTTCTCAAAACAGACAGAGGATAAGCAGCAATAAGCATAATTTATGGGGTTTCCCATGCTGTTATTCTCCAGGCCTTGCCATACCCAGCTGCAAGGTCACTTGAATGAATCTATGATCCTCCCTGCCATTCTTCCACTTTTAAGCATTTCTTCCCTACGAAGGATTATTTGAACATCAGGCTGGATAACTAGTCTATTTCAATATTTTATAAAAGGTATGCATATTTCCTCTCAATGTATCTGATATCTGAATAATTATAGCATTTGCGAGAGTTCTTAGAGAGATAGATTGAAAAATTCTCAGGAAGCAGAAAATTAAATCGTTGCTCTCTTAGCTCTTATGAGACTGAAAAAAGCCCTTAATTGTTAAGTGAAAGAAGGCAACATCCTTTTCATCATATCTGAACAGTGAGGCTTGGATATTTTCCAGTCAACACTATTCACAGCTTCAAGCTGAATAGGCATATAGTTTCACACTGACTGAAAATTCATCTTAGGATACAAAAATAAATGTCTGGTTTCTGAAAGGCTAGCCTGTAGAGGCTTGGAGCCCATACCCCCAAGGCACTGCTGCTGCCTTGTCATATGTCGAATCAAAATGGGTTGGGGCATACCTCTGTAGAGGAAGCAAATGGAAGCCTAGAAGTGGGGTGTGGCAATCAGCCTTAGAAGATGATAAAGCTCACCATAATGTTTTAAAATCATGCCTTGTGGGATGCAGTCTGC
>JAWWEW010000041.1:31713827-31785318 GCA_035583185.1 Anabacerthia variegaticeps
CTCCTCAGACCCCTATAAATACCCACTACCCTGTGAATAAAATTCTCTTTGCTTCCTGCCCACTCAGCGTGTGTGGTCCTTCTTGTTACTTCTCGGGACCCGAGGGCCATGTGAGAGAGGGATAAGGAGTGGAGAGGATCCCCTTCAGCTGCCGCAGTGGGGGCTTTTCTCATCTGTTCTCTTTAGCATATATGTGAGTATGCACTCAGGTGTCCACTGATACACAGAAAAAGTGTCCTAGTGGCATTCTGGTATCATGCTAGCAAGTCATTTCACATATTATGAAATACAGAAGAGTGTTATATTAAACAAACTTTATAGTACATACAGATTTATTTTTTTCTTAGTAAGTCAGCTGTACATAATCATTCTCCTATACTGAGAATTTAAAATAAATGATAAAATTATTTCCTTCAGCACACTCCAAAAATATAAGCATGATTACATACAAAAGAATGTGGCCTTCTGTTGAGTGTCCATGGACTTCCCAAAAGGAGCATATTTAATTATTCAAATGAACTATTATGTAATTAAGAAAGAAATTCTCTTGTACTTAAGCATGATCTTTCCTTAAAAAAAAAAAAACCTCTATTTGTTGCTTTGGAGCTGAATTCTTCCATTCCTCTCTTGCAGAAATCTATGAAGTTTGTTCCAAAAGCCTATTAAGCCATTCACCAAAGACTTCTTCACACTCTGCTTAATTTCTGCTAAGGTTTTGGTAAGTTTTCAAGTCAGGACTTAGCTACTACAGGGAAATATGGCAAGAATACACACAAACAGCAAGCAACAGCTAGCATGGGAGAAAATTGATTTTTAATGTCCATGATTCACAGCCAGAAACTGTGTTATGCAGTGACTGCAAGAAAGCCTTACACGGATGTTAAATCATTGTAATAGTTGCACATAGTACTGTTCCAAGGGATATAAAAGGTGGTGCTTTAAAGTACAACTTCTTCCTGCTGCAACCCTGTAGTCTAAACAGCTGCCACTTTGACATCCATATTCACTCTTCTCCGTGGGGTTTTAAAGATGATGAATCATCAACAGTCACTATCTTAAGGATAAATATAGTGGATAACAAAGGCCGACTAATGGCTCTTAGAATATCTACATATCTACTTAATAAAATAAAAAATGTGATGTTTTTCATATTATGCTCAAAAACTGCCCCTTTGTGATATGTGTGAGAGTTACATGAACATAAAGTTTTCTAATCATATTTCCATTCACAGACTCTTATTACAGATATCTTCAAATTAATTTGGATATATAGGTAGTACTGTAGATTTGATACACTACTTCTGGTTTGTTGCAGTAATAAAAGGAGGAATACAGAACATTAAGATCATTAGAGCTCAAGTCACTTCTTTCATTTTGGGAATATTCTAGCATTAGCAAATAAATATCCATTAAAATAATGTTATTTCATTTATGTAGGCTTTATGAAATGCCTCACTATGTGTAAAGTTTAAGAGGTGGAGAAGAGATTGCCTCCCTCGTACAAGATCTATTTGAAGCACAATTTGCCAGCTAATTAACAAAATAAGGGGTCAGAAAAGGTTCAGTGTTTGAACTTTAACTCGAATGCAATCTTACATCCATGCAGAGCTATTCTCATTCATATTGAACTCCTCTATATTCGTGCCAGACATTTTTCTCAGGAGGTTCACACAAGACTTCTTGAAACTTCACTATGTAGCAGAGGGATGCAACAATTGTATCGTCTTCAGTAAATCGCTACTGTCTTTTGGAATTTAGATAACTTGCCAGGTCTATGCCAAAATGATCACAAATCTAAGTTAATGTAAATATCCCACTATATGCCAAGATTTTGCGATTGCACATTAAGATGAAATTAATTTAGGATGTACAAAGATGGTTATCTAAATATCAGTTTGATTTCATATAAAAATAGAAGAAAATCTGCCAGATTTACATACCTGTTTCAACAGAGAACCTCAGAGGGCACTGAAATAAAAAATGGGACTGTTTCCATTCATAAAATCATATTTCTCTTCAACAAGTTGCTGACAGAGCAGAAGAAAATGTGCAGTAAATAATTTTCAACTTTGTGCTGACAAACAGTAGGATTAGTGCACTTCACTTAAGCACACAGTAGCCAATAGTGTATTGGAAGGAGTATAGGCTTGTTCTGGACACTGCAAACTTCATTAAATTTCCATCAAAATTCAAAATTTTCCATTTTTCATTAATGCATCCTTTGCATGAGCAGGTGAAGTGAATACACTTGTCTTCCCACTGACCCTCACCACCACTTTGTGCAGGAATCGTTGTTTATTACTTGATTATTACAAATACAATTACAATATTAGCACTAATTCAGTACTACTTGTTATGACAGGATCTCACTCTCTGTCAGCAAGTAGTATAAAATTAGTAAGTCAGACTGTTAGTGATTCCACATTTTTAATACTGGAAAGAAGACCATCACTGGATTCTAACAAAACAATGAGCACAGGACCACAACAGGAAAATACAGATTGTCGTCACAGTGGCCTGCAAACCAGCACACAGGGATTTTTTTATAATATTTTCTTGCTGAAATCCTTCCTAGTTATTTCTTTTAAATACAAGGAGGTTTTTAAAATTATAAAATTTGAACAGAATGCTACGACCTACCCTTCATATTTATAAATAAAAGTAGGATTTGTAACTTTAGTAATAAAAGACCAGAATTTGCACTAGGTTAATTTGATGCATTTCTTTGTAGATGCAGTGCTGGTTTTCTGGATGATTTTCCAAGCAAACATACGATTACATAAAACAGCACTAAGTACAGTTCCGTTAAGTCACTAAATAATGCTAATTCTAGTTGACCATTAAGGGAAGATCATTAGAGATAATTTAACAATATGCCTAAATGCATTTATGACTGTTGCTAGATGTGATGAAAATAAAAAAAAAAAAAAAAATTATATATCTTACTAGATTTGAAATAATTCCATGACTTTCAAGGCTTCTTGTTTTCCTAAAATGTAGTTGTTTACCTGCTATGAATGAAAAACAATTTAATCATAAATCAATAAAAGATCACCTTCTTCACAAGGACAAAGGTAGCTTTGGTAGTAAATTCTTAGTTAAAATACACAATCATTATTCAAAAGTAATTTGTTACTGCTGACATTCTCAGAATACACTGGTCATCAGTAAGTTCCTGTATTTCAACAAACATAACAGTATTTTAAGGTTTTGGAGAATACAATTATATTAATATGGTCAGTATTTTCAAAGCATGAGAAAAGATTTCCCATAACGCTTTTAAACGGTGCATCTTCATACTGCCTGAAAAATAACCACCACAAGTGTCACTGATGCTACCCCATGTCTCTGAATGCCTATCACCAGTGGCATGGCTGCCAGTACCATGGGTCGAAGGCTTGCACACTGGTAGGTGGCGTGCTGGAATTCAACTGGTTGGACAAAACACCCTCCTTCTCCTTTGCCTCAAAGCCCATTTCAAGCATACTGCACAATTGCTTCTACACCATTTTCTACAATCTGAAATAGACATTAAGGTCCTTTTTTATGGTATTATATAGGTAGAAGTCCACTACTGAATAGTTTCACAGGTGAAATATAAACCTGTACCAACTTTATTCTATCTTCACTAATTGTTCTCTTTTCAACTCACCCAACTGGTATGGAAAACTCACATCACTGGTAAGGAAAACTCATATCACCTGGTTTATTTCCTGTTAATTTTCATTTCAGGATACTTTCACTTGGTCAGGAAAACAAATTTGTGAAATGTCATATAAATTAATGACCCATAAAAGAGTTTCGTTACTAATAGCTATAATATAGATTTATTTTTTGCAGTAAGTCTTGGGCCTATAAGTCTTTCCAATAGTAGATACAAAAGAAAACTTAGCCACTGTAGTGACTAGGTACGGATGACAGTCATTAGCCCATCTTAAGGCAGAAACAGTGATAATATCTCCAGGGGAATGCACCATCTTGTGAAAGTGGATACAATCACACACACAGAGTTGCAGAATGTATATTGTCATATTAACAAAATTGCAGCCATCTGCTCCTGAGTCTTTATGTTCTTGTGCCAGCCTAAATGGCAGAATGGGGGAGGCTGGCTTATAACAGTGGCAGTTTGAGGGGGACTTTCTACCAAGGTTTGCTCAGAGACGTGTGCCAGGTGCAGTGCTCACTGCTCCTGTAGAAGAGCTATGCATCCTTTAATATATGTCATCTTTTTGATGCAAGAACAGTTTACATTTACTTAGACTTTAATGTATTAATTTAATTTTAAAACATAAACAACAAAAAAACCACTTTCTTCAGCATCAAGTTCCCTTAAGACCAGAGACCTTTTTCTTAAATTAAAACAAAGTCTCTAATTTTTAAACTCTCCCTTTACCCCTTTCCCTGCAAAATTTCCTTAAATCCCTAATAAATCACTTGTAATTGCAAAAGTTCTGGACATTGACTATGGCTTGATTGTTCTTGTTCTCATTTTGCAAATGATTTCTTTTTCTTCCCTTGCTTAATGGAGGATACAAGACTTAATTATTTGAATTAAATTTTATATTCAGGCCTGATATAATTTTGTCACTGTGACACGAGCTCATCAATTTTTGCACGCATCTATCTCCTTTGAAGAAAAGGAAGGCTTCAGGCCTTCACTCACAGTTTATTCACTGTTACAAAAATTGCTCTTTAGGCATGTCAATTTGTATTTTCTCTGTAGAGTGAGAAATATAAAAATCAAAGACTGTGGTCTGAAATGCTTTACTGCTTGGTCTCCTACCTTCCCAGCTACTACTTCTCTGTCTCAGAACCCATTCCCAGCTATATGACAAGTGACCTCTTGTTCCAGTAGATCTTCTCTCAGACAGGATAAAATTGCTTTCAGCAAATCATTCTTTCAATCACCAACACTCTTGCTTGATTAAACAGTGGGAAATGCTAGCCATCATAAGAGACTTCCTGTCACTTTTGAATTTTGTCTCCTTTAGCCTGAAATTCAGAACTCTATTTTTGACTTCTGCTGCATATCCACTGTCACTACCAACTCTGGAGTGTTGGCAACCATTATCCACACTCCACTTCACTGACAGTAAAAATCTTCACCCCATCCACTGTGACAACAGCTTTGTGGAATCTGTAGACAGTTCCTCATTGCTGAAATTCTCACTGGATTCCTTTGTTGCATTTATTGTTTTATTTTATCCTGCACTGAAATACAGAATAGCTGTTCAGCACTCAGATTTTGCTGTTTCAGTCAAATTTTGAATAATAACTATATTCATTTTCCCATTCTGCAGGATCAAGAGGGCTCTGTGTTCTAGCATTCTGTCACTCTAATCTTCTCCATCCATGTTGTGCCTTTTCTCTTTATTCTCTGATCAGCCATAGTTCATGACTTGATGATTATCTTACACCACTCTCTGGCACTTTATTTTCATATATATCAGAAATATTTTTTTGTAAGAAAACAATTGACAGAAAGAACTTCTTCCACTGCAAAAAAAAAAAAAAAAAAAAATTGAATTCCTTCACTGCTATTTTGCTGACATTGTCAAAAAACATTTTAGTTTCAACAGATTTCGCATTAAAAAATGTATAGTGAAATTTTGGGTCAATATTATAATTATTGACAAAAGCATGTTAGTCTTTAACAAGGTGCAAGATGCTTCCAAGAAGTAATCTCTATTAGTTTTGTATTCACCATCAGAGTTTGCTGAGTATGGTGCAACCCTGATGAACAGCAACTCACGGGCAAGAACGACATCAAGAACACTGTTTGTCATCTACATCCCCAAAGAACAGCCGATCAGAGAGTTCCCCTGTGCCAATGGGGGCAAGAATTTGTAACACACTACAAAAATCAGATTTTAGGAAATAAATGCACTTACACACTCCAACTTTGTGGCCAAATAGACTAAAGCAAAGATACAGAAGGTCTGTATTATTAGACATGAGGCCCAATGAACAAATGGACATGTGAGTTAATATGCGCTGATATTTTAAAGGCTTAAGAGGACAACTGCTACATTTTCACATCGTATTTGTTGGTGGAATATAGATTATCATTATTTCATTTAGGAAAAATGTATATTATTGTCTTTCAAATATTCTACAGTTAAAATTACACGGTAGATTTGTAAAAGTTATTATTTTATTTTACATTGTTAGTAGTCACTACCTAGAAATATAAGACAATATTCATTAGACTAGTTATATAATCCAGAGATCTTTTATAAATTCCAAACACCTTAATATTCACATGTCTTTCCCATAGTTTTTAATCCTTAATATTATAAGTATCTGAAAAATTACTTTTTGCTTATGTAGATGGTAAGGTCTGTTCCCTGAGGATGTAAAACTGAATTATTCAGTGCTCTCTGACAACATTCAAGACAAATTAAATAAAATCAAAATGAATTCTCATGACTTTCGCCTTATATTCACACTTTAAAATAATAAGCCCTGACAAAAAGGGCATTATCATCTCATATGGCCCAATTAGGAGAACTAAAGGCTTGAGGCTGTATTATTTGCTATGGCAATTTCACATTGAACTACACTGGAATGATCTGGCATAAGTCTGGCTATATTCCCAGTCTTAAAATTTATGCACAGGAATTTGATGGTCTGAGAAGGAAAAAGGACTTTGGTAAAAAAAAAAAAAAGTGTTTCAGAAATAGCGAATAGGGAAATTGTGGAGGAGAGTTGTCACATTTAGCGCACAGAATAATAGGACACACAATGTACCTTATTTTCTTATAAGTTTAGTGACAGATCTGGTATAAGAAATTCAGACTTCCTCCAGTGACAGCTAGCCAGTAATCACCTGGGACTAAACTGGATATTTTTTTGGTTTACCCATTTTTATACCGATTCTATTTATAATAATTTTAAAAAAAAATCTTTATATAAAACTCCAGTTCATTAGTTCATTGCTTATGAAAATATTCAAATTTTGCATGGGATTATTACCAAAGAACAGCTTAGTGCTTGAAATCTTATCTATAGAAATTTATCTGACGCTTTTACTTCACTGGTATTAATCTATCAAAATAAATATATTATTACAATATCTTGTCCACAACATTTCTCTCTTTACAACAGTGAACTTGAATATTAGTCTTTTTATTGATGTAATATTTTCTAAATATTTATCTCTTATGCTTTAGACAATTTTAATGAAAGCACAATTATCAGTCATTTTATAAATAAAAATTTCCAGAGGCATATTGAAATTAGGAAAACCTAATTTATAAATTGTTCCTTAGACTGTCTGGTTCACCGTGAATGGAGACAAAAAATAGACTTCCTGCTTACTTCCTCCTTTGCTATTATTCACTAATAGTTTACTTCACCGTTAGTTTTCTGCAGAATTTTGTGCCTATTAACTGTAGCATTAGCAGCAGTGTTAGTAATAGTGCTAGCAGAAATAGCAAACTTCTAGTCCTGTTCACATACTAAGATTTTGATGTTTTACACTTTATGTACACAAAGTCCTATGACTCCTCTGCCTTATATCTGCATGGGCTAGACAGTCCTATAAGGAACAACATGTTCTCCAGGCTGATCATAATGAACTTAATATGTGAATAATATTACAAGTAGATCACTGATACATATTTAAAAATTAATTTTGTTTGCATTTTAAAATGCCTGGGTAAGTATCTTACACCAAGCATTTCTGCTTCTATTACATTGATCCAGCTTAGCAATGGGTTCAGGAAAATATAACAAAGAATGCTAGTTCCCCCACCCAACACCCAGCTCTGGCTTACCACTAAGTGCCATTCTACATAGCACAAACTCTGCAGTCAGACCAAGATGCCTTGAAGAATAGACACAGCTTACCAGGTTTTGCCTTTCTTTAATAAGTGATTTGTATACAAAAATGTTGCAGTGAACTCTGAATTTGGCCCCTGTTACTGAACACTGCAAACACTGGAATAAATTGGTAGGTGAATGCCTCCCAGTGTGGATATATTTTTTAAAAAGTATGGCCAAAGTCAACATATAACATTTGAAAAGTGTTCAGTTTAACGATTCCAAAACAAGAAGACACAGGAAAGTGGAAAGAGTTGCTTAGAATCCAAAATTAATGAAATACATAGACTAAAATTACTTTAAAATAATCATTTCACAGATTGCCTGTAGCCATCTTCATCATCATATGAGACCCATAAAGGGCAACCTTTGTGTAATAGCAACGTCTGACATTTACTGCTATGCCTTAGATAGACAGTGTCCCTTTCAATTTATGAAGTCATAAGAACACCATATCTGTTTCTGGGAAAACAATGTATGGTAAATGGGTTTGTTTTTCAAATATCAAAACAGTGTCACATCCAAGTATCTGCACAACGACTGTCACAGGGGATTTTCATGCAATAAAAGTACTTTATGGTATAACATCTGAATTTGACAAGAATAAAGTACTGTCTGAAATATAAATCCAAATGATAAAAGAATGTAATCAAAGTTTTCATAAAGGTAAAAATCCAATTGCTCTATTGATTCTCCTAGTGCTTTTTGGAGTCAGTTGTATCTAAGCCATGGAATTCTGGATGGACTCTCATCAGATAACTCTTGACAAGTCTTGATAAGTTTTCATCAGAGAATTGTTTCAAAGCAATATTTCATCTAGTGTTTCAAGTTCCAGGCACTCAAAAGTTATAAGCAGGCTTATAACTGTCTAAAAATCATAAAGATTTCATAAAATAGTAACTTTTCCATTTGATTTACTTCATGGTTTCTGCATTCTTAGGGTTTATTCATATATCGTTTTCAGTATTTCTATCTTCACTCAAAATTCATTTATAGTGTAAGATTTCTAAATAGTTTATTTCTTACATTAAATTATTAAGAACTGGCAATACTGAATAAATAGTAGCACCTGTTGAACCTCCAGCAGCGCACTAAAGCTAACTCAGACATGTTGGCAGAGCTGGCCTTGATCCTGCAATAAACATGACGCAGGACAGGTGTTCAGCAGATGTAAATGTAAATGTGATCCCAGCAGGCCCCAGCCTGCATATCGCACTAAGTGGTCTGGCACAGGAAATCTTCAGCAGCAGACCTTATTCTGCACCACTTCTGACTTCAGCCATCCCTGCTGTTACAGGCACAGAAGAGGCTCTGAGTAATGCCACCTTTCTCAGCATGTTATTCTGAATTGTGTTAATAAGTGTTTTTAATGAAATAGGGATAATTTTGCATTTCCTCTTCCACAGCATAACCCCTTTCACAGCCCATGCTTACTTACTTGTTGCAATTTTTCTAGAAATGTGAAGTGTCAAGTATTCTAGCTTAGAATTTTTTTCTCCATTCAGGTCTTGTAATGGTCTCTTGAAGATGAAATCATTGTGGATAAACACTGTCCTATTTCTCCTTAGTTTTGTTTTTCCAGAATTCAGAAAGAAATTGAAATTAAAATGAAACTTATTTTTAGCAATTATTATGCAAATTATGCAAGGTCTCATGTCTAAACCATCTTGAAATGACATTCATCAGTCTCAACAAGATGAGCACTGTAATGGGAGCATTGCCTTTAGATAGCCATGACTTTGCTGTGAGCAGATAGAGCACCAGCTATTGCCCATGCAAGCCTGACACCCACACTGTTTTTTTCTGGTGTGTTTGTTTGAGCAACGGAGAGAGATGAATACAGTTGGAAGTGGCTCTGGGATTTCAGTGATGACTGCATGCAGAAACTGCAAAAACTCACACTGACATAGGCAGGCCAAGAAGCAAAATAGAGCTGTTATATTTGGGTTCACTTCAGTGAATACTTCACATCACGTATCTGTATATATTTTGTACTAATCTTTTATTCTAATATGGATGTCTTAAATGAATCATAAATCTGGGGACAGACAGAATACTACATTTTAGCCTGAAGTAAATTTAGGAATTTAGCTAAGTGACTAGCTCCCAAAATACAAATTCCTGAACAGAAACAATCACGTCATTCTATCTGATATTAAAAAATGTAAAGTATGTTTACATTATCTTCACTCCCTAGGAGTTGAAGACCTCACAGTATGTTCAGTACTTCTGCAGATCACAAGTATGAGCATATTCAACATAGTTGGTTATCTTCTGATCTTTTCAAACTCTGCATATTTCTTTCCTGCATATATATCCCAATATTACCACACTGACTGACCTAGATGCCTCAAAAATAATTTTGGTATATCTCTATAATATTTGTACAGCTGTATGTTGTCACATTGTTTATAATAAAACAATACCTTCCATGAATGTGAAGATCACATGAGCACACCTATGATATTTGCTTTTATGCTGTTAATCTCACGTATCATCGATTTCATTTGGTTCCATCCCTTCTCCTACCTCATCATGCCCTTAGAAAACTAATCATTTGAATGAGACCAAATGTATTTCTTGGAAATATCTTTCAAATTTCTTCATGCTTTTTTTCCTCCTACTTTTTTCACCCTCTTCCAATTTCACTTAGTTGTATTACCTTGGAAAAGCAATTGCTCTCTAAAATACTCTGATATCTTTAGCACAGCATTTGTTACTGCAAAAGTATCCACTGTTTGTATCAGACGTGAAAATGGATAACAACTCAAACTAAAAAGGGCTGCTGTCAAGATTTGGTAGAATTCACAGTGTGTTAACACTGTTATAGACCAAATTACTTGAAAGTGTATGCTTGTCTGTCTGAAGACCGGGGGAAAAGGCTGAGATATGAACATGTGTCTGAGGCAACAGCCTGAAGATCTAATCCTGTACTGTGTGACTGCAACATCACAAGCAATGAGAAAGGATGAAAAAAAAAAACCACAAAACAAACCAACAACCAAACTGAAACTGAAAACAAACCAAAACATTACATATTAATTTTATATTTAATGTGTTGGTTTCTATTTAGCTTTGAAGTTAGAATTTCCAAGAAAGCTGATACGAGAAGTGTGGATCCAAAACATTATCATCTTACCTGCCTAACTGGAGCACACCGCACAGTCCTGGCCAGTCTGGATCCTGGATTTCAGGCATGTGATTTTTTAAGGAAAGAAACTGCTCTGTCATTATACAGTGTTTTCTTCTCTTCTTCCTTGAAAAGGTCAATAATGACAGGTCGTCCTCCAGTTGTATAGTCTATTTCCCCTCTTGACCTTTTCAGGGGCAGAATCCATGCAAAACTTCTAAAATACCATGTAAGCTTGAAGAAAGGGTTAGAACAGGCTTGGAAGAAAGCGCTGGTTATCAAAGTCTTTCAAGTGAAACATCATTGTGAGACAAAGGCTACTATAAAAACCTTGGCAGTGAAGTTTACTCTCTTTATAATCCACAGCAGATTTCATTTTAAATGTATGAGTGAGATTCTCTGTGTGTATAAATCATCACAGAACCAGTAAGAGAGGCAAGATTAATTTCAATTTCCCTTTTATCTTTTGTTATATCTAATTATTTTGTATAAGCAGACCTTTTTAACACTGATTTTAAATGAATGTTAATGAAAAGAATGGGGAAAAATACCTCAACAGGAGAGTAATGACATATCAGCACATGCTCTAACTGTTACATACACAGTGTTAATGATAAAGTAGAAAATAAAATGTATAAATTAAATCTAGGAGGGGAGTACTGAAGTTATTATTGCAAAAAATTAGCTATAATTACTTCTAGAAAGTAGAAATGTGCACACACAGGTCAAGTTTTTTGCAAGAAAGTCTTTTTGTTTGCCACATTTCTTATAATGTATGCCTTACTAGTCAAGCCAGAAAAGGATAGATGCAGGCAAAAAAGGAAAGGAATCAAGATTTAATGCAAGATTATTACATGGACATGAAGAACTTAGCCAATGCTTTTATGCATATCACATGACTTGTAAAGGTAAATATCAATTTTTTTCCCCTCATGTACACAGCAAAAGAACAAGGAGCCTTGACTTTCTGTTTAACTCCTGCCCTTGTTATAACTTACAGAGTGGATTTTATTTTTTTTTTTGTTTCGGGGGGGGCGGGTGGGAGGGAAGAGCAGAGAGAGAAGTATTCCCTATTTGTAAAGGGATAATAGAATTTAAATCAACTCAAGTGGAGAATGTCACCCTTTACTTGATAATGTCACCTATTCTGGCAAACACATCTAGCTGTTAGTATCCCAGACAAGATGTCATTTGTCTGATGGACTTATTTTTTTTCATAAACTGGAGGGTACATGTTTGGCTAACAGTATACAGATGAACTTCATAAAAATATAATTAAAATTAGTCTCATTGAGCCAGCAAAAAAAATTCAAATTGAACTGGATGCAACAGAGCTATCTAAATGTCAGCAACTGTTCAGAGCAACACGATCAGTGCATCAAGGTTGCATATAAAATGATTTTAATATGTGGGACTGGTGAGATTAAAGACACTCCTAAAGGCAAGACAGGAATAAAGAAGTCATTGATAAAAATCTGCAAAGCATTAAAAAAAAATTCTTATTCCCCAAAAATAAAATAAATACAGGATATATTAAGAACATGGGGGCAGGCATATTTAAAGAAAACCTTATTATCTTCTTCATTCCCCAGTTACGGATAAAAGAGATAAAAACAATCCATAAATTATCAGGCTTTTGGAAAAACAACATTTGCTAAATGCTACCAAAGGCTTTCTATTTTCACCACTGACAACACTGATTTCATTGTCAGATGGGCCTACAACTTGTGAAAACCTGTAACTCCTTTCATCTCTTTGAATTTGTTAGTCTTAGATATTTTGCTTCTGGTCCATAATAGCCTGATCTTCATTTTGTAAATGTACAGTCAAATATTTTGCTGCAGCTGTTATCATCTGGATTTCTATGTGTAGCCTTCTCTTATCTGATATTTTTCTCACACAGAAACACATATAATTTCCTCCCTCTGGTCTGTGCAACATGGACTGGGCATCACTAAACTGAGTCTGGCTCCACTCTCTTAACACCCACCCTTAAATTTTTGCATGCCTGTCAAAGTGATCCTGGCTTAAAACCACTTGTTTCCTCCAAAAGGCAGGCTTAACTGTACAGAAAAGAAAAAGAAAATAAAGGCATAAATATTGACTGGGAGATTTCCAATGACTTTGGATATCTTGGACTGCTTTATAGACAAGACTGTACATAAAAGGACTGAAGTCTTTAGGTACAGAAGATTCATATCTTCTACATATCTGCCTTATTCAAATGATATCTGCCTTCTCTGTATATTTGACTTACACATGTGTTTCCTGCATCTTTTTGTAGCACATACATAACCCACAACCTTACTCATTTAGTTTTAAAAATATTTACCCACTACCAACAGATTTGTTTTTCTTAATGAAAAAAAAGTTAACCACTTTTATAACAATTTTTTGCACGTAGAAATTTTTTAGTGCCTCATAGGATACAGATAAGAAAGGCAGAAAAAATTCTCTACACAAAGTTATGACTGATTCTTCTCCACCACCTTTGTTTCCTCAAAATTTCACCAGCAGTGCTTCCATTTTCGTATACTTTCTCCTCCAAACTTTTTAACTTACTTCTCTTGTTCAATCTTTCTGTTTTCATGATCTTCTGAAGAAATTGTTTTCAATGTTGGTTTTATACAATGTACATATCTCCCATCTTTATCCCAGCTAACTTCTCCCAGTAAATCCATTACTAGCTAATTCTATAAACAAACCAGCTGAGTCTATGGCCTTTGGAGCATGCATGTTGGACTAAGCATTATGGCCTAAGTTCTGTTGTCCAGTCTATTTTAATTATCATCATTTGTCTTTGTGTTTCCTGTGCTGAATGAAATGTCTCTTTTGCTTCGCTAATTAAGATTTTATAGCTACTTACCAGCTATTCAGGTCTATTAGGGCAAGTCCCTCACTTACTGGTCAAGCATTAAATCTCAAAATATATCCAGTTCATGCAAGGATAAATCCTGAAGGGTTTGTATTGAATTGTTTAATGCCAAAATTAGTTATGCCATACTATCTCTACTGTCACAGGGTGACACATTACACCATAACGTGGTGTAACACTTGGATTTGAATGAAGTATTTACATCTTCTTACTTCATTGTAAAACTGGTGAGGAGTGTGGGTAGACATGGAACTTAATTTTCAAAATAAAAAAGCATAGGAAAAATTAAGTGGACTTTTATTTGTTGTCAGGCTGGTATTATATCACTCTGCAATTCCCCAAAAGTAGCCATAAGTCTGAAAACAATTAATTCAGCATATCTACTTATATTTTGGTGTGCTTAATGCCATTTGAGGCATTAAGCATTAATATCGTAATTACTTTTATGATATCAAGTTAAACAGCTCCTATGACATCAATGCTCCATATGCACGCACCTATGATCCATATTGGCCCTGGTGCTCCGAGTTGAGCACCGCAAAAGTGAGGCACTTGACTAACACTAGTTTTCTCTGAAAGGTGGCCTCAGCAGTATTTAGAGCAAGGAGAGCAAGCACACTATTAAATTATATACTACTGCTTCAAACATCCATTGACTGACCTGAAATATGCGTACAACTTGTACTGCAGTTTTATGGCAGTTAAAGGATTGCTAAAGGGACAAAGTTGATAGCAGGAGAAATGCAAGGCTTGAAGCAGTTTTGCCTGTTAAATGTGTTAAATGTTTTGTCTGACTGATACAAATATATGTTTTATTAGTTGAAAGTTGGAGTTTCTAGAGCAAGATTGTATAAAGAGGACTTAGCTGGTCTTTGCACTCTGAGTTCTGCCTAACAGAGACCTTTCACTCAGGCCAGACAGTGCACAGTTTCAACAGTCATGACCTGAGAACAATGCATGTATCTCCCCATATTGCAGGTCAAAGCAGCAACAGTTAAGGATGATAGATTTGAATAGCTAATGCTACATTGCTGAGGAAAACCAAAAATGCCCTGAGGACATACAGAGACTCTACTACTATGGGAAAAGGAAGCATAAGAATTTGAAAGCACCTTTCCAATGGTGCAAGAACTCTTCACCACAAGTCTGGACTTTCTCTAGGAATTACATTTCTCTGAAAACCTAACAGTTTTACAAAACCCTTCAAAACATATTAACAACATGAGAGAACTGAAAATAATTAGAATAATAGAACATAATAATTCCATTATAAAACTAATTGTAAAAGAGCTACTTCAGTAGGTCTGAAAGATACTACAATCTACTACCAGAATATACATTACAAGTTATCTTTTTAATTTTCTTTGACTCAGTGAATCTTAGGCTCCTGACTGATCTGACTAAAGCTCATGATGGATAGAAACTGAAGAGCTATACAATGTATAACTGAGAACATTTCTATAAGGTGAAACTGACAGGGCAATGAAATTGTCTTACCTCTGTAAGGTAAGATCCAGAGAACAAGACTAACACATGCTGTCTAGTGCTACGCACTGTATGAAAAAATATTAAAATTAACAGGTTGTGTGTTTCAAAGGCAGAAGAGATTGTTATGCCAATCTAATCTGAAATCCTGGATAACAGAAGCCATGGAACTTCAATTTGCTCTAGAACTGATGTTCTCTGATCTATTCTCAGCTCCTTAATGTGAGAGTTATTTCTTAAGAAGGCATCCCTTGGTGCGTTTCAGATGCTTGTGTTAAGCCGAATCATTTCTTCTTACTGACAATAACAGACTAGTCCAAAAGTTTAAACTTATAACTCTCAGGTGCCTAAATTCACATGAATAAATCTCTTTTTATTTTTTACTGGTGTTTGGAGTGGGCTAAGAGACCTAGTTCAGATGTAATCCTAACTGTCTTATGTCTCTGGAGTCAGACTCACATCAGCAGTACATAATCTGACTGTGCCAATGAGGAGCTTGATTCCTCAGAGAGTGACCTCAGGGGTCAAATCCAGGACCATACATTGACTTTCAGCAGAACAAAGACTTGCCAGGCTCTTTTAATTTTATATTATATGGATATTCAAAAGCCTACTACAGTAGAGAGACTTCACAACTTCTTAAAACACCATGCTTGTCTCCCATTTCAGTACAATGCAAATACAAGGCAACTTCTATTTATTTTTGTGTGGTTGCTGTTTTTCATGATTTAACATATTTTCCTTTGTGGATCTTGATAGCCTGAATATAGCCATGAATGTAGTCATCACCAGATAACTACAGAGACTTACCATATGAAATTTTATTGCATACATTTATAATCTTCCAGTTGTCTCTTCTAAGGAAGCAATGCATACATATATTATCATGCTATAAATTTCTAAAATATTTTATATAATTATTTTTGCAATGTTATACTTCTATATATACTACAATACTAACTTATGATATACTTTAATAACTTTACTGCACCGAGATATTTTCATTTATTCTAGTACTGGTGGCCACATAGCAGTTCTCTGTGCATTATTTATACAACTTTATGACAGGTTGGGAGGTAAGGGGACATGGAGATAAATGGCAGTAATGGGGAAAAGCAGATAGTGACAAATTCAACGTAAATAGATCTCTTAATCATGGTTAAATATTCAGTGCCTCTGCAAGTTTCTCTGTATCATCTGTCCTATACAGCTCAGTAATTCACCTCACATGCAACTATAGAATACTCCAACAGTAATTATTTTTGTTTTACTCTTCAGCATTCATGACATTTCATGCTAGGTAATAAAGTCTGCTGAGAAACAATGCTGTTACCATTTGGACAGCATAATAAAAAAAATTCTCCATCAATTAACAACTAGAATTTTTAGTTTGCTCTCTTGGCCTTACAGCATCAGATATGTTCAGTGTTACCTGTTAATGGTGACAGTGCTGTGCTGGTAATCAGGTAGATGACAGCACGGTAGGACTCACAGTCAGATGGGTGATACAGAGTCAGTATGATGAGCCTAAAGAAAATGGCAGTGCTGCCACAGCACAGTGCGCTCCCTTTCTGAAGGAAAACAATGCACTGTTCCATAGATAAGAAGTGTCCTGTGTCAAGTCTCTGCATCTGTCTGTATTCACTTCTCATTTCATACTGGAATTAGTTTACAAAGAAAATAATAAGGTATAAGGCAAGACAGCTGATTTTACTAGCCTATGCTAGGTCCTATTTTCTTTTTGGCTATTTGGTAGATGAAAACTTAACTCTTATACTCCATAGTGGCTCAGAAAAACCATATATGGTATAAGGAATTGGCTATTCCAAAAAGTAGATTATTAATTTAACATTAGTAACTGTTTAAGCCCCATCTCATGAAATCCACTTGTCATGTTTTCATAGAGTTTCAAATAAATAGATATCATCAGGAAAATGTCACAAACTACTTGCTTTCTGAGATGACAATGTACTCTCTCCCACACCACCCCAAAAAAAAAAAAGAAGCCTTCTCACATATTTTACTAAAACACAATAGCATAGTGGAAGGACAAGTTTTTTAATTAATACAGTAAATAGAATACCGGTTTCCCTGTGCAATGCAATAAAAGCACATGGGAAATGCTCATTATATTTTGACAAACGATTTTATTTTGAATGAAGCTATTTGCTATTAGAAACCTTAAGCAGAAACTTAGGACATTTTATAGTGGCTATCAGTCCTTGTCAGACAATTTTATATTGCAGGGTGAAAAAGGGGATAAAAGCTTCCAGGCATATCTAACATGGAAAATGAGGGCGAAAATTGGAGATCCTGTAATAGACAGCCAATTAAAGTTTGTCATTGTTCTATGCATACTGTCACACACTCGTTGTTTGCAGTATTCTCGTTTTCACTTTTCTTTCAAAATATAATTTATATTTAAATGACACCCTCTTTCCCCTTCCTGCTTTGGAAGCACTGAAGAAAACCTATGTGGGAGCCAGAAAAACAAATTTGTGGAGTGACACTTAAGCCTGAGAGATGGATTTGTTTTAAACAGTTCCAATAGACAAGCTAAGTCTTCTGCATCCCAAGACTCCTTATTTCTGATGCATGGAGAAAAAGAGACCTTCCCAGAAGATTATCTCAAACTCCTGCCTGTATCTCCCCAGAAGAGGAAGATAGTGTCCTGGAGAATCAGTAAACACTTCATCTCCTCACTCACAGGTACGTTGATGCCATGCTGTCTCCTCTCCTTCACTCTCTGAATCACATTCTGAAGAACAATTAATTCCCTCCTCTGCCAGGGACAGCCAAAGGATCTGAAGGGGAACCCACACCCTGTAACTGAAGGTGGGGCTGCCAAGTATGTATCCTGCACCCTGAGGGGAGCTGGGGAGGGAGAAGTTCACTCTGGATCGATCTGCCTTTCCCATGACCTGACACCAATTGCAACGGCCAGCTCTTAGAACTGATCTTCATTCCTTTTGGAAAGGTTTCCTGAACAAGTAACAAATAGATATGCTCCACTAATGTCTAGCCAGAGTTCATAAATGCAGTGGCTGACCCTGGCTGGACACCAGGTACCTACCAAATCTATTCTGTCACTCCCCTCAGCAGCTGAGCACAGTAGAAAAAAACAAAAGAAAAGGCTGGTGAGTTGCGATAAGGACAGGCAGAGATTACTCACCAATTACAGTCACAGGAAAAACAGATTCAACTTGGGAAAGATAGTGTAAAATTAGTGTATTTTATTACCAATCAAACCAGAATAGGATAACTAGAATTAAAACCAAATCTTAAAACACCTTCTCCACACTTCATCCTGGGCTCAACTTCACAGAAGCAAACTGTTACAAAAACACGTGCAACGCTGCAAGGATTACTCAAAACTACCTTTTCCTTCTACTCTCTCTTCTTTCCTCTCTTCCTCTTTCTCTTACCTTTTTACTCTTTCTCTCACCTTTTTACTCTCTTTTCTCTCTCCTTCTTTTTCTTTATTCTCCCTCCTTTCACTCTTTTCATATGTTCCTCAATCTCTACTGACAGATAGAGATTGCATTACAAAATTCAGGAATCTAGCACTAATGTACAAAAAAAAAAATTTCAAGCTATTTCTCCCTATTACATCTATATATTATAATTTAGTTTTTCATGACAGCATCAGATAATATGAGATTTTCTTGCATACAATTTTACAGAAGTGATAGTAAAAGATAGTCATGTTCAATACAAATATCAAGGATTCTATAATCTAGTTGGTGGTAGATGAAAAAAATCAGCATAATACTCTTCTACGTGTTCATCAAGGGAGCACTTCTGATTCCATTTGAGATGTTTGTGATTGACGGTGTACAATGTTTTGTGTCATTATTTAATAAAAATTCAGAAGGGGTCTGGTTTCACAATTTAGTTATCTGATTTTGTTAATGAAAGGTATATCATAATACTAACTTGCTTTGTATTCAGCTCAACTCTATACATAAGCAGAACTAGACTTAACGTGCAAGGGAAATGTGAAAAAATGTAGATTAAAGGAAACTTCACTTCTCACAGGAGACAAGAAAATGATAACCTGGGGAACGACTGCACTTTACTTTGGAAGATGTATAGTATGTCAGGTTATCACTGTAAATCAAGAGAGACTACAGGGTGTTTTGGTGTAAAAATAACTATTTGCTATTGAAACTTGAAAAAGAATTGGAATACCAGTAAAACTATTGATTTATGTTCCGTAGCCTTCACAATACTAAAAAGATGACTTTTTTTTTTCCCCTAGAGAAAATATTAATCTTTTTTAAAATCATGGAAAAGGAAGTACTGTGCTCTTTTGATTCACCTTTACAGAGAAATATCTATCCTCAAATTCCCATTTTTGCCTAGCCAACTCAGCAGAGGTTCTTCAGCTCAAGGGGCCTTAAAAGGTACCTTAGGAACTTGACATGTAGAAAAGCACAGGGAGATGAAGTGCATAGAGACCAGGAGTAGTAGAGTGGACAAGACTCCTAACATAATTTTACTGACTTCATACAGATCCCTTCTAAAAGTAATTATAGAGTGACCTTTGGCAGCCTAGTACTAAGAAGTAGGTATGAAGCTTGCAAACCATAAGAAAAATTGTGGGAAAACCTCATGGCAATGGCACTACCAGAAAGGGCTAATACTGAAACAATCTATTTTACTACATAACTGACTTCTGTATCACACTCAGAATATGTGGCATAATGAGAAATTAAGGGATTTCCAGGAGAGTAGCTAAACATTACAATTCAGCAGAGGGTCCTATTTTCACTTAGACCCTCTCACATATTTCTGCTTCTGAAGGATGAAGAGAAACACTTGTAAATGTGAGCTGTATAATTTATGTTGTCTTTTTTTGAGAGTCTGAAACCCAAAAATGGAAAACTGAACCATTCATCATAACCCCTAAAATTTGTGCAACCCAATGAAGAATGTATCTGTAACACAGGCGATCCCACGCACCATGCAGTCTTAATTTGGTTTTGCTGGTTTTGTCCAGGGCTAAAATACATTTTCATCTGGCTTATTTTATATGCTATTTCAACAGTTAGAAATACCTAGGAGGACAGAAAGTATATGAACAATTTAGAAAAATATATATTCATTTAATATCAACAGAATGGTTTTACTCAAATCAAAAGGCTGTTAAATAATTTAGTGCACACTTAAGCACTTCTGCTTAAAGGCAATGGAAAGTAAGCTTCCACCTTGGAGATAAGCTCTGAAGCATTTAGATTCATTAACTAACACATTTGGAGCAGCAGGATATTTAAGAAATGGCAAACACATTTAACTTTCATTTTGAAACAAGAAAAACATCTAACTTACTATTTTATCTCTGCATTCAAACAAAATTTACAAGCAGTACTGAGAGGCCATTGATGGATCTAGTAATTACTGCTTTATTTCTGTTCAAATACAAATCAGATGTGCCATGCTGTTGAGAAAACATAAGACAGGAAGAAATAATATTTATTAGATAATCTTTAACAGGCTTACTAAAAGACTTCAAAACTTTCAGGTTCTGTTGTGGACATACTTATCCTTAGCCCAGACTGCTAACACAAGATGTAGCATTTTAATAGTGCACATTCTAAGATTGGTTATGAAAGACTGTCTGACCTCAGATAATAATTTAAGAAATAACTTTCAAATATCCAGATAAAACAGCTATCAGTGTCTCATTGCTCTTTAATTGGGGCTTATGTTAGTTAATATTCACTCACTTGCTTCATTAATTTGTATGCAAGCTATAAAATAAAATCACTTAATATAATGCATTAATGTGGTTGTCTCGCAATGGGTGGCAAACAGATTGTGGAGATTAAATAACATGCTTTATGCAGGAAGGCTTAGTTTAATCTGTTTGACAGCTGAGTTTTTGAACTTGAAATTGCAGATACTGCAAGTGGACCTAAACAATGTTGTGCTGCCATCCACGTATATGAGATTCAAAACTGATGTGCAGTTTCAGGGCCTTCAGCGTTGGAAAATCATGTTGGCTTTTTTTGTAATCTTCATGAATAAGATTACATTTGGATACAGTAATTAAGACTGAATATTACAGAAACAATTGCATGTACTTACTTGAAGAGATTCCTCTGTTTCATTTGGACAGTTTGTATTAATACAGATTTGTGGCCAAGTTTAAGCATTCATGATCTAATTCCAAAAAAAATTTGATCTTATTAAAATAAGTAAAAAATAATATTCTATGAATTGAACTATGCAGAAAGTCACTATAGAGGTAGTCTTCCCTAGAGAACAATTTTTTCACCTATTGCAGCTTTGTTAGAAATGAATCAGAGACTAGAGGCAAACAACTGCTAGTGGTTGAGCTTTCAGTGGCATAAGTAAGGAACGAAGTGCGCTAAACTGTGATTCTCACATCAGCAAGAACTTAACAACTTATTCTGATAGGAAGCTACTCAAAAAAGAATCCCAGACACAAATTTCCAGGCATATATATTGCATGTGTCCTGAGGATCTTGGGGAAAAAAAAAAAAAAAAAAGACAGTAAGCTAAAGTGACAATGGGGACCCACAATGGGAAACAGAAGTGCAGCCTGGCATAGAAAAACATGGAAGTTCCAGGAAGCAGAAGCTAAAACCTTGAGTTGTTTTGTTTTGTAGGCACTGCAGAAATTTCCATTAAGCATCCCGTCACTAAAAACTTGCTCCTTTTCACAGGTGCCTAATCTTATAAAACTTATATTTTGTGAAGATCCCTCCTTGAAACTCAGCAATGAGGCGTTGAGGAAGGCAGACAGGGACATATTTATTCCTTTAAAAGTTGTCATTGCAAGTGAGCAAGAATTGTGTTATTTAATGATAAAAAGCAGCTGCAGGGAATACCACTATGTAGTATCCCGTTCAGAGGTTAAATGGCATGTAGTTTTAGTCATGTTAGTCATAGTATCTGACATTCCTACTGTCTTTTCAGTTCATTAAGCGTAAAGATGGTATTAGGAACATGTCTCTCCACATCAGCATAGCAATAGTGATAGGAACAGTCAACTCTAAACCTTTGTTTGTCGCCTGAGCCCAGACATATCCATACTAAGAAGAATTTGTGATTTTGCTCACTGTGATTAGATCAGCGGACATGACTTATTCACTGTGAATACTACAAGTATTTTAACATGCAAAGTGTTGAAAATGAACAGGGAAGATTCCTCGGTTGCAAAGCAAAGAAAGGAAAAAAGAACCATCGATTAGGTCTTTGCTGGCCATTAGAAAAACACAGTTGAATTCCTTCCTTTACATATTCAAAAGTACACTTCCAGAGACTTCCAGATACTCAGAAACTCTCTATAGACACTCAAGATTAAATTTCCCTCTAGAAGAAATGTTGATTTGTCATAGAGTATAGCTGACTAGTTTAAATCAGTTATATTTTATGCCTTAAAAGCAGATGAGATGATACCAAAAAGCAGAAGAAAGAAACTTATTAGCATCAATTAGTAGATGTTAAAAAGGACATTCTTATTTATTCAGCATGTTGGACATTCTGAAGATAGTTCCTCCAATTGAACATATCAAATGACAGATGGACAGGGCTTTTTATTACACATACTCTTTACATATTCATTATATATTCTTGTTACTTAGCACATATTCATTAGCTTGAAGACCCTTTTGGGTCTTCATTGTCTTCACCTCAGTTCTTGAGCAGGCAGAGCATCACAGTGTTTCACCACCAAAAACTGTAGTGTTTGTTCTTTATCTTGTTTGCGTATACAGACCGTAGTTTACATCCTGTTTTTTTGACCTCTCTTATCTAATTCTCTAGGACTCCTCTAAGATTATATTGTTCCTTACTTGGGCATTCTGGGATACTGTGGGTAAAGTTTCTGTTTCTCACATCAAATCCCCCCTTTTCTCTTGATACTAAATACTTTTAGGGAATTAGTCTCTTAATATTTTGATTTTATTTTATAGCATAAAACACTGAATCATAATGCAAGCTAAAATACAAATGATGATTATTATGATTATAGATATAAAGAGCTTCTTTAGCCACCTAAAATCAGGTAACCAGGAGGTCAGGGTATTCCAGATTTCCTGAAAGCCTCAAGAGTGTCACCTTGAGCTACCTGATGTAAAATTTGGGTTTGTTTCTGAATTTCCTGGACATCTGTAGACCCTCTACCACTCTGGTCAATGTATACAAAACAGCTGGTGCTGATGGGAGTACATACTCTTCCTTGTGATTCTAAAAGAAGGTCTAGGCCATTCAGTTCTGTAAAACAACTTGTGACAAGCTATTAAACTCTTCCTGTAATACAATCATGACATCTATTTTATATATATATATATATATATATATATATTCTACGGTAGCAGAAATGTTCACTATTATTTTCTATCACTACCTGCAAGGATTTAAAGACTTCTAGAGTAAGGTATAAAATTTCAATACAAATAAGAGCAGCTAAAGTTGGCATAGTAAGTAGTGTAAGTAATGTATCAATGCCTAAAATTCATGTGATGCTTCAATATAGATAGTGTCAGGACTGTCCAAAATATTTTAACTGTGCTCAGGCTGCTGGGAAATAGTCAGTGATCACAGAAAGGTCTCTTTAATTACCCAATTGAGCAAAATACATTAAAATAAGGGAGGGGCGGAAAAAAAAGCTTTTGGATTTTTAGATCTCTCTGTCAGCTGTGTCAGCAGTGTCCCACCAGAGCAAGCATCAGAAAAACTGAAGAGATTTTGTTCCCTCGAGCTTCCTTAAACACAGATGAAGATCCTTCTTGAATTATGTTTTATTATAATGTTCTAAAGGCTTAATAAACACACAGATATATGGGGCTGTACTTACAAAAAGATCTGTCTGCAGAAAAATTGTGGAATTATACTAGGAAAATAATAGATTCTGTACATCTTGGTACTAAATCACAACACGTGTATTTTGTTTTAATTAGTACTTCTCTATTGCTGCTGGAATTTTGCAGATTGTCATAGTTGAATGAGCAACAACCTTCTGAGGGCAAGGCTTTAATTTTTGTTTAAAATTTTTTACTCAAGAATAAGCCACAAGACAGAAGCTAAGAACAAAGACACAGAGAATGGACATAACATATGAGAAATTTTTTGGTGTTGCTTTTATTTAAATTAAACACTTGTTTTTTTTATTTTGTTTGGTTTTTTGCTTAAAAGTGCACTATAAAATCCTGGCTTCTCCCCTAATTGCAAAGTTTAACATACTTCTGACAGTTGCTTCTTTGTCTCACTGAAACCAAGACAGAGTTCAAGAGTATTCTCTCTAAGTGAGAGAATACACCTATCTCACTTCTACAAGCTTTCTTAATAGGCAGCCTGCAAACAATCTGCCTAGGCAGCCAACAGCTTTTGGGTGCACGAGGCAGGCTCTCCCTAGCTTTGGAGACTGGTTTAGATGCCTACCCTAAACTTAGCACAGTCCTTCAGATTCTGTAAGACTGTCCTGTGACTGGAATTTCCCGAGTCTTGCAGGTAATGATGTCAGATACCTGCAGTACACGTTGCCTTGTCCAAGGACCAATATAAATGCAAACACGTCATTATAAACTAGAGCAGAGTGGCTTCAAAGGTGAGATTGTAGCTCTGTCAAGCCCAGAATCCTACCTCAATAGTGATAATAACTGCATAATTAGCAGAGAAAAATTGGCTATACACAGTTTTTATACCAAGAAAAAAATTATGAAGAATAAGTAATAGAATTCTTCTTTCTGTATCAAAATGACAGTCATTGAACTCATGTTTGGTTTTTTTTAGCTTAGTACACTTCCACCTACATCTTATTACCAATCTCAACTACAGAACCAATTGTTTTCCTGGAAATTATATGAAATTATAGTTAACCTGTGAAGCACTGCAACAATACCAATTAGTACACTGGTTTTTTATCTTCACTAGGAAATGAGAAAAAACTTCACAAATGCTTATGTCCTAAAAATTGTGATTTCTGCAACCACTTGCCTCCTAATCCATTGTTACATAGATATCTCAAAGTCAGGTATCTAATCTAAGCCATCTAAATGTTTTTTATATAACATAGCCTACTATGTTATTAATCATTTTACAACATTCCCTTTGTTCTTTTTTGTTCTATTTGACATTAAATGTCTTCCTATTCTTATTCACAGTCAACACCATTTCCTGCATGCTGATTCTATCTTCAATGTGCTTATTCCTTGCATTATACTAAAATCAGATTATTCTGCCATGGTGACCTGTTAATGTTAATATTAAGTCTTCCTTTCTTGAAAGTGTTCTTTAATAGTTTGCAATAGAATCAATTTTGCAAAGTTAAATGAGGAAAGAAAAGCGCACTACAGTTACAGGCCTTTAAAAGGAGGTTGACAACAGTGATAAGTTATAAAGGTAGGCATAGACAGCTTTTGCAATATATTTTTCTTCTGTTGCATCAAATTTACAAAAAGCAGTTTGGAGGAACCCTAGCTTCCATTCAGGTCTGTGCGAATACCAAACTAGCCAGGAGCTGGAGAATTTTCAATGTGATGAACAAAAAGACTGAAGTCACTCTGAAGAGTGCTCAAGTCGTGTGAGCCATTCCTGTAGACAGAAAGTGCTTCCCAAGGGCTGCCATGGGACAGTGGTACTTCAAGGGAATGGTGAATATGAAAACCTTCATGCTCCACCTGTTTTTCTTTGTCAGCCAGCCCTTGCAGCACAGCTTTGGACTGTGGATAAGCAGGATGTGTTGCATGAACAGCCTAATAGATAACTATTGAGATATTGATGACTGTAGCTTGCTGCTTGCTCCCTTGTTTTTCATGATAAAAAATGCTTTCAAAATCCTGAGTATATGTATCCTTTTGCTCTTGCTTTACTTTATAAAATGAAGTCTTTAAAAAAGAGACTTTTTAATAGGAAATAATTTGATATCAGTAGAGGAGGAGACTAAATTTTCAATTAAAGTCTCAATCATATTTTACTGGTTTTGAAGTAATTTAAAATGATTTCTTTATGGTAAAGGGCTTTGATGCCGTTTTAAATATCTTCATAGAAGAATGAATTTGAAAAAAAAAAAAGTGTTCAGGGTAGCTGAATGCATCTAAGGCATTAACTGCACTAAGTAAGGATATTCAATGAGTTTTATCAGACCAGAAATCCTACACTACCAAGTTCTTGAGATTTTTTCAGTTTCTCATATAATTTTAAGAAGCTCTGGTTTCAGGTCAGATCCCTATAGAATATAAGGATTTATATTACATAAGCACTGTTAACAGATTAAAACTCAGCAATTTAGCTATGTGCTTCTCAACACTGGGAAATTTATTAATGAGTTAAACAATGCCATAATCTGCACATGTCAAAACTCATAGAATTCACCATCATTAGGAGCCAGGATGGAAACCATATTGAAGTATATAGGAGGAATTTCCAGATTTCAGTGGATTGTGAAAAAGAAATTGCAGCAGGCTAATGATTATCCTGTCAGAACAGCAAAACAGTGCAATGGCATCCCTGGGGTTTTTTTGTGAGAAATACTTAAAAGTTCGGAAATAAATATCTTCCCTATCCCGTCTTAGAAGGATGTGGTCCCTTTACTGTGGCTTTACTCTCAAACCAGCAATTTTCAGTGGCTGCTTGGGTACCAGCAAAGTATACCACAGCCATTCCTGTAAATTACAGGGAAATTTCCTTCTTTCTATCATTTCTGAAGCTTGCCTGCTCCCCTTTGAGTTCTCACAGACTCCAATAATACCTCAAGATCCTTTTCAAGGCCTCTTTATCTTTACCAACTGCCTCGTTAGCTGTCTAACACAGGCAGCAAAAAAATCTATCAAATCCTTTGTTAAAAGAGGCGTGGGAGCTGATGTTGAGCTGCCTTTTCTCTCCAGGGCCTGGCAATTCAAGCTGCTTAAATGAGACTTGAGGAGGAGGAGTTCAAACAATGTCAGTATGAAGGAATATACTCAACTGAAATTACAGCATTTGCAGCTTTTTCTCCTACTGTAAATACAGCAGAACTCACCAAATCATAAAAAAAAAAAAACACCAAAAACAAAACAACTAGAGAACAAGCCTAAATTATTTTTAGTGTTTTATAGCTTGAAACACACTCTTTTAGTTGCCCATAATGAGATATGTGTTAAGTATGTCAAAATTTCCATAAAAGATGGGTTGAACCTACAACTACTTCAACAAGGAAATCTCTTTTAACGTTGTGTCTTACATAGCTTTATATCCAGAGCTCATATAGAGCTTTGTGTCCAGACAGTTGATTGCAATGATGTCCATCAGAAATTCTGAAAGTCAAGTCAAACTTATAAAAAAAAAAAATCAAATAGTTAAGATCCAAAGTTTGGTTTTCTGTTTTTTATTTTTTCATTCAGAATGCCAAAACCTTCTCTAAAAATGAGCTTTACTAGAATAAAATGTTTTGAATATGGATAGTAGTTTAAAAAATTTTGAAAAACTTATTTCATCTAACTATATATGAATAAAAAAATCCGTATCTAAATTAAAGTGAATTATAATTAAACAGAATCATAGTTTTATCATACAGAACACTTTCAAGAGGTTCTTCAATTTCATAAGCAAATATGGCAAAAGAGGGGCTGTGTTGCCAAAGGCTGAATTACAGCACCTTTCTCCAAGAAAACTTTTGTCAAAAAAACCCAAACTGACCCTTATTCTAAGACATTTCAAATGAGTTAATAAAATAATTATGAATTTCCCCTCATTTGAACACACAGTTTATATGAGAAAAATACATTGCAGCAGAGTATTTCCTATTTATTAATATTGGAGCTTTCTAGCAATAAAAAATACTGCTTGGGACAGAAATGTAGAATAACTCAGTACATCATAATTTCAAATTATTTTATAAGTTGATATTAACCTGGAAGAATCTGCTTCATTGAAACTCATGTTACATCACTTCATTGGTTAGAGCCTGGTGCCAATAATGCCAAGATTGAGGGTTTAATCCCTGTATGGGCCATTCACTTAAGAACTGGACTTGATTATCCTTGTGGGTCCCTTTCAACTGACAACATTCTGTCATTCTGTGGTGAGAGACTTGTAATGTAGAGCAAAAAGTTGTGTAACAATAGTCTGTTCCTTGGTAGAAAGGCATATTAATTCAGGAGGTGTAGGCAAGTACATTGATCTTTGCTGCCATCCAGAAATGAAATGTCATGTCGAGCAACTTCATCATTGCTATTCCAACATACTTCCTATTCCATGGTGCTGCATTTTAGATTTCAAAAGAGAAATCCTTGGTGATTTCTTTAAGTATTTGGATTGTTATAGATCTCATAAATATGTCATTGTGATGAATTCCCGTGTTTCTATTGCTTGATGACAATCCATGGATAATTCCATATAAAAGGCAGGTGGTAGATTTCTCTCTTTGGTATTAGAAGTATTTTCTGTTTAGATCATAGAAGGCTCAATCCCGCAAACATACAGAATTTCACTCAGCATCATCAGCACTTCCAGAAACACTGGAACAAAATTGAAGTTTGAAATATAATATCATATTTTTTTACAATATAATATTATTATTAATTTATTTTAATAATAATAATATTATGTTTCATAATATAATATTAAATTTGATTATATAATCTCTGATATGGTTTCTACTCATCCGGATTCTACTGAGGTTTCCTAAAGATACTTTAATAGTGACTACTAAAAATACACTAAAAAATTCATGGCAATTATGCTTGTGATAACAATGGTACATTGGGTGGATCCACCTAGACTTATCATCCAATTTTCTGCAAAAACCTGCTGCAGGTGAAAGAGTTTAAGGATAATATAGAAGATGATATGGAAAATGATAATGCTTAGTGAATGGAATTCCTTCCACCTAATGACAGCTAACCTCAGCTACTATGCCAAGCTAGTACCTAATACTCTCTGAATGAACAAAAAAATAAATGTTTACAACAGATTGAATCACCCTCTGGAAGTTGTTTTCTTTTTCAAGCATAGAAGGAATATCTATGAACAGCTTTCACTAAATAGATAACTGCTGGAGGACTGGACACTAAATTTTACATTTCATCTATTAAAAAGGCATTAAACAATTACCTCAGATATGTGTTCATGTCTTCCAGTGACCATGTTAAAATATTTCATGTTGTTTCCTTGCACAGCTGGACAGACTTCCAAATTCTATCCTAAGAACCTGGATCATCCTCACTATCCTCCTTTTTTATAGTCTGACACAGAGAAACTTTCATGCATGTGTTATGACAATCACCAACTTAGCAATCAAACCTCCCAAGCATGCAAATTTTATGAACTGTATTCTGCTTTTGCATGTGCAGGTATATTTGAGTATCTAACTCCCTCCTACACACGCATGCTGAAAAACTTTTAAACCTTTCCATCCACTGAAACCAGAATTTCAAAGATATTAGATTTCAATAAATTCTTTGAAACTGTGTTTCTTAGTAGCGTGTGCACTGATGAATAGGTTACAATCTGAGCTCACTTCTTATGAAATATAAGAAAAAACTCAGGAAAGTTTTCAGTCACGTCAAATATCCATAAGGAACATAACAGAAATACTGGTTTAAAACTGGATGGGACAGTTTCCCAATAGAAAAAGATATTGCTGAAGTATTTACCAGAATTCTGCCTCAAAGAAAATTAGAAAACTGAATTAATGGTTTGCCAGTAACATTTTCAATAATTAATATTATATTTCTGAAGTTTTTCATAGCAAGTGCTCAGCTAAGGTACTTCAGATCAAATGAATAATGGGTCCTAAACACAATCAGTTGGCGAATGTAATGGCATATCTTAATAATCAAGGTGGAAGAAATAAAGCAAAGGAAGTAATGAAGGAAGTAGTCAGTGTGGATGCTTGAGACTGTTTAGGGATGAGTGTTAGCTTTCACACACCAAAGCTGCAACTTGTGCAGTCAGAATCCCAAGAGAAATACAAACAAAAGCAATGCAGCAGGTAAAGCAATGTGTGTCTTTCAGCTATGCCACATAAAGGAAGAAAGAGTAGTTTTTTCTCTTCTATTATTTCAATATAGGGAAAAATAATAAATTCCAACTAACCACATACACATGCACACACCAATTCTGTAAATATAAATGCTAAATAAAACAGAGGGAATTCCAGTCAGCTCGCTGCCATCTCAGAAGCCAAGGAGAACAAATTTGTTTAGTGTACCATTTGATGCAAATTATTCCCCAAATCCTGCTAGGGAGGTAAAAATTTAAAATTAATCCTATTGTTAAACAGTACTTATGGATTGGGTGTTTCTGTATTTTCTATATGCACTGCTTTATGTGTTCCTAATAGAAATATTCTATAATATTGTGTAGAATTGTAAGTTAGAAATGTTCTTATAGGAATCATTTAGGTAAGGTATAGGATCTAATAGAGAATGTTTTCTATCTCTGCCTCTTTTTACACTAAAAGTTAATAGCATGCAATTTTTCTACCACAGAAACACTTGAAAGTTAATTTACTTGTGTAGTAAGTTACTGTTCTGCTAAATTACATGGAGATTCTGGATAAGTAAATACACAGTGATCAGGTGTGTCTGACCTAGGTGGTACACTAAGTTGGACAACAGCCAGGCCTGTGATACAGCTGAGATGCAGTTTCTTTTCGAAAAGGACATCCAAAAATGATTATACAGTACAGGACAAAACATTCCCAGGCACCCAGCTAGCTAATAAGTATGCAGAAAAGGCAATCCTTCTGAAGAAATGCGGCCTTCTAGTAAAGTAGCTGTGCAAAGCAGCTTGAATTAGAATTAGGTGGCCAGGAGGATTACTTTTGTCTGTTTGCATATCTGAATTTGATGAGCCTGCAAGCTTCTTACAGGAAAGAGGAAGGGAAGGAGGAGAAAAATTAAATGAAACCCTGTGTCTTGCTTTAGAAAAAAATTGTGAAAGTGAAATATTATTCTCACTTAGTGTTTCATCAGCTAAAATACATTAATAGAGAATTATATCCATTTTTAGTACTCTATCTTCATGCATTTTCTAGTTAGTTTTTGTGCAATCTAATTGTATTGCTACACAAGTCTTCAGAATAATCCTTATAAAGATTGCAAGTACAAGAATAAATCCCCTTTTTACCAAGTTAGTTAGGTATGTACTTTAGATCTTGCTCAAGGACCTTAAGTACTCTAATGAACAGGCATCCACTTCCTCAGATGCTTACAGATGAGCATATCATAAACCTTCTGAGGTTCGATTCATCTCACACGACTATAGCTTTTTTAATAGTGATGTAAAAAAGAAAAGGAAATTATATAGGATCCATCTACCAGATGTCTTCAGACAGGTTCCTAAGGTAATCCTAAAACCAGTTTAGAGTAACTGTTCAATTTTTAGCTAACCCCCCATGGGATATACTTGTGCAATATTCCTGCATGAATTAAAGCTCTTACAAGATGCAGTAAACCAGAAAATGCTTGGATACCACCTGTACTGTAACAAACATTGATTTCTCTCTTACATTACTGTCTAAGAAGGAGAAAATATTTTTACTTAATTTCATCTTAAAGGATGCAAATGCAGTTGTTAAGATGCAGTTAAATATGCATAGCACTCTTCTGAACACTTGCTTTTCAGTCCTCAAGTGCTTTTTCTGCTCCAGTGTGCTCAACTAGAAGCATCAATATGTCCCTATCGACTTGGAAAGCCATTTGTCTATCCCTCACAGATAAAACAATGCCCAGATGTGGATAGCTGAGATCCTTCTGATGGAAACTTTCTTCCATTTTTGCCCCATACCAAAGTTCTTAAACCAGGAAAAGAAGGAACTTTGTACCTATATAAAAAAAAAAAAAAAAAAATCCATCTTTGCCATAACAACCGGTAGGTCCTACCTTGTTTTGATCAATTAATAGTTCAGAATTGCAGTGATTCTAGTTAAATGCTGTCTGAAGATCCTGACATATAACATGAGCATCTGCATCTTAAATGGGCAGCTGGAGCAGGAGGCCTGTCTCTGTTGTACTGATGTAAAACCTGCACAGAAATTTGGGGGGTTTTTGGAACAGAAAGTTGTTTGATGGAACAGAAGCACTATGAGGAGATTGACTAGAGCTTTAAACCACTCTATTCGTTTTTTACCTGAGAGTCTAAATTCTACCTCTTTCCATAATAATTGCCAATGAAGGTGACCTCTTCAAAGTCATATATTGGCTCTGGGTCCATGTGAGGAAAACAAGTTTTCATAAAATTAGATAAAGTAACAAATAATACAGGAAAGATAAATTAGCTTTTCTGACTTCTTTTTTATCACAATGCAAGTTACAAGATTTAACAGAACTGAATGGTAGCCTATGTAAAATGGATAAAATAGTAAATAATTCTATACCTAATACATACAAAATTATACATGGAAATTATATTTATGTATGGGTGTAATTTAAGAGAACTAAATATTAGTTTCAAAAAAAAATTAAAAGATGCAAAAGAGATGCAGAATTAGATACCATTTGAGAGACTTACGGAGCCTAGTCTCCATGTGCATTAAATGCATAGTTTCCAGAAGCTTTATGCTTTGGAGGAAAGCTGGATATTATGTTGGGTAGAAATGACTGTCAGAGAAGGCTATTGCACCATCTTTAACCCTAAGGAATAGGAAGATTTTCATTTCTAAAGTATCTTGTGTTGATATTTGATAGACACAGTTCTGCCTTTGATAGAATGCCAATTTGATCTGAAAAAAAATTATCATGCTCATGCATTATATTCTCATCAAGTGCTGAAAATACATCATCAAAAGCTTGTGGTTTTGTACATGTTTTATGTTTGAAAAATTCTTAGCAACATAAGTAAAAGGGATTTCTTCCACATCTGTATCAATCACACTTAATGTTTTGTTTTGATTTTTATTGATTTTTCTGTACTTTCTGTGTTAGTTTTAATATTTCTTCCCTAATGTTGGATTAGTGTATCAAGCTGGAAAAAAATCGTCTTAAAGGGTGTGGGTTTTTGAAGAAATGTCTGAGAACTTCTGTATAATCTGACTTCTCCCTTGTTTGTTACAAAAAGTGTTAATTTTAATTACTTTAGGCAGCTCCAAAAAAACCCCAAAGAACAAGGAAACAACAACAAACAAACAAACAAACAAAAAAAAACAACAAAAAACCCAAGACAAAACAAAACAAAACAAAACAAATGAACAAACAAAAAAAACACACCAAAAAAACCCAGAGTCTGTTCTCTTTATTGCCATCCATGCAGGTATTTTTATATGAAGGGATACATTTTCAAAGCACTGCAAGGGAGGTATGTGCTAAAATCTGTTCATGTATAACAGGATATGTGCTAATACTGCCTACACACTGCTTTGAAACCATACCCCTCTCTGGTTTTAACAGTTTATCACCATGGAAGGGACTATGACTTGAAAGAGGCTGACACTTGTGGAATAAAAACTCACTAAGGAAACAAAACTAAAATGACATTGATAAATCTAAAATAAAATGGACACTGTAATAAAAATATTATTTTTTTTTTAACTTATGAAAGTGTGATCTATTTTATCTAAACATCACAGTAGCTTAAAAAGATTTTCCTGTTCTATCATCTCCTTTGCACATGTAACAAATCAGGCTGAAGAAATTTGTTCTGGAAAATTATGCAGATTCTCAGTGTATGGGAAACAAGGTAATGGTATTGAGTTTGGTAAAGCTATGTGGGTTTAAGAGAATTTTGGATTTGGACAAAAGCCTTAAAAGCTTTTACTTTCATAACTGTTCAGAATAAAAATAACTGCATTTAACACACACTGTACATTAGAGCAAACAAGTTCCTCCAAAGTTCTTTCTAGTTTTCTATTTTTGGTGTTGTTCTTTATGCTAGACAGTTAAGGATGGTAAAATTAAAAGATTATAGGAAAGAAGCTACATATATGCATATATTTGAATGCATGTTTTATCTATAAAAATATGATATTGCATAGATCACTCCAACTTAATTTTATCAATGATGGGCTCCACATTCTGACTCATTCAGAGCACCAAAAGTCACCACTGTATTAGGAAAAGAGGCTGCGACTCTTTCCATATGGGAGTTTCCAAGCTGAACTGTGATTCTGTTCTGCAGCTCAGCCTGGAAGCTGGGTGGAGGAACCTTTTCACACTTGAAGCAGAAGCTCAATCAGCTTTTTGATTTTTTGGTTCAGAAAAAGAGGGCCAAGATTTGCACAAATGCCAATTACATGAGCAAGCAGTTTCTTGACTTCTACTTTGACATTCTTTAGAACATGACGCAGACTTCACAGAGGAGTCTTCTATTTGTACCACTCTAAAGGCAAAGGTGAGAACTAAATGGTCAGGGAGTGGCACTGAACACACCCACTGTCACCCCATGGCTTTATCCTTTGGTAAATCTGCTACTGACCATTCAAAGAAATGCAGGTGAAAAAAAAAAAAAAAAAAAAAAAAAAAAAAAGAATGTAGCAAGAATACAACAGAAACCCGTACAGAAATATCACCAGAAAAGTCGTATTAGATGGCTGACTGGAACACACTGTTAATAGAATGCATATTTTATAGATTGTAACTTGTGTATGCAATAGAAAAATGAAAAGGATTTTGAAATAAAAAAGTACTTATACAGAGAAAGCAGATTTTCCTTGTAAAAAACAGAAATTGGTTTGTCACATCCAAGGTATCACTACAACTCCTGGCATCCAAAACTCATCACTTGTTTATGTTGAAGAATGACTACCTGAGGGAACTATTAAAGTGTTTCTTCTAATAAAATCCAAGGGCGGGAAAAGTACACATTTTAAAACTGATTTTCTTGTTGTTAAGTTAATAAAGCTTTTATGCTCAGTCCAGTTGTAAATTCTGTCAAGCCTGTATTTCCCTTCAGGACAAGAGATCTAAAAGTTTTACTCTCTATTTCTATATATACTTTTTCATGTTTCTCCTGATATCCCAGAAAGAGGTCGGTATTTTCACTTGTGCTTTTTTGGTTTTGTTGTGTTTTTTGGGTTTGGTTTGGGTTTTTGTTTTTTTCCTGTTTGGTTTTTTTGTTGTTGTTGTTGTTGCACGCAGCATCTCTGGAAAGTGACATACGTTTTACAAGTTCTCCTTCTTCCCATGAATAAGACCTTTGGGACATGTACATATCTGATGGGCCAGGTCACATGTTAGAGTAGGATATTATTGTAACAAGATACAGACCAATTGTGTTTGTTACTTCCAGTCAAGAGTCAGTGACACGTTATGCTACAGACACAGGTTGGATGCTGGAGGACATGTGGAAAGAACCATTAATGTGACATGGGATTCTTGCACAAGGCTACACTTTGCAAAAATCTGCCAATGCAATATCTGGAGAATGGCTACTAAATGATTTTTTTTTTCCCTCCTGTATTTGATACAAAGAAGAACAGCCATGACACACAAATTCAGGGTGGGAGGAAGATGAGAAACTGAGAGATCCAGAGAGAAGATACTCATTTTCACCTCATTTTGCCTACTCGTTCAGGTGTTCACAGTCGGCTAAGTTCTGTGAAGTCAAACGGACTCTCTCCAAATGTTTATTGTTAGTGGAGCAGACAGCTGATTTCTTATTTCACCATTCAAGCAAAAGTTAAACTTTTCAAACACACTGTCCTTTTTTTTCTTTTCTCCTGCTTTTTTTTTTTTAAACACAACTGATCATTTTGCAGTTTAATTTCATATTGATAATTCTTGTTTACTCTATTTTTTTTTTTTTAATATTACTGTGGCACTACTGTATGACATTGAGCTTTTAGCTGGTAACAGTCTTCCTCTTACACCATGAAACTTTTCACCTATGGAGTCTAAAGCTGCTGTTCCACCATTTTCATCTGGTTCCCATGACAATGTTCCCATATCCTGTGAATACCCAGACATTACAGCAGGAAATGATTGCTTCTGACACGAGACTTACCCCTTCCCTCCTTTCCATTTCAGACTTCTAGTTTTATAGTTTTGCTTTATACTAGAGGAAAAGGAGGCCTGGTGAACAACAGAGCAGAAAATAATCATGACTAAAGCACATTCCAACCAGCAGCACTATGAATAGAAACGGGAGCAGGAACATGAAAGGAACAGGAACATGTTCTCCAGGAGGAAGCCTGGCAAGGCCCCTGTGAAAATTGTGTAGTACTACAGAAAAACTGATCAGAGGGCACTCTGTCACTTCTCTGTCCACCTGGCCACTGTCACGAGTTTTTAATTTTCCTTTTCTTTCACCCTGTATCTCTTTCCCTTTTGTTGTGGACTGACACTGGCTGGGTGCCAGGTGTCCACCAAAGCCATTCTGTCACCCCCTTCCTCAACTTGACAGAAGAGAGAAAATATAGCAGTAGGCTGGTGGGTCAAGAAAAGGACAAGGAGAGATCACTCAGCAATCAATCACTCAACAGAGGAAAAACAGACTCACCGCGGGAAAATTAGTTTACTTTGTTATCAATCAGATTAAGGTAGGATAATCAGAAATGAAGCAAATCTTAAAACACCTTTCCCTCACCCCTCTCTTCTTCCCAGGACTGATTTCAGTCCTGATTTTCATTACCTCCTCCAACCATGTGGTGAAGGGGTGCAGGGAATGGAGGCTGCAGACAGCTCATCGCATGTTGTTTCTACTGCTCCTTTCTCTGCAGGGGAAAGACTCAACACACTCTTCCCCTGCTCCAGTGTGGAATCCCTTCCACAGAAAACAGTCCTCCATGAACTTCTGCAATGTGAGTCCTTCCCATGGGTTACAGTTCTTCACTAACAGCTCCACCATGGATCACTTCCATGAGGCAGAGTCCTTCAGGAACCAACTTCTCCAACCTGGGTTCCTTGTAGGGTCACAAGTCCTGCCAGAAAACCTGCTCCATTGTGGGCTTTCCACGGGATCACAGCATCCATTGGGCATCCATCTGCAAGTGTATATCTGCTCCACCTTGGACCTTCATTGTCTGCAGAGGGACGGCCTGACTCACCATGGTCTGTACCATGGGCTGCAGGAGAATATCTGTTCCAATGCCTGGAGCACGACCTTCCTCTCTTTCTCCATTGACCTTGGTGCCTGCAGAGATCTTTCTCTCACATATTCTCACTCCTCTCCCCAGCTGAAATTTCACAGCGACTTTTCATCCTTCTTAAATACTTTATTCTGGAGGCACTACCACTGTCACTGATGGGATCAGCCTTGGCCAGCAGCAGAACCATCTTGGAACTGGCTGCCAATGGTTTTGCCGAACATAAGGGAAGCTACTGGCAGCTTCTCACAGAAGCCACCCTTGTAGCCCCTCTGCTATCAAAATATTGCCATGCAAGCCCAGTACACCTTGTATTGTTTTGTTTTGTTTTGTTTTCCAGGAAAGTAAGTAACCTTTACTATCTACATCTATTATTAATGCCATGCAGCCCACAGGCAGCCTGTGCCATCTCTTTTGTGAAACAATACGTGGAAAAAATTCTACTTCTTGTCTAGACACCTGCCTAAACCCAGCCTGTAAGCTTTGATTTATAACTATGCCACTACTGATCATTACCTGGTGAACCCCCTTGCCTGCATACTGTGCAAATCTCCTCTGATCATTCAGACTTACCCAGAGCACAGCACAACCTCTCTCCAGGCTGGGCAACCAGCCCACACTCCCAAGAAGCCGAGGGAATGAGCAGAGAAAGCAACATGTTATGCTCAGTCTGTGGAAGTGCTCCTGCATCCCCCAGCTCAGGCAGAGGTGCACCCTCACCCTTATCAGTACCCTGAGAAAATACTTCATGGATCCAAAAGCTGCTTTCTAAGTAGGTGGAGTGAATCTACTTGTATTCAGTTATATGATGTAATTCAATAGATTGTCCAATTTTGTGTCATTACCAGCCTGTTCCACTACATGAAAGGAACATTTAAATAACATTAAGTAGAATATTTGTGAACCTGTAAACCAGAAGCATGTGAGAATATTTCAGATTAATTATGAAGAAATTGTGAGTTACACAGCAAGCTGAGAGTCAGCTCAACAAATTAATTTTCAGATTGTTAGGTATCTAGTAAAAATTAGAACCCCCTTCATACTCACTAAGGGGATGCAGGCACACAGTGAGAATTTCCACCTGTCTAAAATACTTGTTTCAGAATATTATGATGATTTAAGACATGATAATCCAAACACTAGAGGTCTAAAATGTTATTGGATAAATCATATCTAATAACAATGAAGGCTCCCCAGGAAACATGGACTTGAACCATATTTAAGCCGTGCTCATAAATTTATGCTTGCTTCACCATGAAATTTAAGATTTTGATTTCAAATCAGATAGGAAGCTATCTGATTTTTGCAATCCATTTTGGAATTCTGTAAATTTTTATGAATAACACACATGGCCATCTGTAATTAAGCCAGCCTTCAAATTCTTCGAGATAAGTCTTAAATTAAAACTTAGAATCATGTTGAAAGCCTCATTTCTGGACTTGAAAATAATGATTTGTTTCAAATCCTTTATTCATTTTTAATGAAGTAAAACTTCATTTAGATGATGCATTTAAGCATCAGGCTTGCTGACATGAATATCAATATTTCCTTCAATACAATTATTTAAACTACATTAAGTCAGATTGAAGTAATGTCAGTTTTGTCACATCACTATGGATTAGACTATCAGTGTTGTCAAAAGTTTTCAATCTTGCCTGCTTTTATTAAACACTGGAATAAAAAGGAGATTGCATTATTAAAGACCAGTGATCTTCATTTGTGTGTCCCAGTCCTGTCATGTATTAACAGTGGAAGAGGCTCTGCTGCTCTGTTAAGTGAGAGGAAAGCAATGCCACACACCAGACCCAGAGAATAACATGCTCTACAGCAATCAAAGTAGCCTTTTTAGATTTCTCTTGTGTTTCCCACTATATGATTAAGCTGCCCTTCCCATTTACACACAAACTAATGACCCAACAAATCAAAAAAAAGAGGAACGGAAACAGATGGGAAGCTTTCAACACTGTCTGGCTTCTGAGTGCAACCTTTTGTGTTTTTTGCTTTAAATTCAATCACTTCTCATTTGCACTAAACTCATCTTCTGGGATTATAAAGATGGAAAAGAAAATGCATAGATCTGATGGTGCATGACCCCCAGCCCATTTTCAGGCCTGCTTTATAATTTCAGAAGCTCCTGATAAGCTTTGACTGAGCCAGTTGAGTGTGAAGCATCCCTTGACCATGCCAGTTGAGCCAGTTCACTCCCTAATCACACCAGGAGCTCTTGCATGGTAGAGGTGGGATCAACGTCAGCTGCCCAACTATGGTGTGAGGAAAAGGATAAGCAATTATCCTTTGTATCCATGATAAACATTTACCCAAATTGTAGCTCTAGTGGGGTGGCGTCATTGTGAGTTGTAGCCTGAATGAAACGGTACCATTCTTACCGCACTTTGGGAAAAAAGCACAGTAGTTACTGACTTGGGTTATGTCCAGGATGGAAACTTACTGATGACCAAATCAATCACCTTGTGACACTACAAGCAGCTGTAATAAGTGAGGCCCCTTTCACTCTCCTGGACCACAGAAGGCTCCACCAACACCTCCCTCTGAGTGGGACACCTCTCAGAGCTCACAAACCCTCAAGTTTATGATACTGGAAGGACCATTGCTGATGACAAAACCTAGGCTGATAACCCCCTATACACATCTCCACACTCCTCAAAGTGCAATCCTTGTCTGTTGGGAAATGCAAAGGGTTTTGATGTGAGCATTTCACTGAACCTGAGGTGAACTTTTGAGAGGTACTTTTACACACATAGAAATAGGTGTACACATGGGTTTGTGTGTGAATTATGGCATGAATGTTACTATCTCAAATCTATAGTTAAGTAATTGAGATGAATATGATATTTAGATGATTTATGATAATTGCAGTGAACTCTAACAAATCACTTTGGAAATGTTAAAGTATTCAATGATTAAGTGTTGCTAAACTGTTTTGTACTCTTATCTTTGCATCCATATCCTTTTCACCCTTATCCCTTTTTGCAATCCTGGCTTCCATGTAAACTGTTCCAAATTGTTTCTAATTTGATCTTACCTTATATGCTTATATGCCACCTAACTCTGTAAAGTTACATAGTCATGAATTCATATTAAACTCTGATTTTGACAATACCTTTGATGGTGGTTCTTTAAGGGGCCAAACCACTCCTTAGAGATAATAGACTGGCAACATGCAATGAAGATATACTGAGGCAAAGTCAACAGATATCTAAACTGCATTCAGCTTCTGTGGTTTTCTTTAAATCATCTTCAGTGTCTCAGAGTCTATATCCATTACATAAGTCTTTGTTTTCCACTAGGACTGAAGCATCTTTCTTACAAGGATAGGCTAGGAGAGTTGGGCCTGTTCAGGAAGAGACAACTGAGAGGGGAACTCATCAATGTCTCTAAGTATCTGAAAGGAGGGTGTCAGGAGGATGGAGCCAGATGCTTCTCAGTGGTGCCAAGAAATACAACAAGAAGCAATGGGCAGAAACTGATGCATAAGAAGTTCTACCTGAACATGAGGAAGAATTCTTTTACTGTGCAGATGACTGCACACTGGAACAGATTGCCCAGAGCAGTTGCGGATCTCCCTCACTGAAGATATTCAAGAACTGTCTGGATGCAATCCTGTGCCATGTGATCTGACACTTCCTGACCAAGGAGTTTGAACCAGATGACCCACTGTGGTCCCTTCAAATCTTATCCTATCTCTGACTCCGTGATTCTTAAGAGACAGAGGCACAATGTTTTTTCACAATAGTAAACAAAGTAAATACAAATAATGAGACAAAAGGTACAGAATTAAATATCCTGGTTACAGTTTCTATTGTTCTATATGTTGAAATAAAACATTGCTTATATTTAAATTTTAAATTTAAATCCTTATTAGATGAAATATTAAACTTTTCAAATTCAGTTCAGTCTAATTGACCTTGGGAATGGGAAAAGAAACATACTAGGACACTAACAAATTTCCACATAAATTTGGTGAAGACAGCAGAAATAAAGATGTCAGAACACCCAGTCCGATATACATTTGTTCACTTTCACAGATATACAAAATATCTTACTTTCTTTCCATCCACAAGTGCATATTAACAATGAATTTTTTTGGAAATCAATAGCTGGACACTTTGATAGTAGCTTTGACATATTCTAATACTGTTCACCCAACACTTTCAAACAGTAGTGCTGCTAGGCAAAATATAGTTAATCACATATTTAAAGGTTATGTTGGAAAACCCTTAATAAATATAGGCAACTTTACACTTCCTTCCTTTCATCATGAGCAAATATAGCCCAGAGAAGTTTTCATCTATACTCTTAAAATGATGGAATTTGATACAAAAATTTTACCAATCCCCATTGAAACTAGTAGGATCCAAGATCAATTAGCTTTTTTAAGTTTCGATTTGCACAGCTGAATTTTGTAAGGCATTATAACTGAATTAAAAACATCTTTTGACCAATGTAGATGTTGGGAAAGAAGAAAAAAAAAACAACATGAGCTAAGACCAGAAAGCTGATAACCAAAAGACACAATAAGACATGGAGTAATGATGAAGAGGAAGGCATCCTGAATTTTATTGCTTTGATTTGTGCCTTGCTTACAGCAGCATAAAGTGAACAGCAAAGTAGTGAAGCAAGAATCAGCAGTGAAAGAAGTGAAGACAAGCTTCTATTTACTGTGGTGTATATCACTGACTAATAAAAAGAACAACTAATCTGATTTGGAATTTGTAGTGAAACTCTTGAGCAGACTTCTCATTTACTCCAATCTTAAAGAAAAATAGTGTTTGCTGTTAAAATCAATTTTAAAATATTTTTTAATTTCACTGGGAAAATAAGCTGATCTTCAAACTCAACTAGTCTCATAGAAGAAAAATAGATGAACATTTTTTTAATTAGTATCTATCAGTGTTCACAGGTCAGTAAAATACATGAGTTCAATTCATCTCTGTTTTAAACAGGGATTTCATATAATATCATGACTTAGCCTTTTTAACCATAAGCCTGAAAGGAAAGAATCTTCTTTCCTAAACAACTTCCCCCAAACCAAAATAGAATAAAAGTTAATACAGTTATCCTCTGGGCAGCCTTGCTGCCAAGCTATATGGTTAGTGATCATAAAGTATCTCAGTAAACTGAATTTTAAGTAGCTGAATTTTAGCAAAGAATTTTTTATCCCAGTTAGGAATTGGTTATAGTGACAGAATATATTTCCCTTGTGAACTCAGACATTGCCAGAGAGCAGAAGCATTTTAGTTTCTGCTGATCTGTGTTTGAATACAAAAAGAAAAAGGCATTTACTAAAAACTATTATCTGAGTCATTTATATATATAGTCTTGACTACTTGAAATTTTTCCAGTTTTCTCTCTAAATAAGGACAATTAGAGAACTTCTCTGGTGTCAACAAATTCATAATATTTCTGGCAAAAATAAAGCTTAGGAAAAAGGAGGGACAAAGTATGCTTGTTCTATTTTGGATGGTAAAAAAAATGAAAATTCAAGGCAGAGACTTTAAATATTCTCTCTTTTTTTTTTTTTTTTTTTTCCCCCAGCAGAAAGGATGTCTCAGTATTTCCTTATACTGTTCTGTCTCCTTTTGTTTCTGAAAATAATACTTACAGGGACTACTGTGTTATTGTTTCTGTCCATATAAAAGCCCTGCCAAAGATGCAAATTAACCTCAATATAAATATATTATAAAAAGAGGGAGAAAAAAGACTTAAATGAAATAGAGAGAATATTTATGAATAAACTTCTTAGGGTTACCAAATTATCACTTTGTTTTCTTGTTCCAACATCCTCAGAAGACTGCTGAAATTTATGACTTGGGGAGTAATTTATTTATTTATGACTTGGGGAGTAATTTATTTATTTTTAAAGGCTAGACCTGAATGAAGAACCAGTACAAATGGCAGCTCTAATGAGCACTAAATAAAAATTGCAGATATACCTTCTTGAACTATATCTGAGGGTGACAAGTCTGAAAAGGCACTTGTGGTAACATTTTGTATTGGAATCTGCCAGGTACACTGAGTATAATGAGCTTCTTGATGTTCTCACATGACCTTGACTTTCTGTGTTGGGTTGACCTTGGCTGAATGCCAGGTACGCACTAAGCCAGTCTATCACTCCCATCCTCAGCAGCATGAGGCACGGGGGGAGAGGAAATAAGATCAAAAAAATCCTCATGGGCCAAGAGAGAAAGGCAGTTTAGTAAAGTAAAAGCAAAGGTTGTGCATGAAAGCAAAGGAAAATAAAAGATTTTATTCTGTTCTTCCTTTAAACAGGCAGGCAATGCCCAGCCACTTCCCAGGAATCAGGGCTTCAGTGTATGATTGCTCTGGATAACAAACATTGTAATAACAAATGTTTTCCCTTCCACTTCCTTTCTCTTAGCTTTTATGGTTGAACAGAGATCATACGGTATGGAATTCCTTTGGTCAGTTTAGGTCAGCTGTCTTGGCTGTGTCTCTTCTCAAGATCTTGCCCACTCCCAGCCTACTGGTGATGTGCAAATATTGGAGAGACAGTGCTGATGCTGCATCAGCACTACTGAGCTGTAGCCAAAGCACTGGGTGTTATCAGCACCTTTCTAGCTACCAATGCAAAGCACAGCACTGTGAGGACTGCTATGGGGAAAATTAACTCCTTCTCAGCCAGACTAAATACACTTTCAGGTAAGAAATAACTGGTGCTGAACTCCTTCAGTACAAGCCTATGGCAGCTGGAAGGAGGCAAATGACTCTTTGGGAAGACAGAGGAAAATGTTAGGAAGAGAGAGATAAGTAAAGCGTAATGTACAGCGAACTGACACACAACCCAAGAAAATACAAATAATGTCATTCAACTGAAAATTTTCTTGTCTTTAATGTGTTTGCTTTTCTCTTCTTTTGTTCCTTTTCCTTTTTTTCTCCACTTTAATTGATTGGGTTGTGCAGTGCTATAAGCAAGCTGTAATTTAAAGCAGATTTGCTCTACAGCAAAATCAAGTTTTGCTGCACTGATAACCCTGAACCAAGCTTGGCTGGGAGCCCTCAATCATGGCAGGTTTCTTATTATTGTGTAACAGGATATCATAAAAGAAAACTGAGAAACAGAAAAGAAACATCTGAGAAGCAAAACTATTGTCAGGACTGATACCTTTTACTATCTGCATCTTTGTTTCGGGACATGTTCTGTATGTATATAGACTTAGAGGGATATAAGTATTTCTTTTACTTACAGGTCTTTCAATGTATACATGCACATCTATGCATATATACGTGAAAACAAGAAATATGTACATGTCTTTGCACACTCGTGTAAAGATATATTATGGATATTTTTACACATATGAGAGTGCAAAATCCTAATATTCTACTATCCTATTTCACTTTTTCTCCAGGAAAATTGGCAATTTCACCATTTCAACCAAAACATGTCTGAATGTGTGCCCACGTTGGTCCATATATATAAGCATACATATATATATATATATATATATATTTATATGTGCATAATGAATTATGAGTACTATTTTTATTTCTTCAATTTCCCCAAACTGTTATATTAAAATTTTCATCCTACATTCCAATACTTGAAAGAGACTAATTATCTATTATCTATTATATATTCTGCTTAATACTCAATTCAACAGTTCATCAATTAATTTTGTGGGAAGCAATTATAACATTCTACTGTTCCTGACTCAGTCCCAGCCTTTTACATTGAGTAATATCTTACTGCAAGATGGAAAAGTTTAATACTACAAAGTAATAATTCTTGCTGAGTAATAGATAGGAAAATTGATGTTAAAAGCTTTGTTAGCTAGAGATTTTACTGAAACAAAATCCAAAGGTGTGCAGTAAATGATTTCTTGGCAAAATTGTGAGAATACTTTTGACAAATTCTAATTTCGTCTTTCAGAGTCACAGGCATGGTTCCAACACATCCTTTTAGGGATGTTCAAAACACATTTCAGAAACAAACAAACAAACAAAAAAAAACCCTCAAAACCCAAACAAAATACCTCAGTACAAATGGGTTTGTATTTCTGAAAAATCAGCCATACAGAAGAGCTAAACCTGCAACAGCATTACTTAGAGTTTTTCTTGACAAGGTACAAGTCACGACTCTTCACTGAAAGAACCTTATATGGGAAAAGATTAACTACTAAACCCCAAAATATATTTAGAAAACCTAAAGAGCAAGAGCACAGAAACATAGACAACAGAAGATCACCGAGACTAAACTTTTAATTGAAGGGTCTTCAGATCCAGGAGACAATTTTTGGTTAGTTGCTCAGAAGCACACCATTTTTAGATCACCCCATTCTTACTTGTTTTGTCTAGGAGTTTGAAACACAGTGGAATGAGTTTCTCCTAGCTTTTCCTGCTGGAACATTATAAAAATAATAATCATTGTGACAGGTACTTGAATCTCAATATTTTTCTAATATAATGTCGTATCTTCTAGGCTATTTTTTCCTCCTTGAGATGCAATAAGGTGTAGAAAGTCACTTAGGATCTTTTTGTCTGATTCTTTCCAATACTTATTTTTATTTCCATTCAGAACTTATTTTACCTTTTGCTTTTCTCTCCATCCCATACACTGCTTGTTAATTAAAGAGAACACCCTTAGTGACCTGGCATAAAAGGTATTTCTGCTAAATCTGATCATTGTAGTTAAGAAACATGCCAGTCTGTGTTATCAATAAGTCCAAACTGTGACCTTGTTCTCAGGTGTTTTGAGCACTTGTGAAACTTCACAGAAATCTCAGATGAGGAATGGCTGTCAAGATTTTTTTACATTTTAACATCAGATTTGTAAAAAAATTAACTTAGTATTTCAGCCACTTTGGTCTTCTGGGATGTCCAGAGGGCCTTTAGAAACACCAATCAAAGCCTGAGAAATGGCATGTGTTTGACACTGGAAAATGTTGAACATTGACACATCAGGTATTTCCAGATTCACTTCCTGTATTTGCTGAGAGGGTGCCATCGACCAGCAATCCATGTCTTCACTCATTATGCTCCAGCCTTAAAAACTTCTAAAGAGAAAGCCACAATTACAAGGCTGAAGTCTTCAAGATTAAAAAAAGACAGGTGTCCCTATTACAACAGGCCTCCAATGTGTCTCCTGTGAATGAGTGACAGGACTGCAATGACAGGATGAAAAGATGCATATCTCGGTGACTTAGCTGTCTCATCAAAAAGTTTCTTTCCCTTTTGAAAAGACCAAGAGGAAAACAAGACCAGACTATAATAATCACTGCTTATCATGGAGATGAGTAAAAGTTCCCTCTACAGGATGCTATTAATTTTCTTCGAGGTGGACTTAGAAATACTTTTTTTCATATGCAGTTAGTGGATTTGGGTCTTCATCAGCATGTAAGAAGTCAGATATCTTTCTGCCTTCTCCAGCTCCTTTTTATGAGCTTTCTTATTTATCCATATATGTTTCATGAAGCTCATTTTAATTAGCAGTGAACTCTCACATTTCCTTTTTGGTACATATAAAATGAAAATTGCTGGTCTATCACAGAAATAACTATTCAATATCAGTGTTTGTTCAAAAGATAAAAAAATTTAGTGTTGGTCAAAAGATTGGCATCTACACTATTTTCTGCATTCAGCTACATGTACAGAGCCTAGAGATCTTAATTTTCTTTCCTACACCAACGACAAAATACTCAGTGATACTAAGCTCACAGAATGAACTTTTCTGAGTGTCATAAAAAAAGTACAAAATAGTCCATGGAGGATAATTAATGCCTTGGAGCCTGGTGAAAAATGATCATTTGTAGGCTAAAGGGAAGCATCAGAGCCAGAAGAGAGTGTAACAGTTGATAAGATAGTGATTCTCTGCTAAACGTGAGTGTAATGTGTCCTAAGAAGTGGGGAGTACTTTAAAGTAGATGTGAAAATGGCTTAATTGATGCCAACCTCTGTGTAAATTGCTTTAAAGACGTTTCAATTCCCAATCCTGTTTTTGAGATCAGAAGAAAAAATTATTAGCTCTGATTTCAGCCCAAACAAACTGAGGGGGAAAAATTACCTTTATAAATTATTACAAATAGTTAAATTATCTTTTTTCATATGAGGACACAAACCCATCCCTTAGGCTTTTTTCAGCAGTAGCTTATTGAGTCTGAAATCACAGTGGCTGCAGCTAAAGATTTGGCAGTGAGCTTATTACGAACATCTTTGCATTTTACTCCCTCATTTAGATTTCTCAAACCCAATAACTGAACACCCCAGGCAATAGACAGTTCCTGCCCTGTTACACCCAGTAAGCAAAGGCATATACAAGAAAATAAATGTTTTCTAAACTATCCACATGGAATCAAAAGGAGGAAAAGCAAAACATCAGCTGAACTCCACACCCTACTGGAATTCAGTCGACTATTTCACCAAAGCAGGTTTAAAAAAAAAAATCTAAACTAAACCAAAACAAACCAACCAAACAAAACAAAATATCAGAGACTAAAGATATTTCTTTGGTTTTAACTACGCAAATATCAGGTCATTTTTGATATTCAGCTGAAACTAAGTTCCAAGAGCTACAAAAGCAATGGTAACAACAGGTGCAGGATATTCAAAGGGATTAGATAGTCATTCCTCTGGAAAACATACACTTTAACATGAGGAGTACCACTTGTAATCTCAGTGTTTGGTTTTTTGTATTTTTTCCTTGTCAAGGAAATCTTTTATCACTCCAAGAGACCTTGTGTTGAGAAAAATACTAAAACAATTTTGCTTTGCCTGTCCATATTCTATGACTATTCAAACAAAGAGGAATACCTCCAAAGAGTGCTTCAGATTATTACCAATTACTCAGCAGAACTGCAACATGGATGATTAAGAATTAGTTTTGCTCCTGGAAACCTAAGGGAGTAGTATCATTGTACTGAAACTCTAGTAGCAATTACACCTTCATTTCTTGTGTCTGGCTGTCCACGTCTCCCCTGTGGTGTAGCAGCCTTAGTCCAACACAACCCTCAGGACAGGGGAGAGATGGGGGAAATCAGGGAGAGGTGTGAAGGGTTATTGAATTCCAGGATGTTTAGCTTAAGTAAACTTTAGAAGAAATTTCTCATCTCAAAAAGTATGAATATACAACTAAGTAGGAAGGAATCTCTATAGATTTAATGGAACTCTGGCTTAATTTGACAGGGACGGAGGGAGGGAGGGAAGGAAGGAAAAGAAAGAGATCTTTCCACTGAAATCCATTTGCTTTGCTCTCATCACTGCTGGCATACTGATGGTATGATCATTCCCACATTATGCGTATAAAGTACATACCTAACAGATCTATTGTGATTAACTGACTGATTCTGAAATTGAATTACCATTGGTTACTACATTTTATTATTAAATCATACTTTTTTTTTTTTTTGCAAGTACATAGGGGCACCTAACTCAATATAGTACTCGTAGCATGTAAATTACAATAGCAAACAAATTATGGGGATAATCATGGAAAACAAATTTATAGCACAGTGATTTGTAGATTTAAACTATATCACAGCAGAAGAACATATTTAACTCATTAACTAAGTTAAACATAAAACATTAATTTTTTTCCACATTCCACTGGTTATTCAAAGAAAAATTTCACTGACTTCAATGTTCTGTCTGAGTGATGAGAGTTGTATCAACAAAATGTTAAAATGTTTATATTTACTTTCAAGATCAATCACGGTATCAGTCATTGAAGATTAGAAGTGACAATGATTATCCTATTAAGAGAATCACATAAGTTTCCTATTAAAAGAAACACATACATTCGAGACAGATAACAGGCACAAGGCTTTTAATTCTGTATTTTAGGATGATTCTTCAAAGTTTTGCTGGTAATTGTAATGAATCATATCTCATCAAGGTCAAGTGGTATGTTCATCTTAGCAGTGTTAGTAGATTTACTGGATGGAGTCAGTTTCATTCAACATAACTATTCATCTCTACACTGAATGTATTAGTAAGAAGAAGGGATAAAATAATTTTTAAGATCTTATATCTATCAACTTGCATTTGTAATGCTTCAGTTAGACAGAACACATTTCTTGCTTCAGTTAATTTGAGCACATTCTACTCCCATTAATTTCTCTCACAGTGTCTTAAAGCCATATCTACTGCCTACATACACCCAAGTATTTCATAATTTTTTATTTGTATTTGAACTCTGAACTTCTAGTCTTCTATGAAAAAGATCAAATTATGCAAATGAATAACGTCAAACATTTGGCATAACTAGACCTCAATGTAGCTGAGAACAAGCTGACTCTGTCAGCTTTTCTTTTAGAGTAATAGCTGGTATTCTGCACCAGCACTAGTCAGCCCGGACCAGAAATGAAACTCATTGCATCAGGTACAGTACAAAATGAGAATAAAAAAAAAGTTGGGTGTTGAACAAGTTGCTACCTTCCCTTCCTTCTCAACACAATTTTCAGTCTTAGAGTCAAATATGTAAATGTGTAATTTTAAAAAAGCAAGTAATTTATTTTTGAAAGCCTCAACATTTAACAAAGTCAGTGACAAACTGCTCACAAGGACTGCCAGCAGGTGACTTCACACACCTTAACCACTTTACTACAAAGTGATTAATACTTATCACAAGGGAAAATAATATGCCATCCTTTCTTGCTAAGAACATAAAAGAAGCTGCTTAGGTCATCAGGAGCAGAGCTGTGGACATGGCCACAGTAGCTGCAGCTACACTGAGAGGTGTTCAGGTCAGGAATGTGACATTATTATTCAAAATGCTAGATAAAAAGTAATGCTCAAAGACTATAGGGATGTTAGCACAGTAAATGAATAATAAGACTTTAAATATGAAGTTCATATTAATTAGTATGCAAATGCCACTTGAAATTAGACTGCATGAGGAATGCTTTATGCCTCTATTTTGCAAATGGAACCTTGACAAATCATGCAAAGCACTTGTCCAATGTCTGGGCAGCTCACACTCACAGAATAGAGTACTGGATCCCCTGTTTCTAGGGGTGACTCCCTAAGTCTCAGTAGCTGAGATGGCTCTTGGAAACATCAATTAAAAAAACCCACTGGATCTACCTTTGTGTTGTTTTGATTCAGGCCAAGGACCATGTGAAATGGCACAATAAAATGTTTTTACTACCTGACCTTCCACCTCATGCAGAGAAACCAAATCACTCAGCAATGCTGGTTCCTTTCATACTTTACTTCAATCAATGGTATTTCTGTATCTTTATATATCTTCTCTTCATAATATCTAAACTACCTTGTAGTCCTCAGCTTATTAATCTTGCTAGTGAATGGTTCCTCTTTTTTAACAGGTGAGCAAAGTAAAGACCAAACTACTGCAAATATTTGACTACTTTAAAAAGAGAGAGGTGTTAGGTCTATGGGTATAAGTGGCAAGATGAAAGTCAGAAAGAAATCTTTAGCAGAGCAGGAGCTTAATCAAAGCCCACAAATACTAATTCTAGGACACATTTCCTTCTGTGTTTCATTCTGAAAGGAAGGTTCTGCAATATTAACTGTACACACAACCTGCTGCACCATTACTAGTTACTTTAAATTAAGGCTGCTATTGATGTTGTTGGGTTTTCTGTTCAGGTTGTTGGCCTGCACAGAAAAAAATACAAATTCTATTATCAAACTCAACTCCACCCCTTTATGAATATAAAACTTGAAGAGTATTTTCTAGGCATATCACAGCTTTTGTCTGACATCTAATAGGTTCAAATTATCTTGATTTTTCAGTTGTAATTAAACATAATGATTGCATATTTATTTTTATTTACAAAGGCAGTTGCTTGTACAATAAAATTTGATTTAATCGATTGAAGACTCATTTAATGGACTTTTGAGGACTGAATGTATTTAAACAGTGCTATAATCAGACATCAAAACATGCATAAATCAAAGTAATTAAAACAATTTAACACTAGGAAAACAGAGAACCAAACAGATATTTTAAAAATTAAACACTAAAAGATATTTAAAATATCAATTAAGAGAACAACCACCATACTGATAGCTGTATCCACTGTTCCTCTCACTAAATAGCTGTCCTTGATCAGAGCCCTGTGATCAATGTATCATAATTAGGAACTATGCACAATGCCTTCGCTATAAAATTTCTCCAACACAAAATGGAGAAGACTGTGAAGGAATCTGGAAATAGCTGTCATGGTGCAAAATCATAATGTAGCTGTATGTTCAGAATAATTTGCATATTAAAGCCATGAACATTTCCTACCTCTTATGCATGACACAAAGACAAGTATTTGAAAGTTCAGACTTTCAACTAGGACTGCCAGTGTAAAGTTTGACAATCCTCTTCCATGTGTGCTTAATCATGGTGTTTTGTGAAAATAAATCTCCATGTATGCAACAAAATCAAATATTCATTTTCTCCTTCTTTTTTGACAAAAGTGTGTTTTACCTCTCACACATACCATCACTTAAGACAGACTGGAAAATATATGTCCTTCTCACAGGTATTTCTATGCTCTTCTTACCAAGGTAGCCACTTTCTTCATGATGGCTGAGATATGTTTACATAAACTCTGCATCCTAGTGGCTCCTGGTATGGGCAGTGTCTGGAACCAAGGACAGCTCCATGCCCAACCTGCTGTTTAAGTGTCCATTGATGCATACGAAATCTAAAAAAATTAAGTTGTAGCTGTGAGAAATAGGCCATTATGATGGGTTCTCCCACCTTACACTCGTAGTAGCTGGTTGCTCACAGCACAGTTTCACGGGTACTGTGACATCTCAGTATTTGTGGAGAGAAGGCAAAAAGAGCTTTCTGCTGGTCATGCAGACAGGACTCACAGCTATTTGTCCAACTATAAAAATCAGACATAAATAAGCAGTCATCACTATGACTGAAAAAATCTCATCCCTCAGGCTATGTCCTTCCTCCCCTGGTGGTCTTTTCTTTCAGCTTCTCTCACAAAAGAGAGGGAAACTACAGTCCAATTCAGGACAGGATTTATCACTTCTAGCTTTAGATTCGTAATAACTGAGGCCAAGTTAGAAGCCTCCTGGCTGTAAGGTACCTCCTACAGTCAGTGGAAACAGGCGTCTACTGAGGGTTATTTAGCTCACCTAAGATGAACTGTTTTTAATAGACATTAGATTTCCTCCATCAACTAGTGAAAAAGATGAGAAACCAACTGTTACCTGACAAAGGGTACAAATCCAGGACTTACTTCATATCCCAATCCCTTCCAAGAACCATGTGGGAGTAGAAAAACTGCTGTGTGGTTGTAAATCAGTGGACTACATCAAAGAATGCATTTTCAGGACTGCATGCTTCTATCTAGACAACAGCGATCTTAACAGGATTCTTTTCACCTTATCCCCATAAATATGTTTCCACCCAGGTTTGTTCCGATGTAAATATGTTTTTATTCACAATTTTATCAATCCTGACCTGTTGTATCTTTCCTCCAGTGTCAGATTCTATGCTCCACAGTCTTCCACTAATGATTTCCTCCTGCTTAATGCATTAGTTTGTTCCCATATCCCCAACAGCATCCCTCCCATTTTGCCGGTGAGAAAGGAGCTTCCCCAGCACCTCCACTCCTAAACTGTGCAGTCCCAGCCTTAGGCAGGTATTTTGCCACTCATCCTTTTCCAGCCTGCATGGCAACACTCTACAGAAGATACATCTTTATTTACTCCAAATGTACCTAACTGTTTTTCACATGAAATTTCTGTCATCATTTCCCCTGTCAGCATCCAGTCCTTTCTCTTCTCTGCACTGTTTTTGCACTCTTTGCTGATTCTCTACATAAACATAAGTCAGGTTTCAAACAAGGCTATACAACCTAAGCATGATTTGATGTGAGATTAAATTTCACATACAGACAGTTAAGCAACACACAATAGTAAATTCACAATACTAAATATAGGATTATTTTTTTTTTTTGTAATAAACTGACATGGATTTGTTGATATCAAACCTGAGAATTTAGACCTCTTTATCAGGTTTAAATGAAAACTTAACAGATGGTTCATTGGGAGTTATCTTACTAGAGACAGAATGTCAGTATATTGTGATGGATTTTTAATATAAGCCACAGTATTCCTAGAAATGTTTGTAACTATTTGCCAAAATAACCCCAGGTCTTTTGTGCATTTTGAATTTTTTTATTTACTGGGTACCAAACATACAGATTATCTGAGTGTTTTTCAAAAGTTAAAATAGCAGGGAAAAAAACCTTTTAACAAGTGACTTCTCTTACTGACAGTAGAACATGGAGAGGTTCTGCACCTGGAACCACTTGATGCTTTTATGGAAGCAATAAAATAACTTCAGGTGTTTCTCAAGCAATGAGTTTTAAAACTGGTGGGGAAAACATCCATCAGAAATAAATCAAAGCCTGCTGTGCTTGTGCCACAAGAATTGTGTGTAGTAGAAATTTATTAAGACCAAAGCTACTTCCTACATTGCCTCAGAACGCTGTCCAGTTGCCAAAGCATTCTCCAATCAATCCACCATCAGCCTCATTCTGTCTTGCCAGTACTGACAAGAGTCACTGTGTGATTGTAGATTATGAGATTAAAGGGGGTTGGTAGCTTTGTTTCTTTCTTCATTAAATTATTTGCACCACTCTGTTCTGTCTTCAAGGCAAGTGTGAGCTGATAAAGAAAACCTACATTTTCTGGAAAATTATTTCAAAACCTAGATCAAGATATAGTCTGATGTCGAGGAAAGATGTTAATTAAAAATGAATAAAAATATAACGCGATTTGAACTACCAGCTATGAAATAGTGCAAGCAATATCATTCTGAAAATACCTACAGGCATTTCTGTTCCTTTTTGGAAGCTATATATCAGATTTTTTGCTATTTAGTTCTTTCATCAACTCACTTCTTTTCCCTCATATTTATAAATGTTTGACTCTGAGATTAACTCAGTTGGTTAGAGCATGGCTTTAATAACAGCAAGGTTGTTGTGGGTTTGATCTCCATATTGGTTGTTCACTTAAGGGTTGGGTTTAATGATCCTTGTAGGTCCCTTCCAACTCAGAATATTCTTTGTGTGTTGTAGGGAAAAAGTCTCCCGAGAACAACAAGGATGATGAACATTGACAAACAGGGACAAAAAATACAATAGTGCAGCATGTTATTAAAAAAATTGTTTAGTATTTCTTTGTCTCCAAGTCAGAGAGATGAAACAGCAGTGTAGTATATAAAAGTACTCAGGTATGCACTATCCTTTCTGATAGTAATCCTTAAACACCAGAATACCTGATCTAATTTACATCTTGTCCTACAAATCTGGAGTCATACCACAAAGAAGCGTATAGACAAGTGAGCCTCCAAATTAAAATGACTGCATTTCATCACCTCCTCCTTCACCTATTACTCCTGTAACCAGACCTGTCATGCTCTGCCAGTGAGCAGGTATGCAAGAAGCCAGCAAGGAGCATAAGCAGGACAACTGACCTGAACTGGTTAAAGGGATATTCCATAACCACAGAATGTCATGTTCAGTTTATAAAGTCGGGGCACTTGGCTAGGAACCACTGACCTCTGCTTGGGAATGGGCTGAGCACTGATCAGCAGATGATGAACAACTGCTTTGTATATCAATTCTTTCTCTTTTGTTCCTCTCTCTTTCTCTTTTTCATTACAAGTAATATTATTATTGGAAGTATTATTAGTATTATATTTTATTTTGTCTCAATTATTAAACTATTCTTATCTCAAATCATGAGATTTACCTTTTTTTTTCAATTCTCTGCCTCACTGGGTGGGGAGCAGGGGTCAGTGAGCTAGTGGCTGCATGGTACTTAGCTGCCAGCTGGTGTTAAAATGTGACATCATCTCACTTCCCGCAAAGCCAGATATAGCTGTGACTCTGGCAAAGGTCTTCCACTTGTTCATCAACATATCAAGAAAATGCCTGCGAACACAAAGACCCACACTTCTTTTGTTCTGCTGGGCACCCTAAGTTGAAAGTAATTGTGCTCAACATTTCTAACTGCAGTCTTTGCTTTTAAAGGTTTGTTAAAACATTTTGTCTTTTCAAGGCTGTATTTTGTTCGGTTTGAATGTCATCTGGTCAAAAAGCTCTCTGTGTGCACAAAGTATTTGCATTTACAGAAAAATTTCATGCATGCTACAAACTGTTTACAGGAAAGAAATACCAGAAAATCAGAAAAACAGGAATCCTAGCTCATCAGCAAAGTATTGTGATCAACATAGTTCCACTCATGTACTGTATATACTGACTGTTCCAATAAATCAGTAATATTGAGACTCTGCGGGAGTCTTTGAAAAACAGACAGAATGCTTGTTAAAGGATTCTCACTGTCTCTATTTGAAAAGCATCAGAAGTTCATGTCAGCTAGTCAGCAGATCCTTATTTAGTCCAGACCTGCCAGCTTGGGCTTAGTGTGTCAGGGTTCATCAGTGTGTTCAGAAAAGTGATTTATTGTGGCAGCATGAATGTCTAATTATGTTCATAGCTTACAGTTTTTCAGCAGGAAAAGAGCCAAAGTAAGTGAAAAGCTAAAACAAAATTTACTTCTTGTTACCAGCATTTACTTAATATACCTATTTTTTTCTTTAAATTACATTATTTTCCATCCCTCTCTCCTCCTGCCTTATCAAAAGTATATTATACTACAAAGTCTTCCTTTGCTGGATATGTTTTTAAAAGCATCTCCAAGTCTTAATGACACAAAACATCATAGTAATTATTTTTCTTACATATGCTGCCTGTCAGTCATTTCCAGTATCTACAGTGCTACTAGTTTCACAGTCAGTCACCTTAAAGGGGAACTTTTATTAAATCAAGCCATTATATCATATAAAGCACCAGGTTTAAAATGGTTTTCACCTTTGGCTGTTTCCTCAGTTATATAATTTTTTGTTTAACTCCCACATGTCCAGATTTTCAAGAGATGTTTGTCTCATTCAGTGAGCAGTATGAGTGGTACTACATTAATGGACAGTTAATCTGCATTTTACTTTACCTTTGTTGCTCAGTTGGTCATTCACAGATTTGTTTACAGCACATTACTTGAACTTAATTCTTATCACGGCTTCACCCTAGCTGGCAACTAAGCACCATTCAGCCACTCTCTTACCCCTCCACCAGCAGGGGAAAGAATCAGAAGGGTAAAAGCTAGAAAACTTGTGGGTTGAGATAAAGACAGTTTAAGAAGGAAAGCAAAAACCGTGCACATAAGCAAAGCAAAACAAGGAATTAATTTACTGCTTCCCAATGGGCAAGCACATTCAGCCATCACCAGGTGAGCAGGGCCCCAACACACCTAACAGTGACTTGGGAAAACAAATGTCATCCCTCTAAAAGTCCTCCCCTTCCTCCTTTTCCCCTCCACTTTATATACCAAGCATGATGTTAAATGGTGTGGAATATCCCTTTGGTCAGTTTGGGTCACCTGTCCCGGCTTTGCCTTCTCCCAACCTCCCATGAACCCCCTAACTTCTTTGCCACCATGGCACTATGAAAAGCAGAAAAGGCTTTGGCTCTGTGTAAAAAAAATTTCACTGAATTATCAATCCTCTGTTCAGCAAAAATCCAAAACAATTCCTTTAACCCAGCAGTAACTGCTGTGAACAAAATTAATTCAGTCCTAACCAAAACCTGCACAGTTCTGAAGATAGGATTATTAGTTCCCTTATAGCCTCTTGCAGCAGTCCTCATTGCAGTAGCTCTGTTTCTCAAGTATGAATTCATTCATCTTCACTTAATCACGTAAGTTAAGTGATTATTAATATCTAGATTTTGTAGAGGCAGGGGAAAAAAGTAAAGACAATTTTTCACTTAGTATGCCCAGTTTGAGATATTTACTATTCCTTTTCACTCTGTACAGAACATTTCCAAAGCCCAGCTCTCAGTTATCTTAGTTACTGCTGTTAATGTTGAGCAGTTTTGTAGATCAAGGTGCAGGATGTTAGCTGGGAACATAGCTAATGCCTAAACATACAATTACTAACTGCTTTTGTAGAGTTTGATTCAAGCAACTTATCCATAGGAACACTCTTACATCAGTAAGACAAAAATGAATTCTACTTATTAACAGGCAATTGCCTTAACTCTCCCATCTCTTCCTGCAGTTTACTTCCTCACTTAATACTAGTTTTCAGTAACAGTAACAAATGTGCAAGCAATGCAAAATGAGGTATTGCACATCCCTACGTTTTGTTTCATTTTGGTTTTGGTTTGGTTGGTTTGGAGGAGGTTTCTTTTCCTTTTTCTTTTTTTTTAATTACTTTTTCACAGCAGTATCCAATAATGTTTTCTTAAAGAAGAATACCTTTGCATATTCATAAGAAAATTAAAACCAAAGCTGAGAGAGAGGCATCCCTGGTCCAGATGCTTCATAGTTGAGCAGCCTCATACTACTCCTGCGCTGTATGCCCAACTACTGACACCGCTCCACTCTATGTACTCTTTGGAAAAACGAAGGCAAAATCACAGGCATATGGATCTCTAGCACACAGTGCATGAGCACAGGGCTCTCCAGACATGTCAGGCCAACTTGCCCTCAGAGCAGCTGTTGTGCACCTTGCATGCATGAACTGTAGGTCTGGTGTGTTCAGAATAGATTGGATTCAAATTACATGCATATTTGTGACAGTTATGCAGGACCTCAAGAAGAGACAACCGAGAAGGAAGGAAAGGTGTCAAGAGGATAGATCCAGGCTTTTTTTGGTACTGCAACAAGACAAGAGATAATGGGCAGAAACTTATGCACAGGTTGTTCCACCTGAATATGAGGAAGAACTTCTCTACTGGGTGGGTGACCATGCACTGGAACAGATTGCCCAGAGAGGTTGTGGAGTATCCTTCACTGTTCAATATTCAAGAACCATCTAGATGCAATCCTGTGCCACGTGTTCTAGGATGACCCTGCTTGAGCAGGGAGGTTGGACCAGATGACCCGCTGTGGTCATTTCCAGCCTCACCCATTTTGTGATTCTGTGACCTTGCTCTGTCAGGAGCTACAGCCTGAACTCTGGGGTGAACACCTGAAATGATGCTGTTTGAATTTCTGGCCATTCTTCAGTTCTACTCAAATGTCTTTGACCAGTCTGTTGGTTTTGCTCCCAGATTACCCTTACCTGAAGTCTACACGGGGAACACTGGGGAAAAAACTCATGAATAGGAAACCAAGCAGAATATAGGGACATCAAGGAAGAATTCAATACTTTTAATTATAGTTTCATTCAGATTTTAGAGGACAATCTTAGCATTTATTGTGTTGCTGTCAAAGAAAATATCACATTGGAAAGTGAGGAAAATTACATTGTGTAGAAAAGATCAGAAACATTTATCAAAAGTTAGCTTTTCAGAAACTTTCCCTCCAAAATTAATTTTGGCACTTAGATGAAAGGCACTAAATTTTCAAATCTGTAGACCAAGCAGAAAATAAAATGTAATTGAAAAGAATATTCATCAGTTCCAACTCATACACAACTTTGACAACGTAGCTAAATATGAACATAGGTTCCTAGCTTTTACACCAGGCCTTGAAAAAAAGCTAACTTACCAGAGGGCCATTAATGTTGATACTCTAGCATAAGAAATTATCTGTGATTAGACAGATGTAGATAATAAAAGAAAAATCTTAAACATATGGGATTAAAGCATCATAGTAAAATTCAGGACTGATGCAAACATTAGGGGTTTTTTGCACTTACTTTAATTCCCATTTGAGATAATCCATTCACATTGGGGAGATGACTAAAGGAATCTAAGCTAGTGAAAATAATCCAGTGATAACAATTTAAATTTACAGCTCCATGCTAATTGCAAAACAAAATAAAACCCATATAATTTAAAAACTGTCTGAATAGAATTTTACAAAGCAATTAATATTTTTCTAATGTTTGTTCTTCTTAAAAAAGTAGTATTCTGGCTTAAACAATCGGAGTGCTCAACCTCAACAAACAGAATCACAGAATATGCCAAGTTGGAAGAGACCCACAAGAATCAGAGTCCAACTCCTAACCTTGCACAGGATCATCCCCAAGAGTCACACCATGTGTCTGAGAGTATTGTCCAAATACTTCATAATCTCTGTCATTCTTGGTGCTGTGACCACTTCCCTGGGGAGCCTGTTCCAGCATCCACTCAGTCTCTGGGTAAAGACCCTCATGCTAACATCCAATCTAAACGTTCCCTGGCACAACTTCAGGCCATTTCCTCAGGTTCTGTCACTGGTAACCACAAAGAGATCAGTGCCTGCCCCTGGTCTTCCCCTCATGAGGAAGTTGTAACTGCAACGTCTCCCCTCAGCCTCCTCAAGGCTGAAGAGACAAAGTGACCTCAGCCACTCCTCACAAATGTGGCTCCACTTAAATTCCCCTGACTCATTTTTCCCCTCAGCATGCATTAAGATCTCTCCACATAAGCAACTTGGGTTCATTCTACCCATACTGAGGGCCAGCTCTTACCATGTAGTCACATTAGGATGGTGCTGTGTTCAAACTAACATGCTCAGAATCCCAGATGAATGCATTAACTCATAATCATTGCTTTTACACAGCTTGGTCACAGCTGATCAGGTCTGTGAGCAAACTTACTTGTATTTGTTTGTATGTCTGTTGAAAGATCTCCTGATTTACATCAAGGCTGCCTTTTTTCAGACAGCACAGACTGTTTCTAAGTAGTTACACATAGTCCAAGTGAGGATGGGAGCTATGCTAGTAAAACTTGAGACCACTTGTATCATGCTTGAGAATTGTAAGTATAGTAGTGCTTATCTAGGCCTAAAGACGTCGAGAGTAGAAAGTAATAAGGATGAAAGAGAATGAAGATTCTCTCTAGACCTTATTAATGTCTAGGTATTGGGGTTCTTATATTCAATAGACTGTGCTGGCAAGTTCAGTTGCAGGTTAGGACAAATAGCAGACTTTTCAGACTGAAGGTGGGATAGCTAAAATTGGTTTACAGAACAGCTGATGCTTCTTCATCGATACTTCTGAAATTCTTTGTAACCATCTTTGTCGCTTTCTGTTTGCCAGTAATTTCAACCTCATCCTTTATGTGCTGATTGATTCTTGAACTCATAATCCATTTTTTCATCTTTAGCTCTTTATTTTTTTCACACAGCCTTCCTAGGGCAGCTAAGAACTTATCTGTCAGTGTAATGCACAGTCCCATCATGCAGTCAGCCATAGCAGGATTGCCATTAATCTAAATTGATTGTATGCAGAACTGTAAGAAATTCTGAAAATAATTGTCACCAGTTTCTTTCAAATCTTCTGGAGCATTGGACACTGATTTGGACATAAATACCTTGCCTCATCTAAGCATCTTAAGGAGTAATACAAAATGGATAAGGATACTACTTGATACTAACCACTAGTTTTCTCTGAAGGACCCTTGCTGTTGAAGGAATTTATTGAAGACATCACAAATGCCTTTATTACAATTAATTACCTTGTTGTTAATTAAGTGACACGCAAAGAAAAAGAGATATTTTAAACTGAATTCCCAGTGTATTCCCCAAGTGAAGATTTCAGTTAAGACTGCAGGGTTGCTCCATATTAATTTTACTTAAATGTTGAACTCTGAGTATCAGTTCAGTGGTCAGTCTCAGGGAAGCTTTTGGACAGGGAAAAGTAAAGGGTCAGACATTCTAGTCTCTAGGCAAAATACTGAAAATACACAAGATATTTACATATAAACATTTTCCTTTTCCATTCTTACCCACTGCTAGTAGTTTTCCCTAATGATAAAGTCAGAACAAACAGAAAGGAAAAAAGGATAAATACACAATTATGGGTTATTTCAAGCTATAGTATGTGTGATGTGTACTAACATGAGAATTACATATGTAGTTACATGGTTTAGCTTTCTTTCTCAAATAGTTTCTTTAATAAATGGCCTAAACATGTTCTGCTATCTATTTATACATCTGCTGTGAAAGCATTAACCAGGGATTGCAGCTTTGCTGTTCTGCCTAACATGCTAACATTCATAGTGTTTAAACCCCGGTCATTGTTTTCAGCCTGCTCAACTTTTTCTGTTTCAAATTGACAGATACCTGGGAAGTGGCTTTGCTCTGGTATTATCAACTATTATCTAGGTATTATCAACTTATACCTAGGACCACACAAAAAAAATTGCCTTGAAAATGCACACTGATGACACTTCTTTTTAGTGAAACCCTCAAAAATCAGTCCTGATTTTCCTTTTTCTGTTCTTTCATGAGCAGCTGCTGAGTTATTTGTCTTGAGAGTTGGAAGGCAACTGCAAAATCTACCCAGTTTACCATTTTACTGACCCTTTCCTAATTATTTTTTCTCTGCCACAAAAAGTGGGTGCTTTAAATTTGTCATTCAAGCCTCTCAATGAAGTTAGCAACTAAGCAAATCTCTACAGATCCTTAACACACTCCCTATTCAATAGTAAGCCATTCAGTCACCAGGCTTCTATAAATTCTAGTGTGCAAAGAGAGCTCACCTTTCTCTTTGTTTCTGAGGATTTCAAGCCTTTCACTTGTGTTTGCAGTCAGTTAGTCAATCTGAAAACAACAAATAGGACATTATGTTGATAGTAAAGTTTGTAGTATACCACCCCTCATACTTCCCACATACAGAATCATAACAACCTTTTATATTTTCTACTGGAGTGCAAAATGATCTTCCTGTGAAGTAATGAGTTGTCCTTTTTCATGGCTTTCACCTGCTTTTTCTAGAAACTGATCTAAGAAATAAAAATATAGAGGCCTACAAAACAGTGCTAAAACAAATAAATTGTGGGGTTTTGTCAAGGTTTAGGTGCTCATCCCTTCCTGCATCAAAGAAAAACACAGTCTTCTCTCTTACTTTATTGCCCAGTATTTCAAGGCTCATTACACTACATGAGAGGGGAAAGAAGTGAGATGAAGAAACAAAGAAAGGAACAAGGAATGGAAGGATCTCCATGCCAGAGGTAGGATGACAGTCTGATAAAGAAAATCTTAATTGTGTTAAAGAGGAATGTACTTAAAGATGAAACGTCTCGGGATGAAATGCCACATGTCAGCACATATATTAGGTCATATTCTGGAACTGGCAGTATGTCAGTCTAGTGCACTATTGTCTATTTTGTCTACCCTTCCCACCACCTCATGCCATTATTCTGTCAGCGCAGAATTTAGAAAACTCTGCAGTTGCCTTGGCAGTAGGCAATCTCAGGAATGGGCCAGAGTGGCTGGTACTCAGCCTATATGAACTGCACCCCTCCTATGCAGCAGAGTGCAATGTATGCAAAAACCTGCTGCCAAAAGAAAGATAAGTACAGCAGATGGGAATATTAACAATCATCAGTGGGTGTCATTGACAAAGAAGATGTTTACTAGTTTATGCGATATTTAGTTAGTTCATGTGGAGAGCACTACTGTCTCTTAGTGCACACCAATCTTATTCATAAAACTCACAGTTTTAATGTGGAAGAACTTGCAGAACATATAATACTTGTGTGGTCTCACACACACACACTTTCTATTTAATCACTGCATATCTCAAGAGTAAGATCAGTAATCATTAGAGTCTTCACTGTGCAGTATCTGGACTATCTCCTTGAACCTGAATCTCATTCTGAGAGCAGAAGGAGGGATCATATTTCTGCTTTTGACCATAAATTCCAGCCTGGTTTTGGGACACTTTCACAATGAAAAATGTTATAAAAATATCAAGAGGATTTTCTACAGAGTAAGATCTAGGGCATGTTCAGTCTTTATGAACCAGTCCTAAAGAACATTTATACTTTTCTTTACAAAATGAACAGAGAAGATCTAAGGCTTTGTCACTTTTCACCAAATGAGTCTCATTTTCTGATCAGCTTTATTGAACTGTATACAGACAAGCAATAAGGAGAAATAAACACTTGAAAAAGTTTCATAAGAACTTTCCTTTATCTATGTCTACCTTATTTTTTTTTACTTCCATACACACATAAAAAAACTTAAAACATTTATATGTGGTTTTAGTCACGTGAAGCAGCATTTTCAAAATTACTTCCCTATTTAATGTAGTTCAGATTTAATCTGATCATTAGAAATCTACCCTGATAATAACAAGGTTCAGGGCAATAACTCCTGATTCATACATTTTCCTTCACTTATTTATTCTCTAATGAGTTGTATTTCTCCTCTGGAGCGACAGAATAAGTTATGCAATATCAAGCAATGCACAAGAGTAATGCTAGAGACAGCCTAGATCTAATGACTAACACTATATCCAAATATAATTCCCAGAGGGAAAGCTAATTCAATACTGTTCAGCAGAATGAAATTTCTGCCTGTTCTGAATTATTCCACACATATCTTTATGAGAGATAGAGTGATATTTCTGTGTTCAGGTTGATACATGTGACACTTCTGGGAAAGAGAATTCCTACTGCCACTGATATCCCTTACTGGTTTACACATTGGCTTAACCACTGGCCAACACACTTAAAAAAATTCCTAGTAAATTCCTCATAAAAAAATGAAATTTTTTGTGTTCCAGTGGTGTCTACCCATAAAGTTTATGCAACTGTGAAGTTTGTATATATACTTGGAATACATTACCAACAACAGTGGTATTATACTATAGAGACTATACATTGACTAGATGATGACTAAACCTTCAAAACCATTTCTACAGCAGAAGCATTTCACCTCAGTCTGCACACAAACTGCCTTGAAAAACTGACCCACAGAACTGCTACCAGATACAGGTTCAGGCTATCTCAGTATAACCAAAGACATTTTCATGTATTATTTTCAGAGTACACAGATCATGGGAATCAAATATTCAGTGTCTTCTTGAAGAAACCAATCTGAGATCTGGTGTTTTCAAATTTATGGAATTGAGATTTTCCTATTTCTTACACATCTTATATGGACATATTTCTTAAAAACTTGTAAAAAATTACCCTACTCGCTACTTGTTTGCTCTCCTTTGACCGACTACATTTATCCTGACACAATGGGTGTGCAGCTGAATTCATTCACAAAGTTCTGACAAGTTAGAACAAATTTAGTCACTGCTTCTTTCTGCCATGGAAGCTCTTTCCCAGGAGAAGCACAGCAAGCAGATATGTGGTAGTATCATCTGGAGTATTGTTGTGGGTCTCTGGTAACAATTAGAAGTATTATTTTAGGGGTTTAAAACATGTTAGAGTCAGTCATCCCTTTAAGGCTAAAGAATAAAAACAGTTATTATAATATATGTGAGCAATTGGTCCAGATAACCAAGGATATGATTGTATATCTGTTTATGAGTAACAAAGGTTCCATCTTCCTGATGTACCTGGTAAACTCAGCTGTAAGTGTCTCCTTGCTAGTCCCCGCAATTTCATAATAACCTGAAGATGTATCACATCACTCTGGTTTTTTGACATATACTATATTGTTTCACTAACTGCAGTATCAGAAACTGCTATCCAGGTCCAGTTTTATTGGTATCTCTGTACATGACATCTTGCATGGTTTGGCAGACAATATTACAGAATACTTTGATTATAAAGCAAGATCACTTAAATTTGGTTGCACTAATAAAGTGCTGGACTGAGGTACAGTCCAGGATGCCAACTAAAACTCTTGGAAAAAGGAATATGGTCAGATGTGTGGTGATGCCAGGCTATCCTATTCACAAAATAATTTGTGTTTTTCTTTCTTCATGTGAATACATTTGAAGAAATTTCCTACTTATAAAACTGAAAAGATCATGTTATTGGCTTCATAAGAGCGTGCAGGTTCTCAAACAATACCTCCAAGCTCATTTGCTGCAACTCCTGCAGCAGCTCAGTTACATCAACCACCTCACCCCTGGAACTAGACATGGCATTAAAAAAAAAAACAAAAACAAAAACAAAACTAGAAAATTGTTTATCTTTGCTCAGGAAGAAGTTTTTAAAGTTAGTGTCCTAGCAGTATTAGGGCATTAGTCCAACGGAGCCATCTCTAGCTATCAGTTTTACTGAATAGACCTCAATTAAATTAAAATATCATAAGCTGCTTAAAAATATACATAATCATGATCTGGTAAAGTTTTGGCCAGGAACAGAAGTACACTACTAAGAAACGTTAAGTGAGTTCTGAGAAGAAAGGAATTAAAATAAACTGTACTGAGATTCCACAGATATTTGTCTTGCTTGATGCTTTAAGTATCACAGCACTACTGCCCTTTTGTAAAGAAGGAGCATTATGTGTAGTGTGAAATTGAACACTCAGAAATAACATTTTCATATAATAATTCTTCTGGTAAATGAAAATCCCTTTCAAAAGAGATAGCAGAAGGTTGATAGGAACTGTGTGATGTCAAGAAAAGTTACAAGTTTTCCCTGTGGGTGACTGTAAACTGTACTCAGCTAAAGTATGAATTTAATTAGTAATTAAGACCTCATCTTATATTCCCTGCATAGCACTTGTTACATTTCAGAAACAAGATTTTAAAGATTTGGGCTTTTTATTTTTATTAGATCTCCAATTCAGTACATATAAACTCTAACAATTTGTCCAAATATTCTTTCACTGTGTTATCAGTTGACTGCTTTACATAATTTGATGTTTGTGGGGCAACAAGAACTGACATATTACAGAACTCGAGGAGGACTATACTTCAGTCCCACATCTCATTTCTGATAGAGTCACTTATGTAGTGAAGTTGATTGAAAAACATGTAGGGCAGGATGTTGTGGAAGTGATTGTCTTCAGGAAAACAGCAGGCACCAATGTCTCCTCAAATTGTCAATTGGAATCTAAAAAAGTACAAGAAAAGAGAGATCCAGAGAAAAAATATTCAAAGAAATACACATGCACATAATATACATGAAACATATTATTCTGCAAGAAAACAGTGCAAATTATATGTGCTGCATAAGTATATACGTTTTGGAAAGACAGAGGGACAGATTATATAAATGCAAATTGCATTCACTTCATCCCGCATCATTAAAGGTGGCATCAGAGATGTTAAATGTAAGACCATTAGTTTTCTTGACCTGTGGATGAACCAAAATAGCTCTTTCCTTTTTCTTTTTCAGTATTGATAGTAACAAATTATAATAACACTAGGACATGGAGAAAACATTTAGATTTCAAATTCTACTATGTATGTTCACATTAAGTGGTACTTCATTCTGTGCAGAGATGAACAGTTATTGGGAAAATTTGCAGGGCAAATGGAGACATAATAAGATTATCACCCTTCATTTTTAATAAAGGTTTTGAATGTACTTTAAGGGATTTTTTTAATAAATAATTTTGAAACAAAAAAGTGGAATATGAAAGTATGACTGAGAAGTTTCATGAGGCAAGGTTTTGTTCAACAAGAAAAAGTGGAGGAACATAACATTGCCTTGAAAGCTAAAATCATGTAAGTGACATACAATAATATTTTATATGTTATATAATATATATATGGTATATATAACATATATATTATATATGTGGGTCAATAATTTAATAATATATATTGTCTACAAGTGTATTTCAACAAGAAAAGCAATGTCAGTAAGGAGAAATAATAAATTTTATTAGACCATCTATGCTAGTTGAAGAAAAAAAGAAAAAAACTTTCAGGCTGAATCCCTGCAAATAAATCATCTTGTGTAGCATATGAAATGTACACACACACACACATATATCTCCAAATGCCAGGTCTACCGTTCTCAGCACTTTCCTGCCTCTTTTGCCACACATAAACTTCCGCAAGATGAAATAGAATAGATGCTATATGAATAATAGTAGTTCTGGTGTTGGATGAGAGAACATATGTTTGTCTCCTAAACTGAGCATAGGGAGGGACTTCCCATAATTTACAGTGGATGACATCATCTGAGTCCTACTGTGGTAGTTCACAGAAGCTGAAAAATAATGTGCTTTGACTACATCTACCAAAAAAATCAATCAGTTCTGCCTTGCTTTATAGGCATTTCTTACATCAAACAACACCATCTGTGATTTCCAATAAGAAAGATAACAGTCCAATAGTATAAATAATAACAATTAAAAAAAAAAAGAAAAGCCTGGCAACTGTGGAGCCACTTCAGAGCACTTTTGAGCACTTGTCTGTGTGAAAAATGGAAACTCTGCTTGCTTTTAGTGGCTTCTACTTTCCTGGATGTACCCTGAAGTCTCAGAGAATTGCTTGATAGCAAGGTTAATGTCTTACAGTTCCTCCAATATTCTAGGAGGTACAACAAGGACAAACTCATCCTTCTGGATTTAGTTTTGGAATAGCAATATGGCTTCCACCTAGGATATGTTAAAAAGACAAGGCATTTCCAGACAACTGAGAAAACCACTGGAAAAAATTGATACAGTGAAAGGAAAACAGACAATAAAATCTGGAACTGTTTTTCCAAACAACATTTTTGGGAGAAAATGGAGGGTACCCTACTGAAGGGTATGATTTTTTGATTATCCAATCAAATAAAAAGAATGCATTGCCATTACCACAACTTGGAGTGGAATCAGTGAGGAAAAAAAAAATAAAATCACTGGACCTAGAATACAAGGTGGTACCTGGAAGTTCTACAGACGCTTTTACAAACCTTAGTGTATGTTCAGAAGTGTTGAGGATCCTGAGGAAGGATTTCTCCATCTCTACCATTATTTCTCGTCTATTAATGTTTTGTTATCAATTACCTGTCTTTACTGAAAAAACATGAATATTAGAAATTTTGCAATCTGTTTTGTTTTATTTTGGTTTCAAGCAATACACATCATTGTTTAAGCTCAGCTGGAAATTAAGCACCACGCAGACTCTAACTTAACTTCCCTCTTTCTCTCCACTGCCCCAGTAGAACTGGGAGGAGAATCGAAGTAAAACTTGTAGGTTGAAATAAGAACAGTTTAATAATTGAAAATAAAGTAAAATACAGTAATAATGGTAATGATAATAATTATAATAAAAAGGGGAAAAACAAGTGAGGCACAATAAAATTGCTCACCACCCGCTGAGCAATGCTAGACCCCTGTTCCAGAGCCTGGATCAGCTCCTTCTGGGTAACTCTTCCAGTTTATATACTGGGCATGCTACTCTATGGTGTGGAATATCCTGTCTGTCAGTTCAAGTCACCTGTCCTGACTATGTTCCCTACCAATTTCTTTTGTGTATCTCCTCATTTGCAGAGCATGAGACAAGAAAAAAGTCCTCGACTTAGGATAAACAAAGTTAGCAAAAAGCCAAAACATTTTGTACCTTTCTCATTTTGCATCCCAAACACAGCATTGTAACAGCTACTGAGAAGAAACTAACACTACCCTAGCTGAAACCAGGACAGCGCAAATCACCAATATGAGAAAAATGTTGTCTCCTTTACAAACATAGAAGAAGAGAAAGCTTTTTAGCAGGGTCAACAATCTATCACAGGCGTCTACTTCGGTTGATAAGAGGGAACTTCCCTTGCGTAATTCTATTAAGCCCTTTACCAACCTGCCAATAATGTCATTCCCTAGAAACCTGGTTTTATTTATTTATAGTCTGCAGAGTGTATTTGCTTATCTGCTAAATAAATAGAACACCTCAGTCAGGTCAGTCTGTACAAAAGACTTACATATGTGTGAAATTTCAATGAGTTGTTATAAAGAATGTTTTTGATGCTCAAAATAGTATATGCCTTGCAATGTTAAATCATACACATTAAATTAAAAAAATTATTTCAGGTGCTCTTTCACAGTTGTAGACACATAGCAATTTATATGCACTGAACATACAGGGCTGTTTTTTCACATAAATGTAGGAAAACTTCCATTCTTAAATTTTCATTTAGTTTTTTTAATGATTACCTCATTAACAAATACAAAATATGATTCATCATGAATCCCACTTCTTTCCTACTCTAGCTTGAGTAAATTCATCTAAATGTAGTTAATAGATATAGTAAATACTTTCTTCCCTTTTGACTTTGCAAGTTGTTTTTTTTTTTTACCAATGTTGAATTTAATGTCTATTTTAATTTAATATTCTTATTTTTGTTTTGAAATAGGAAAATATGTACTTGAAGTGAATATTTGCAGGTAACTATAAGAGACCTGAACAGAGTAGGGGAGAATTTATCATGAATTATATTCAACAAAATCTTAACGCACAGGCTTATCTCACCTAGCCTTGACCATCTGTACTGGTTTTGACTGGGACAGAGTTAAATTTATCCATAGTTGCTTGTATGGGGCTGTGTTTTGGGTTTGTGCTGAAAACAGTGTTGATAACACAGGGATGTTTTAGTTATTTCTGAGCAGTGCTTACACAAAGTCAAGGCCTTTCCCACCTCTCGACCCACCCCACCAGTGACTGGGCTGAAGGAGCACAACTAGGAGAGCTGTCACCAACTTACCCAAGAGGTATCTCAGAGCATATGAAATCATGCTTAGCATCTAAAGCTGCAAGAAAGAGGGAGAAAAGAGGAGATATTCAGAGTAATGACATTTGTCTTCCTAAGTAGCTGTCATGCAGGATGGAACAGTGCTTTCCTGGAGGTGGGTGAACATCTGCCTGTCCGTGGGAAGTGGTGAATGAATTCCTTGTTTTGCTTTTGCTTGCGTGTGCAACTTTTGCTTTACTGATTAAACTGTCTTTCTCTCAACCCAAGAGTTTTCTCACTTTCACTCTTCCAATTCTCACCTCTATCCCACTGAAGGAAAGTGAGCAATTGGTTGTGAGGGGCTTAGTTGTTGTCTAGGATTAAACCATGACACCAGTCAAAGGTGAAATCCAAGCTCTACTATATCCCAGTAATCAATGGAAGAGAGAGTACACACCCATATGGTATCTATTCTTGTTATATTTAAGCATGTTACGACTTCTAATCAGATAGCATTTGCTATGTCAGAAGGACCATCAACCTGCTTTGATGGCGAATAAGGAGTAGCATCTGAATGCACTTGTATTGGTGAGATTAGGTTGATTCTCTGCATCCAAACAATGAGGTATATTTAAAGTGTTCAGTCACCTTAGCTTTTTCATAAATAAATGTTATTCTCTGCAAAAGTATAGTTCATTCCTTTGTTCTAGGAACGGGCACTGTTAGTGGGAGTTTGTATTTAACACAGGTAAAACTAAACTTGAACAATTCTACCTGACACATTTTGCCAGTTAAAGATGAAAATACATTGTACTTTAGGTTAAGTGATGGAATCAATACAGAGATTATTTGGCATAACAATAGCAAGAAAGTAAATTATTAATGTGCAAACACAATACTCTGCAGCAAAATTTAAAAATTAAAAATGAAACCGAATGCAAGAGAAATTATGGAATCTTAGTTAAAGACTGGTGATTTTTCTTCATTTTAATTTTCTTCTTGCTAAGATAAAAAACCCTAATGTTACAACCCAGTCCAGAAGCTCCAAGCCTTACCAGGTGTTACACTTTGATTTCAGGCTTCAAGAGATTTTGCCTACATAAACCCTTGTGAAGCCTTTTGTTCTTTGATAGCTTGAATTCATGTCTGGAGAAAAAACACACATTTTTCTCTAAGAGATTTCTTTTAATTTGGTGAGGAAAATAGGCACTTTGGCAAAAAGGGTTTTACAGAGATAACATGCAACTTCACAACAGCATTACAAGAGATTACTGAGATTAGCAGGCATTGCTGTAGTCAGGAACCTTTGTTACAGCCAGCAAACACAAACTCCATGCCACTTAAGTGAGGTACCCACACCCTACAGAAAATAAGTGTTTGAGTTACCCACAAGAGAAAGAAAAGAATATAGCAAGAGAGATTAAGAGAAAAAAGAATAAAGAGAATAAAAGAGAGGAGAGAAAAGTTATAGTTACCACTTAGAAGGTCACATGTTGGCAGCTTCAGAAGAACAGGCCAGGGCAAAAATGGAAACCTGGTGAGCCCCTTTATCTGCTGTGGTCTCCGTGGCCAAACCCCCAAGTGGGGCATCTGACCCCCCCCAGCCACTCTGGGGTCCCAGGTGAGTCTGAGGGGCCATGTTCTCACTGTCCCTGCCAATACAACCTGGGTCAGGGGCTCCAAGAGCTGTGGGGTGTTATGGTTTTCCTGGGCTGTTTGTGACTGGCAGCTGCTCCAGACCTTTTGCCATGTGCTCTTTTCTCCAGGCCTCCAGGGCCCTGCCATGAAGGATATCACACCACGCCACCACTGTGAGGTTCAACCCACCCCTCCCCCTCCACACAAAGACATGCACATGCAGCACCCACAAGGTGGTCCTGACCCAGTGTCTTAGTTTGAAGGGAAAACTAAGATATCTTATTGGCCAAGAAATAAAATAATCCCTCTCCTTAAATTTAGAA
>JAWWEW010000041.1:31785418-31802438 GCA_035583185.1 Anabacerthia variegaticeps
TGTTAAACCTATCTATCCGTACCCGGGCGTTGGCTCCCAACTTGTTGGAAGGAATTCTAAGGTTTTAAACTATAACACCCAGTAATAACTGATCTGGTGTGTAACACTTAATAAAATACTGATGATAATTTATTAGAGGAGTCTGTTATAGTTAACAAAAAAAAAATAAAAATTGACTACTCTACAAACACTTTCTCTGCACGATTTATTTTGCCTGTAACTTTGCCAGGTTTGACAAGAAGAGTGTGCATTGGGTCATATTTACTTGATATTCACATAAAGCAGCAAAAAACCTTCACAGAAAAGAGTCAAAGGATTACATTAGTTACAAATTCTATCGTGACTGTTCTGCTTTCCTTTAGAAGCCCATCTAAGCCTCTGCTCATCAAAGTAGTCTGGTAAAGTCTGTGAGGACTGAAAAAGTACCACATCTTTGAAGCCCGTTATTCTTAACTTAGTAAATTAATTCAGTTGTACCACGGACCTTCCGCAAAACAGTGGTAAGTAGCAATATTGTTCAGAGCTGATCTCTGCTTTGCTTGCCAGCTTTCTGCAAAGCTAATTTTCTTATCTAGAAGAAAGATGTACTATATGACAGTGGAGAGAAGATATAAGGAAAGGAAACTGCGATGAAACCATGGCAATTCTTATTTCATCCCAGGTAGATGTACAAAATGGACACTAAAGTGAAAATTTGGATAGTTAACAATTTTGATAGCTAGCAATTTAGAAGATGTTTGTATTTCATGACATCTTAGGAACACCTCAATCATGATCCGTATGTTTATGATTCAGAGGTAAGCACAGCTTTCAGTAGACTGTCTTTACTTAGTAAAGCTAATTTCAGTGGATCGTGAAAACTACCTACTATTAAACCATGGATGGAGTACCCATGACACTTGCAATGTCTTCCTGACTAACTGGTTCCCCAAATAACTTGTGTGAAAATTGTTATTGGATGTCTGTATGTTTTACAGTCTGGAAGCATTGTCAGAGACCAGATTCATATCTCACCAAGTAGTTTGATTGATGGGTCAAATCAACCTTTGGCGGGGCGGGGGGCAGGCGGAGGGGACCAGACCAGCACAGTGGTCACACACATGGTCAGCCAAGATGGCCACAGAAATCTGCAGCCACATAGCATGAAGGCTGCATGGGGGACCGGACAATCAATAAGGTCAGCCTGGTACCCCGCTCACACCACACACGCTCCCCCCGGAGCCTCTGATTGCCTGCAGCACTCCTCACTTCAGTTAGGAAGAAACTGGAGTGGTCACTAAACCAAAGGTCCCACCTGGGAGGAGTGGCCTCAGTAGATAAAAGGTACACGTGAGGTCTCCATCTTGCTTTGGCATGGTCTCCTGAAGTTGGTCAACACGTGACTTCTCTCTTTGTTCTTTTAATCTCTCTTCCTTTACTCTTTTCTTCTTCTTGTGGATACTTAAACACCTACTTTCTGCATTTCACTTGAGTTGTATGGGGTTTGTGTTTGCTGGCTGCAACAAAGATTCTGTACTCTACAGCAATGCCTACTAGTCCTAGTAGCCCGTTGTCATGCTTTTGTAAACTTGTAGGTTGCTCCTGTAAACCCTTTTTGCCAAAATGCCTATTTCTCACCAAATTAAAAGAAATCTTTTAGAGAAAAATGTGTAGCTTTTCCTCCAGATTTGAACTCAAGGTATCAAAGAACCAAAGGCTTTGCAAGAGTTTGTGTGGGCGAAATCCCTTGAAGTCTAAAATTAAAGTGTAACAATTGATAAAGCTTGGAGCTTCTGAACCGGGGTATAACAAGCACTCTCACATGTTACCTAGCATATTACATGCACCTATATCTTTATATTTGGACCCAGATCAACTTATTTTTCTTTCTCTTCACACATCCACCCTTGTCTATTTTTAACTTACTGCAAAGCAATAAGAATCACAGGTGCTTTATCCACCACTTCAGATGCCATGAATCACACCCTGAGAGTGTCAGTCTCTCTGCATTAGACTAGAAACCCCTCAATAACTGCTCTAAATTACTGTCCCTGACTTAGGCCAGTGCAATTCCACCCTATGTCCTTTCTGTTTTTTATCAGCCTCTGAAAGGAAGTCTCAGAGCACTTGGATCACATACTTAGCAGTCTTAGTAAACGTTATCACATGGGGGGTGAGATGCTAATTCATTGAGTAATACACTGAGTAATGTAGTAATACGTTACACATATTTGCTGGATTACCACAAAAATATATGACATTTACACCAGTGACATATCCAGGATACCATATAGCAGATTGATAACCATCCATACAGTACTGTCAATAGTCATGGTAAGTTCAAATTTCTGGGGGGGAAAGCCTGTAATAACCATATTCACATACACATTAGGAAAATGCATATTGATTATAAATCCATCCCAAGACTAGGAAACACAGTCAGTGAATTGAACAGATCTTAGAGCCTTTCAACTTAGGTGGACAACACTAAATTGGGTGGGATTACTGATCTACTGGAGGGAGGGTAGAAAGGCTTTGCAGAAGGACCTGCACAGGCTGAATTGATGGAGATTCAGCAGAGCCAAGTGCTAGGTCCTACACTTGAGTCACAAAAACCCCATGCAGTGCTACAGGTTTGGGGAAGAGTGCTGTGTCCAGTTCCAGGTCCCTCACTTCAAGGAAGATATGAAGGTGCTGGAGTCCAGAGAAGGCCTACAAATCTGTTGAAGGGTTTGGAGAGTCATATGAGAAGTAGTTGAGGTTGTTTAGCCTGGAAAAGAGAAGGCTTGAGAGGACACCTTATCACTCTTTACCACTGCATGAAAGGAGGTTGTAGCCAGTTGGGGGGCAGCCTCTTCTCCCAGGAAGCTAGTGAGAGGATGAGAGTGCATAGCCTCAAGCCGCACCGGGGGGGTTCCAGCTGGACATCAGGTAGAATTTCCTCATGGAAAAGGTTATTAAGCTTTGGAATAAAATGCCAGGTTAGGTGGTGGACTCACCATTCCTGCAGGTGTTCAAGAAACAATTGGATGGGGCACTTAGTGCTACTTGACAGGGTGGTGATCGGTCAGAGGTTGGGTTTGATCTTGGAGGTCTTTTCTACCCTAATTGGTTCTGTGATTCTGTAACATCTTTGGGAAAAAAAAAAACTGACAACATTTGAAGGCAGCTTGAGAACCAAACCTTTTAAAACTGTATTATGCATTGCAAACAAGTATGACAAAAAAGTAATTTCCTGTCAAAATATGTGTCTCCATAAACTTTCTAGAATCATTCTATTCTCACTTCTCAAAGTGTAATCACTGAAATTTGCAGGTATGACACTTCTTTTTTCTGTCTGAATAATTTTCTAAAATATGGGAATTGGAGATCTTCAAAACTCTCTGCTGATTTTAGTGGATCAGCCAGCTCAATGGAAAGGAGTCTGAACTAACAGGGATGTTTTCAGAAACTGTTAATTTGTATCAAACCAACAGGTAGCAAAAGATGCATTGTGATGGAATAGCTCATGACTTTACCTGACTCCAGTTAAACCCTTTCTATAATGTAGCTTCCATGGTTCTCAGCTCAGAAGACCATTCCCATTTCTCAGTGCACCTAAGCGCATGTGTTTGTCTTTAAGCACGCAGGCGCAGTGTCTTAACCTTCCCAATGATAAACCCCCTACATCTGAAATTCTGTAGTTTGACTTCCACTTCTAGCTCTGCAACCTCTCACTGAAGATGATGTGGCAGTATTTTCCCACTTTTGTTCCCGTACTCTTTTCCTCACACTGTTATTCTCATGGCCGTGCACCTGCCAACCCCAGTGTTGTAGCTATGGCAGATTCTCATGAGAAGCTAATGCTTTCAGCATAAGAAACATCTCCCCTACCTCCCTTCCATATCTCTTGCTTTGTAACTTTAAGTTTATACTGCAGGAATACAGGACTTAATGAGTAACATTCCAGATAATAGTCATAAATTCCTGGTAAGTATTACTCAACCACATGCATACGCAAAACTCAGCAACCAATTTGTGTGTAACACTTGCACCTATTTAAACATGCTCCCATCCATGTTAAAAGCATATTAAACAGGAAAAAAATAAACAGCAAGTTTTACCAGGTCCTGAGGAAAACCACACAATACCAGGGGAAAAGCAAGCCTGGAAAATGATCATGTTTATCACTACCTGCTGCACTGTTGCACTGGAGAGGATATGTGAGAGAGGAATATATTTTTCTGGGGTGCCCACCACTTAATTTCCCAGCTAGCCATCAGGGAAAGACTTCTCCCTTCTCCCTCTCTCTCTCTTCCTTTTTAAATTTTATTTTCCTCCTTGTGTTATGTCATTTATCTGGATTTGTCCCTTCCTCACTCCTAGTAACTTTAAAGTCATGCCATCAGCTGTGAATCCCAAATAAAATTTTATGCATATGTCTCATCATCCTTGGTACAGGACTTAAGTATTGATTAAACATGAGAATCAAAACGTGTCCTAAACAGGCATGAATTAAACACATGTTTAATTACTTTCTGAATTTAAACTGGAAAGTCTGATGTAAATCTCATGAGCAACAGGCTTAATGACCCAAATAATCCCAAAGATGGCACTATAGGGAGTATTTTACATAAATATGCCATAAAGCAGATACAGGAAGAGAGAGTGGTGGATGACATAAGGTTACAAACTAAGTGTTACAATGTCAGAGTCCATCCAGTGAACAGCAAAGGCTGACACATTTTGAATTATTTGAGTGCTTTCTTATTTGTCTCTACTGCTTCAGAAAACTGCTAGTATATGAGTGCCTGTAACTCATGAATGCTGTGAATAGCTGGAAAACATGATTATTTGACCCTCTGAACATCAAATTCCATGCAAAAATCACTAATAGACTGTTTCAGATAAGTGATTTTAAGCAGATTATTCAGTCTCTCTATAGATCCAGAATGGAGGATAACACTCATCATATTTAAAAGTGGTCTGTAGATGGACATCAACATAAGAAAGTACTACTCACGACTTCCAGAGAAACTGATGATAGAGGAGTCACTAAATAAGATACTTAAATTTGTACGTCTAGAGATAAACTGAATGTTTTCAATTGCCATGGTAGCTGGTAGAAATTTAGTCAATACAGACAGCAGAGCTTAAAAAATGTGATTGAACTCAATGTAAATGTTGTTGTCCACTGGCTAGCCAGATTAATAACTCTCTAGTCTGCACTAATTGTATTGAGTGTTGACTAGAAAGGAAGTTTGCACAACACAGACATCTAAAATTAGAGGTCTTAATGTCAAATTGAATTCCATGCCTCCTGCCTCCTCAGGCTGCATAGGGCAAGAAACAAAAAGTACAAAACATAGTAAATGGTGTTTTCTTGAGTATGTCCATTATTACTTATAAATCCAAACTTATTTCATTGTAATCTTGGCCTAAAAGATATTTCAGGGGAAAAAAAAATAAAATGAAAGAAAGACAATTCTCAGAAGAATGTTAATCCCCTGTCCTAGATCAGAAGAGAGTGAGTACATGTTTCCACATACACTGACTCATTTTAAAAGCTCCCTGACAATATGGCCATGAGAAATTTTATGAGATCTTCCTGCATATTTTCCATTAAATACTTTTGCTTTGAAATATATGTATGTAAATAACTAGTGGTAACATAGGAAAAAAAAGTCCTTTTCTTCCAGGACTATTATGCAGTTATTTAAAGCTCAACACTTATAACAAAAACCTAAATGGACAAACAACTCTTTTGGCATTGCCTCCTGGAGCATCATGCTTCCGTGACAAGCAGAATATGGTTTATTTTCTCTCTCTAAGTCACTAAACATCACTGATAGATGTCCATGTGATGAAAAAGGCAGCATTTAATTGTGAGCTTAAATTACACATTGTTTCTGAAGCATTGCAAAACATGATTTGTCCTTGTCTATATTTGTATTTGGCTGATTTTAACATTTCTTTAGTTTTATCCATTAGCAACAGCTGTTCTTGGCAATAAGTAATTTTCATCGTAGATCAAGCTGGAAAACTTAGCCTCTTAATACCTAAAATGTGAAATATAAAGGCAGCCAGAGAAAGGCCTTAAATCACTTAAACTCTAGCAGTATAAACTTTTCTCAAACCAAATTCCCACCTTGGGAAGAGGACTAAGAAAGAATTTATTTTTTTCCCAAACAGAAATAGTCCTTTCCCCTTCTAATAAATAATGAGCCCTTTGTACAGGTGACAGTTACTTTAGTAATCATGTTGCTTTCCTCAGCTGTTAATGACACATTTTAAAATTCCTTCACAAAGTACACCTCGTAAGAAAACTATATACATTTGTTTTGTGCCAATTGAAAAAAAAGTGCTCTGAGGCAAAGCTTTCTATTGCATTTCTCTACATAATGCTGATCAAGAATTGACTATTTCTCACCTGATGTGATGTGCTCAGAACACTGCAGGATTCAACCTCCAATATCTCTAGTTTCTGTGTCCCTGTACTGAGTTACTGAGGATGTCTTTAGTTTGCAAACAGTTTGTAGCTGTTCTAAAGGTGCTTTTGGTATTAATGTACCAAAAATATTGCTGTTTGGTTAATATACATGGATGAAAGATTTTATTAGTTTTGTTTGTTTTAAGAAAGAGGTAAAGCATGCAGAAAAATTAAAAACCTTTCAAATGCAGCTCAAAGGAAAATGAAAGTAACATCACTGGTTCATTAATAAAATGAGGATAAGGAAGTACAGGTAGAAGTTTATTTAGAGAAAGAAGATTATTGTTGAAAGTTATTTGAAAACACTGTTGATTAAAGAGAGGTAGTATACATACCACAGAGTAAGCAAGTTAAAGGGAGAAATCATTTAAGACAGCATTTAATAAAAATGACCAATTGAAAGGACCTGCTCAAACCCCTTTTGTCTACACTGCTTGAATGACTGCCAAATCTGACAGCTGGGGTTCCCATAGCTCCCTGTTGGTCTGCCATCAGAGACCGTTGCTATGTGAACCAAAAGAAGGGCAATGAGCCTCCTGAATGCCACCCTATGCTCTCCTGTGGTCCTTCTGCCTCTTCTGGGATTCCACTGTGTCAGATCACAGTAACAACAGGATACCAGTAGTAGGTAGGCTCTGCTTGGAATAAGAGCAAAGCTATCCTGAACACCCAGACAGATGTGCTACCCAGAAAAAAAAATATATCAAAGCTTGTGTTTTGATTGAGTTTTTCTGAATAGCATGTCAGCAGCTCCTTCTAATGTTTCTCAAAACCTTATGCTGAATGAAAAGTGGCCATGAACAATGCTTCGAGGGCCATCAAGCAGCTCTCTTCTAAGTCATAATAACAGAGATTTGTCAAAGCAAGCGAGGCTGATATTTGCCCATGGTAATGAGCTCACTGCTTGCATGCAAAATTAAGTTTTAATTTATTTTAAACCTCTTCTGTTTCATCTGAGTAATCCAAGGAAGCATGAAACAAAAAGGAAAGAGAAAAGAGTACAAGCAAACTTTCAAAATGCCCTTCATGTTTACATGCTGATGTAGGCTTTCTTCGATGCTCAGAGAGAGCTCATTTCTATGTAGTACAAACATATTTTAAAGTAAAATTAATTGCAACTAAGAGTGTGAGAATAAAGAAAATTCATTATATAACTCCCTTTCTTTCAAGTCAGTGTTGAAGGACTCTAAGGAAGTTCCAATCTCTATACTTTCTTACACAGCTTCAAAATGTAAACAAACTAAATGTACACTTTTGTCAGGTTGCAGCTGCCAAATAAAATTTACTAGAAAAAGGCACAGCTGTGTAACAGTGAAGTATTTTCAAATATCAGTTCACCATTAAAATGGAGCAGTGACTATCTTGAAAGAGGAGTTACCTAGAACTTGTATGTTACTTCTTAGTCTAAATTTAGAAAACACTACAGGAAAAGAGCAATTTAATAAATAATGGAATTAATCTTTTCAGAGGTTAGGTAAGGTAACATACTACTTTTAATACCACTACTATAAAATTGAGGGCAAACAAGATTAAATTCTCTAGATATTGAAGAATAAATGTAATTTCCATTCCTTCCAGAGAAACTTGCTTGCAGTAATTTTCAAGGAACCTAGCTCACTTCCTGTGTTTCAAATAGGAACTATATTTAACACCATAGGTCACTAGGAGCAAAAATCAACCATACTGTTCTTGCTAACCTTTTTGTTTCTTTCCCTTCTTTTAATGGTTCAGAACCAAAACTGTTGACATTTAGGAGACTGTATAAGTCACAGAAGCACAGAGTATGTCAAGTTGGAAGGTACCCGCAAGGATCATCAACTCTTATGCCTGTACAGGGCCATCCCAAGAGTCACACCATGTGTCCAAATGCTTTGTGAACTCTGTCAGGCTTGGTGCTGTGACCACTTTCCTGGGGAGCCTGTTCCAGCACCCAACCACCCTCTGGCTGAAGAACCTCTTTCTAATATCCAACCTAAACCTCCCCCAACACAACTTCAGGCCCTTTCCTTGGGTTTTGTCACCGGTCACCAGGGGGAAGAGATCAGTGCCTGCCCCTCCTCTTCACCTCATGAGGAAGTTGTAACTCCAATGAGGTTCACCTTAGCCTTCTCTTCTCCAGGCTGAAGAGACCAAGTGACCTCAACTGCTACTCATACAGCTTCCCCTCAATGCCCTTCACAATCTCCTTTGGATATTCTCTAATGGCTTAATATCTTTCTTATACTGCAGTGCCCCAAACTGCACACAATGTTCAAGGTGAGGCTGCTCCAGTGCAGAGAGTGGGACAATCCCTCCGTTGACCGGCTGGCGATGCTTTGCCTGATGCCCCCCGGGACATGGTTGGCCCTCCTGGGTGCCAAGTGACATATAAGAGTGTTCTACTTGCCATTGGTAAACTATATCAGATCTTTTCTGGAGTCTTTTTTGTGGAGACTTACCTGAGAGAAGGTAAGCAAAACAAGCATTTTCATTTAAACACACTCTTTAGCCAAGCTTTTTTTAAGTTAGGAGAACATATTTCCTTTGCTGTGTCCAGCTAAACTACTAAAACTCCATAGAATCACAAGAATCTTCAAAAACAATTCAACTCAGCTATTTTGACAGCAAATTTCATTATTGTATTTTCTTCTTTATATGTTTGTTTTCCTAAAAATAGAGCTTTACAAAACTCTCACCTTTGAAACTAAGAACATTCATTTTACACTCAAAAACAGCATCCTGAATTGCTGAAAGGAACATATCCAATTTGACTTCAGTATTTATCCAAAAGAAGAATATCCTCTTCTTTAAGAGATATTATAGACACAAGAGCATTGTGTAAGCACCGTTTAGGTAAACTGCTAAAACCAAATTCACCAACTCTTCCTAATGTTTTATTTCAACTGTCTTCTTTTCACAACTCCTAGTGATCAAAAGGAAGTTTCACAGTTCTGAGCCCAACCATTTAATTGTGTTTAACCTTAAACACTTAAATTCAGTAAAATGTGGTCTCTAGAGCTGACAGCAATCAACCTTAGTTTTGACAATTAAATGGCAGGCAGCAGCAGAAAATAATAGGAATAAAGAGGAAGAATGTGGTACTAGAAGGTGCCGTCAGCAAGGATTACATTAAATAAATGATTACAGAAGTTCAGTTCACCTGGGTCTGGATCAAAAGCAAAACCCAAACCCACTGGTGTATGACTCAGCACTTTGCCAAAAGAGAACAGTCATCAGGCTCCAGGATTAAATGCTTCAGTGCAAAGCACAGAAACCTGCCATTAGCCAAATGTGTTTTTTAAAAAAATTAATAATTTCTAATCTGAATATTTATTATACAATGATGCTGTGGATTAATTTTGTACAACTGAGCCATTTAGCTAATAATGATTTAATTAAAATATCATCAATAAATATTTAAGTTTCCTACTTTAACAATGTTCACATCTTACATTTCATAGAGCTACTGGAAGATTTTAAGAATAAAAGGTAATAAACAATTGCAATTAAAAAAATAAAAGTTTCTCATAGAAACAAACTTCAATAATAACCTAGTCCAAAACTCTAGTGTAACAATTTCATTCACTCTCTATAAGGCTTTTTTACTGAGGACACAATTAAGCCACAGTCCTGTGGTTGTAATGAGAATCTGAACAACATTAATTAAAAATGTTTGGAAAGTACTTCTCTGAACTATAGGTGGCCCCTATCTCATCTAAGTTTAGGACAAGAAAAATCAGCTCCTTAATTTAAGCCTGTTACCTTTGATCCCTGTAGAGTACATTCCAAGGAACATATGACTGAAGGGAATTGCTCTGTTCTAAGAGAACTGTGTTCAGTTGTAGGTTATGACATCTAAATTCAGGTGACAGCAGGTAAACTAGATGTCCAAGCAGCCATTATACTGGATCCTTATGGTCCTGTTATCTGCAATCTCAAAACCATTTTACAAAACCCAAGTCTCAAGCTACGAGCTCACCAAGGGAGCTTTACTTTAAAAATATACAAGGCTCCAATGAGAGCATTTGGTTCTTTTAACACCTTAAGAGAGAGTGCATAGAAGAAAAGCTGCACATGTTTTCTCAGATGGTACTTTTATTGGTAAACTTTAGAAAAAAATAAGAGGACTTGGCAAAAGTTTAAAGGGTAACATATAACCAAAATAAAGCATTCCACAATGTATTGACTTAGCACGTGCTAAACCATACGGCTTATCAAAATTCAACCTATTTGGTACCCAACTACCCAAAATATTAAGAAAGTAGTTTAGAAGAAATAAAGAAAGAGAGATAAAAGGAGAAATACAGCTACCATTCCTAGATCCATCTTAGGTCCAGGTACAGCAGTCCACGAGATGGAGGGTTCAAACATGTGGACACCACATGTCTTTGGTTTTATCTGCTTTGGACCGCTGTAGCCACTTCTCCTAGGCAGGATGTCTGGCCCACTGGCCACTCTGGGGCTCCAGGGTGGGGTGGGGGGTGGCTCTCCCACTGTGTAAGCCAGTCAGAGGCTGGGTTAGGAGTGCCAAGGGGCATGGGATGGGTGTGCTCCCAGGCAGTCTTTTACTAACAGCTGCTCCAGGGTTGCCCAGTGAGGCTTCAGGGGCTGGCATGTGGGACAAGGAATTACCTCACCTCTGTGAAATTCGACCTGTCTCTCCCACACATACACACACACTTGAGTTGGTCCAAGCCAATAATTAATATAATAATCTATTATCTCACACTATTATACAATAAAAAGTTTGTTGTTACATTCTGTTTAGATGCCCAATTTTATCTCTGGTTTCTAATGAAAAAAAAAATTTAAGACATTTTTCTTAAAAAGTTTTTTAGCCAAATCTGGATATGGAAGTATTATTACTCATTAATGATAGCCTTGCAGTTATTTCATAGTAGATATTGTGTGGCATTGTTCCAGAGAAAAACCAAAATTGATTTATGCCAATCATTTCTTTTCAATTCAGCTCCAGCCCTGTTTTCATAATGCTAGGTTTGGAGATTATTAGAATAACTGTAATATCTTGGGCTTAATACATGTTTGACATTTGAACCCTTTGAACTCTATTTTATTTGAAAATTAAAGAGCTACACATGAATAGATGTATCATGTTATGAATAATTAAAATGCATCTGTAAAAATTATTCTCTTGCAGACACATCCATTCCCACTTCCATTGCAAGTTCGTGTGATTTAGTGTAAGATCAATTGAATCACTGCTCTGCCTTCATGTCACAGGGATTTAGTGAAATAGATAAGATATGCTCTCACCTCAGCAATTTACAAGAATTTTTTTCCTCCATAAATTATTTTGGTGGTTTCCTTTTGTTGTTGTTTTTTCTGGCTTCTGAAACCATGTAGCAGCACCCCCATTAGCTTAGTCTTTAAATAAAGGTTTTTTTAAATAAAATTCTTTAAATAAAGTTTGTTCTCCATGTAACATCTCTGGGACATCCAACAGATTCTTGGCCATCAGGTCCTTGTGCCATACCACTTTGAACCTAAGTAAAAAGTGTTCTGTAGCAAAGTACTTTGGAATGGATTTGCTTTGACAGTCATTAGCCGTACATCTGGTCAAAACGCTTTCCACATGTTCACTGTTGGAAAAGAAGTTTGCAAAACTGGAGCCCATGACTCAATGGAATATTAATAAAATGTTTCAGTTATTCATCGCCATTTAAAAATGTCCATGTGGGTTTGTCAGTACAGCTTTTGAAATGTAACAAATTAATATCCTTACTTTATCTTAATTTGTGGACAGATGGTGTGAAGAGGGCTGAGTGATTCACAGTGCTGTCCCTCAGCTTGTCAAGACTTATTTACAGTACAGGAACCATTCTCTGATGGCTGATTATCTGCTTCATTTAGTGAAAGTGAAATTAACCTCTGGTTTCTGTGCTGATGACTCAGCAGGTAATGCACCAATAATGCAAAAAGTAGTACCAGAAAGACATTGGTCTTCAACCCTAACAAGGCCCATTAAAGAGCTAAATTGCTTTATTAGACCCAGGAGATAGAAGCAATCATTTCAGTCTGTTAACTGGAAAAAATAAGGTCTGGGGGAGAAAAAAAGGAGAAGAAAATGAGTCTTCTTTCCATGCATGACAAAAAAAATTGCATTATTTCAGGTAATTTAAAAAAAAAAAAAAACAAAACAAAAAAAAAAAAAAAAACAAAAAAAAAAGCAAAAAAAAAACACCACACACACACAAAAGAAAAAAGAACACAAAAAATCTAACCAAATCTAACCAACATAATTCTGTGATTAAGTTCATTGAAAGCAGATCTATGTAGTGAAACTGAAAAATCAGGAAAGATACAAAAGCTCATACATTGTGTCACTTCCTGTGGCTTTTGTTTCTTGGGTTGTATTACACGGTACAGAGTAAGATGTACACTGTATCTCCAACCGGAGTAATCTTAGTTAAACAGCTTGATGTTAAGTACACCTGAAGTATGATTCTTTATACTGGATAATAATATGACAGCAGTAATAATCCACCCGGAAATGCACATTAAATGCTTTCAGAAATGTAACGTCTTTTGAAAGATTCTTCTAATGATAGCATTTATGAGCTCACAATGGAAAATCAGCACAGAGGAAAGCTAATGATGAGAAAGACTAACCCCATTTAATTGAATGTTCTGAGAACTACCTGAACCTCAAGGGCTATCTGTCAACAGGAGAAAAGGACTGGTTATTTGAAATCAAATTTACCTTATATTTCTGAAAGAAAAACTTCTATGGTAGCATCTTTTACAACATATTGGGTTTCATCACATGACACATTTACTCCATCTGAAAATATCCTCTTTAAGTAGTGTGATGCATCAAAAGTGTTAAAAAAAAATCCCTCAGCTTTTTTTTTTCTATGCTGAACATTCACAAAGTGCTTCAAGTAAAAATATATTGATTACCCATAGATAGTTTTTGAGAGTAGGTATCAAGCAAGAACATGTATCAAGCATGATACCCACTCATGTTAACAGAAAAGCAAGTGCTGGGATAAACACCAGATGGGAAATTAAACAAAGTGTTTAAAGATCTTCCTAAAATATTAGTATATATATATGTATATCTCTATGGAGCACACTGAGGAATTCTTGTTATGGAAGTAGCTTGCTGGTATTTGTTCAAAAACATTAACTCATTCTACATATGTCTTTTTAACCCCTCTTGGTCTTTGAAAGCAGAAGTATTTTCATTACTTCATACTATTTTCTAAAGGCAAAGTTAATATATTTTATTACACATTTGACTCTGCCTGCATGTTAAATTCATTTGTTCCTGGACAGATTGTGATTTATTTAATTGCACTAAACAAGGGCCATAGAGCAAGATTCAGGGCAGTTAAACTGGGATAGCACTCAATGCTGCTGTACAGTGAAACATTACTGAAATCTGGAATCACCTTTCAAAGTACAAACAGTTGCAAGAAAAATGAAAGGTGAAAAGCACATGGGTTTTCTTGATTCCAGGATGCTTTCCATTTTTTTCTCTTCTTCTCTGAGACTTTTTTCCCAACTGAAAAATAAAAACCTTACAGAAGTATTTCTGTGGTTGATTTGATCAAAGCTTCAGCACTGTTCACGGAAATTTGCTGAGCAATATGTTTTCAGTATCTGCACAGGAATATGAAAATTTACCATACCTTCAGAATATGGTTATAAAGAAAGAATCTTTAGTGTAGCTTATAAGCAATATTAAATTTCTTTGTACCCCAGAGACTCTGACCTAGGTTGAAAGACACACCATAGATTCCAGAAATAGATTGTCTCCAAGTTAGTATGTAGCTTATTCCTCTTCTGCCTTTTTCCTTACTATGCAGGTTATTTTAACCATCCATGCAAACTGCTATCTCATATGACTCAGAACAACAGCATTGTTCACTTTATCAGGAGATCCAAGACTGTCAAAATGTGATTACAAGTCTGAGACCTGGGGGTAATTGTGGGACTCCTGGATTCAGGATTCCTCTGTATCTTGACAAGACTGTTTTTGGCAGGAACATTTTAACTAAGTCTCCTCATGGAAATCGAGTAAAACCTTCATACTGTCTTGAGGAAACATGGTACATAACCATTCCGTGTAACCAGACTTTTCTTGGAAGCTGAAAACTGCCATAATACATTTAACTGGATCTCTAATATTCATCCCACTCCTCACATTTCTATCATGACATCTTACCGTATCATCCTGATTTTGTTACTTTCTTTAGCATTTCTCCACCTAAAGTTTGTCATAGCCTGACTTTTGACAACTGAAGGGATGATTACTTCCTCCCTGAAAGTGCATATCTCATGTGCCATGCCATACCAACTGTTCCCCAGTTAGATATCTCCATCTGTCACGGTCCTTCCCAGCTAACAGATCACCTTCTCCAATCTCTTCCTTGATGCTTTCCTCTCTGTCCAACTATCACCCCCTTTCTCTCTTTTTCTACACAAAAGTCCTCTTTTACTTAACCTGCTCTCAGTTTTCTTCTCAGTCAGATCTTCTGGTGAGTCACACTGTTCGTATTTAAGAACTTCATTAACCTGCCTCTATAAGATTCAGTCCCAGGATCATCTTCCCTGATGATCCTACTACAACCCCTACATTTGATCTTATTTATCTGTTATAGCAATGCATAAGGAACACAAAACACTGATTAGTGCATTGGACTGAAACAAAGACAATAGGCAGCATTTTCCAGGTTGCAAACAGATTCAAGTCACATCCTGAAAGTTACGCACAAAAATCCTGCTCTCAGGCAGACTGCATATTCCTTGCTCGTTTTGAACTTCACGTTCCTTCCAGCTAAGAGCAGGAAAGAAATTAAGTCTCAATAATGATTACACATCAGCTTCTTATGGGAGCCCCCAGAGGAAAATCTGTCATTTCACTTCAACATTTACTGTAGCAATATTGACAAAGTGTCCTTATGCCACTAGTTCACAGCACTGGATTTATGCATATCTTCAACAAATGTGTGAACAAGACTGATCCACATTCACCACCACTTCTTTAAGGACCGTATTCTGTGATTGCTCAATCTAATGTCAGTTTTGCCAGATATTCATATTGAACTACACTTTTAACCTAGCATAAGAAAAGTTTGTTCCTAAACTTCTCAGTTGCCTAATGAAAAAAATTACTTTCTACCATGCTGAATTTTAACCTCATAAAAGCTAATGAAAAGAACCCGGTGCAACTCAATAAATTCCTGTAATAGTACATATCACATATACTGGTGCAGTTTGCCTGAACTTCAACTAAAACAAATTTCTTTTGTGAAGTTCCTTCCCATACAACTTTTTTTCTACTAGTCCAGGAGACTTAAGATCTCTTCCTGCAATTCTTTGTATTTTTGTTTTTCTTATAAATACATGATATCTGAAAGGACAAATGGTGCTGTCTCCTGAAATCTCTTGCAGCAAGAAACTCACTTAAAATACTTAATATACTTTGTTTGTCAGAGCAAAGTTGTTTTACTCTAATTAGCTCAGCTTCTTGAAGTGGTGTCTCTGGAAGGTTTTTAAGGTCACAATAAGCCAACCCTTGAGGAACTGGTTCTTCCAGTCTTTTTTTTTTTTTTTTTCCCCAAAATGTCTAGTATAAATACATAGAATTTTGTAATCTCCCAAGCCAATGGAGTGACTCACTGTTCTTCAAGCTCTGTCAAATGTCACGATCAAGAAATTGAATGTTTTTCACAGAATTTCCCATGCAGAACTTTCTGAGCGGGAAACAATACAAATCAGAAAACATGGTGCCAGACGCAGTCTCAGGCAAGAAACACAGATTTCTGCTTCTGATCATATATTTAATATCATGCTAAGCTCCAGAAAATGGACAATCCAGGAGTCTACAGCATGCATCTGAATCTCCCAAAAGATTTCTCTGTCAAATACTCATTTTTATTTATTTATTTATTACTATTTCAGCAATCACAAATTGAAAAATTGCTTCACAATAAGACATAAAAGAGTTGCTGCAATAACACTTTCCAGACCACCTGAAGCAATAACTCAGAAATGTGGATTGTCAACTCTTTGCACCAATTTTATAGAGACCAACAGAGTCACGCTCACAATATTTAGTATTTAATTGAAATTCACTGCATAATTCTTAGTCTTTTACCTCTTCCAATGGTTACTTATTATTTAAACTGTTTTAGAAGTCATTATGACTTAGTAGCTATGTTTTATTTAAACAAAACGCAAAGAATTTAAGAACCAGGAACCATACATAATACCACTTACCAAGATGAAGAGAATATGCAATATTGTATAGATTGGGTTGTTCTCTTATATAAAATTAATTAAATTTCTATATTTTAAAATTAATGCTTCTGCAGGTATGAACTGTTTTCTCAGACAAGTTGGTGAGCAACCTGTAAGGCTCTGGGGAAAATAGGATTTTCAGTTGAAGATCAGGGCAGCAGGACTAAAACAGATTCACACTTTTAAAACAAAACACAAACATGTCAAGTCCAAAAACCTAGAGCATCCCAGATATATGGCAGGAATATTGTCCATGCTTAGGAGAGAGGAAATAAGCTTTTCAATGGGCACACACTATTTAATACTAAATAAATAAAGACTGGG
>JAWWEW010000041.1:31802538-31871536 GCA_035583185.1 Anabacerthia variegaticeps
GGGAAGAAGCTTCTTACATAGCTTCCCATCATGCTCACTTACCTATAGAGCTAGAGAGTCAGCCTAAATAGCTATATGTCTCCTGAAGGCATGATTTTGTATACCACCATGTCCATCTTAGAGGAAGGATGGTGTATGATCTGATAATTATGTTTACTGAGTTATCAGATATAGGCAACCATTAACCCCATTGAGAAGAACTGAAAATCTGGAAAACCTCTTCCTAGCAAGGACTCCAGCACATTAGGCAATTTTCCATACCTTGAGCTCCTCAAGCTTAATGGTAGTTTCTGGGAATGGATGAGGTCAAATACCTGAGCATAAAATGTCCTTTGGAAGAAAATATATCTCTAAGAACTAGAAAGATGTTTTCCAAAATGAAAGCAGTGTGTAGGTCACAAGCAGAAGCAGAAATAAAGACAGTTATCATGACATTTTTGCATGAAATCCCAGTTATGCACAATGTCAAGGGCAAACTTATCTGGAGAGTTCCTGAACATTAATCCCTAAATGATGCTTTCACCAGCTTTTAGATCATTACATTTTGATTCTTACAGTGGTTCCTTTTACATAAAATTTGCCTCTCTCCAGTATATTTTGTACAGAATTTTCAACTTTAACTGTACATTTCTTCTGTTTTGGGTCTTCTCTGATGCATGCCCAAACAAGAACAGGGCATAATTTTTGCATAATCGTCTCCCAAATAGCACCTTCTCTTCACTGAAAGACTTCAGGTGACAGGGACTAACTTTTTTGTCCTATTTTCTTGCTATTTTTATGTTTATTAAAATGCATAAGAGAAATGTTGCAGTTCAAAATGGCATCCCACAGCCACTCACACCACCATAGTAAAAAGTGCACAAGTGCACTCTCTTTCAATCATTACTCTCCATGCACACTACCATGAATATTACCAATTGTTCTTCAAACTTATGTTTGCCACAGTTCAAATTCAGTAAAAAAGTAGCAAGAGTATAAATTGTAAATAATTATCACTAGAAGTTTTCTACATAATTTTGTCCATTTACATAGTTCAAATGGTGATGATGTCACTTTTTCTAGTTCAAGAATCTTATATCCATGGATTAATCAGTTATATTTGGGGTTTTTAGCATGCAACTTCAGAGTTAAAAAGATGCTAAGAATGTTATGCAATGGATAGCTGCTTTCTCCTTTCAGGCTTTCAGTAGCAAAGCATAGGCTGCACAGCATGGTTTATTTTGTGCAGTTTATGCCACACAAGCTCTCTCTCAAAATATTTTACTGATGTGAATATTAGCAAACAGACAGGATGTGCTCTCAGAGAAACTGTGGGGTAGTCATGTTTGTTCAAAAAGGATGGAGAAGTCCCAACTTGGAAGAAAAGGAATAAGACTAAGCTAAGAAAATTATTGTAGGTATCACTTGGGGATCTCTAAGTGCTTAAGCAATGACCTGGCAGCAAGCCCTGCTGAGGAGGGAGAGTTACTTCAGTGTTGACCTAGTCAAAGGAAGAAGCTAATTCCCCAGGGATAGATAACAGCCTGTTTGAGAGCTTGAGCCTATTTGGAATCCTTTTTATAAGTGAGATAATTGGGGCTGAAGAGCTGGCCTTAGATGTATGAACTAGAAGTTCCACTGAAGATGATGAACAGTGGACCACAATGTATACTAGTGTCTGTGAGCGTATGATCCAAGAGGAAATATTCTGTTTCTTAAGTTTTTAATTTGCATCAGTAGAGATAAATAAAATGTGTTTTGTGTACTTAAAACAACATGAAGAAATGGTTCTGTTGAGTTCGGCCAACACTGGGATCTATGTGGGATAGATGCAGCAAAACAGAGAATGGCAAATGTGACTTACCCAAGTATATTATGGAGATTTACTTATTGGAACAGCTAAGAAAAATGAACTCAAAGTCAAATCAATGTATCTATCTTACTGTTATGATTCACTTACACCTGTCAAAAAAGAAGAACCACTTTAGAAGAAAAATCAACAAAGCGCAGATCTTTTAAAACACCAAAGAATGGCATCTGAGTTCTTACAAAATATAAAACTGTGGCTAGAAAGCTGGAATATGCTGAAAGCTGAGCAATAATGACTGTCTGATGATGACAACCTTAATCCAGACAGAGATGGTATATTGGGAGGTATGAAACACCCACAAGTCCCATTGAAATCGTCAGGAGTTTTGCCTGTTCCTGTGATGAATGAGAATATTTCTATTGCTACTAAAATATCAGAATAGTTGCTCATATAGCAAAATCAAATCTTTGTCCCAGTGAAGTCTGCAAAACAAATTCACTCTCACAGTGCTTTTTCCCTGGGTTTTTGCTATTTCTACACACTGACTTATGACAAAGACCAAAATTCATTTAAAATATAGGTCTAACAAAGAGAGGGAAAGACAAAGCTGTAAGAAGCATTCCTTAATTTCACTTTTTAAAACCCTGTTATTCTCAAGAGTAAGTGTTACCTGGAAACTAAAAGCCTAGAAAAATCATAGAAAATTGATACTCAACAGACTATGATTTTACAGCTCAAGACTTCAAGAAATACCTTAGTACATATTGAATTGACAGAGTTTAGAACCTCACAAATATTGAAAAATATTTTTTAACCAAGTATTATAGTATGAGTGTCAAATTACACAAATGAGACAGGACCTCAAAGGAGCTGGGAAGCAGCAGGCTGTATTTTACATTATAATTTGCAGGATCTAATAATAAATTCATTTGAAAAGTACTTTGAAGTGCATTGCTATTAATTCATATAAATTTTATTATAAATCTGAAAAGGAAGGAGAACCAATTGAACAACAAATTTGCTGTACCTCCAGCAGTTTCACTAAAATCACAGTTCTACAAAAACTGTAGAGATGTAGAAATGTAGAGATGTAGAAAAATATTACTGCACGTACCTAAACTGTGGTCAAATATTAACCTTTATTTAATCCTACTCCCATGCAGCCTTGAATCCTCTGTGCAACATAAATAACTTTAAAAAAAAAAATAAAATCAATATCAGTTATGATAATAAAAAGGCAAAAAAGTGTCCAAATAGTTTATCATTGGACATCAGAGGTAAGCAGCTAACTATTTCTGTGTCAGTGAGTGACTAATAGCAAATTGCTTTTCTTTCCTAAACAGATCAGGAAAATCTATACACCCCTTCCCATTTCACACTAACGTAAATTAGCCAGGCATCCACTGAAACAAATCAAGTCACACAAAAACTGCATATTCAGGCTCTGTTTTATTAAAAATATGAAGGCAAGGTGGACAAATACTACAGCATTAGCTTGGTAAAGTATATATGAATGTAAATGGAATTTTCATCTAGTTCTTGCAAATATTTAAAACTATATCCATGCCATTAGCAGCAATAATTTAATTTTTTTTAACTGCCTACTGTTGCTCAGGATACTGTTGCTCAGTGTGATACTTTAGCATCACAGATGACATTTAACTGCACTTCTAGAGACATACTGTAACTTCAGAGTCTACATTGACAAACAGACCCAACTTTTTATATTGGACTAGAATAAATTTATTTAAGCTTTGAGATCCCAGGGAGAAATATTCCTTTTTCTTCTATGTCTACTAGAAACCAGACTTTCAAATCCTGGAGAGATTCCATCATGAAACATAACTATCTGTGCTTATAATACTGCCTACTCTCACAAATCCATTCCAAGCCTCAAGGTGTTTGGTAAACTCCCAGTTTCATGTTTACTTATGAAAATTTTAGCTTTCTTTAGAAAAAGAGACTGAGAGAGACTAGACATGTCATCTTCACAGTTTCAGGGAACAGGGTGAAAAATAAAGCCCGTAAAAGTAAAGGCAAGTTAATAGTATTGTTAATTCATGTCTCGCACCTGGAAGAACCTAACTTGCTCATCCTTAGCATTAGCAATATTGTTACGAATAATCCTATTGTTGTACCAAACCCCACTAATAGGAGACAGATTTACAGGAACATAGAATTAGAAACTGTGTGAGTAGTTTTAAAATCAGAATGAAATCCTGTTCATTCTCCCTTCACTTTCTAAAAAAGATCCAAACTATTGAATCATGTCTTTTAGTATCAGGGACCAAGGTCTGCATGTAGACCAAAGAATTAAACACTCCCAGGAACAGTCTCAGACTGCTGTGGAAGAGTCAATGTCACTGTTAGTAAACAGTAAACAAGATAGATAGATAGATAGATAGATAGATAGATAGATAGATAGATAGATATATGTAGTGATTACATACAAACTGTCTACTGTGAGTAGTTCCTGGAACGTCTGAAGTCCTACACCATGCCCAGAATCTTTTAGGAGAGTGCCAGACATCAGAAGCCAAAAGCAGGCTAGCAAGCATTCTCCCAGCTCAGCAGCACAAATGACTGCACTCTACTAGACATTGCTTACTCTGCTAAAACTGCCCTAAGGAAGGAGTCCAGCAGAGTCCTTCATTCATTGCTGCATAACTTGGAGCCTCTGCATAACAAGAAAATCAGCTACAGCTTTTTCATTGACATTATGTTTACATACAGACAGTCCCATTTTTAGCAGTCTTATTTTCAATATGGAACACTGTTAAGGGATAAATAGCAGAGCTGCTTCAACAATGCAACTTTACAGATATACTCAAACAGAATTATTAGTTGGAAATATACGCTCTAAATTCCTTACTGCTGGTGCTTTGAGAGTGTGATGGCTGTAAAATGTCCTTCTGTACCCCAAGACTACCACACAATGGATGTCTCACAGAGGCACAAACGGTGAAAGTAAGCTGTACGTGAGTTCAGGTCTCACTAATTTGTATGCAGCAGACACTGAGATGCTGCAGCTCTGAACACAATACTCCTCATGCAGCTGAGTAACAGTAACATTCAAGCAGTCCACTGTAATGGATTTTTTCACAATACTTTTACCTTCTTTCTGGGAAACTGGAGTATCTTAAAATGAAGTTGGTTTTCAAAGGTTAGCTTGCCTAAGGTGACACTAAAATTCTAACTCAAAGCTTAAAAACCTTCATACAGTCTTTGACTATTGTTTTCTCCACATAATAATTGCCCATTTCCTGCCTGCCAAGTGCATACAAATATCTGTACAAATATGTACACATACATACTAAATATTTTCTATTGTTCTAAGTAAAAAAAAGAAGGTTTTTTTTTAGAATTTCTTTACAGAAATGGCTATAGCAGTCTTTGCTGACAGTGATATACAGCTAATAGTTCACTAAACGCACTGGAATGATGATTCTTCCTTTTTTTTCCCCTGACAGTAAGCTGAGTATCCAGTTGTGAAACACAGCACAGCCTAATGAGCCTAAACAGCAGTTCTGGGTGGTCCTGGGCTAGGATCCTGGTGTGCACCATGGCATACATAAACAAGAAAGTGTATATTTTTTGGTTTTATTATTTTTTCTTTTCCTCTCATTAATATCACCTAATCCACTTCCCTGACCTAGGTCATGGTTATGTTCCTCCATTTAATGACGGAATTTTTATCAGAATGCCCTTGTTATGCACCATCATAGCTGCTACCTGGCGTTGCAAAGATGGATAAGGAAAAGTCTAAGTGTGAGCTTTGCTCTTGTAACAGACTGAGTAGTTCAGTACAGAGAATTAGAGCTGGCCTGTCTTTTCAGTTACTTTATTCTTTATATACAAAGATGATATCTGTTATACAATATAAATTTAAAAAGCAGTTGTCATCAGTCTGCAGCATTTTCCTTGAATATCTTATTGATGTTTTTCTTCCTTTTTTAGATAGAAATAAGTTGTCCAGCAGGTGTACTGTTATTCAGCTCACTGGAGTTTGTATTGCAAGTAATTGCAAGCAATTACAAAGTCTAACCCTGAAAAACATAACTAAATGCCTGCTACACTGAAAATACTGAAGCTAATATTATTTGATTTCCCATGCTAGAAAAAATGTAATAAATCAGAGTTTAAATATGCTGTAAATATGTTAATCACCTACATTCTAATAATTATGTAGAAATACATATTTCAGTGGTGTTTGCAAATGAATCTTTAATGATGAAAGAAACTGTATTTAAATTATTTTTATAAAAATAAGGAAGACAGTTATTTTTTGTCTCTTCACTGGGATTAAAATAACTCAGACTCCATTAAAAAATGGAAGATAGCTGATGCACAGTGGAACTAAGTCAAGGCATATAACTGCTGTTTCTGTGGAACCAAAAAATGCTAATGAAATTGGCAGTGAAAAATAAGAGCAAGCTTCGAAACCTGAATGAAAAGATTATTTACATTCTTCATGCTTAGAAAGACACCATACTTACTAAGGGTAAAATTTACTTCTTAAAAAAGCACATATAACTAATATCATAAAAGCAAGGTTTTGGCTTTTTGAAGCAGATATTTAACATTATTTATTCCCATTCCTATATTTTTCTGTCACTTTGGAAGTCTTCCTCTGTTTCATTTTACCATCACCTGAACAATTTTACCATGATCTGAACTCTTTTGCTTATAAATAAGAGCAAGAGAAAGCATTTCTCCAGGAATTTTTTTTCTGAGTCTTTAAATCATAAAACAGCATTCTTTAAACAAAACAAAAAAAAACAAACAAAACAAAAAAAACAAACACAAACCACCACCCCACCACCCCCAAATCCAAACAAAATCAAATGCAGAACAACAAATCAATTATAAATTTGTTCCCCTACCTTTTAGCTCAGGAAAATATTGATTAAATTGTTTAGACAAATTTGTACTATAAATCTGAATCTTAGGCAAATATAGAAATTAAAAAAAAAAAAAAGTATTATGATTATGTCAGAAAAATTACAACTAAAAAGGAAAAGGCATTGCCTGAAATGTTTTAAAATAACTGTAATTTGCAAGCCCCATGAGGGCATCCCCACAGTCAGTTTTAGCTGGGGAGACTGGTCTCTTCAAAGTCCTTTATTCACTAGAGAGGGAAAGACACATGCAGATTGAAAACTTCTAAAATTAGGCTCCAACTCTGAATTTCGCTGAAAAAGCCCATTTCTCTCCATCCAATATAAAAGAGCCTGGTGACTTTATATGTTTTTGCAGGCAGAACAAAGCCCTAACAAAACAGTCCAAAGTGTTTAAGGGCATTAGTAGCACAGATCATTCTGCCTGACAATAGGTACTGTAGAAAGTGTCCCTCTTTTATTATAAAAATTTAAGCTTTGAGAGAGGTAATTTCAAGGAAACAAAACCCTGTGAAATCCCACATGGAACTGCTAGGATTACTGAGTGGTTTGAGAAGTGACCATGCAGATTTCCACTGAAATAACTGATCAAACAAATACGTATGGGAATACAACCTACATGAAGAATGTCGCTCACTCAATAACAAAAATTTTTGGCTGAGGAAAGTTTGTGATATTTCAGTACAAAAATTTAGTCATAAAGAAAAAAGTGAGAAGGATTCTTAACATCCTTTCCAAGCTCTTACTGAATGAAAGGTTTAGAAAAATGACTTTGCTTGCACTCCCAGGTTCCTGACCTTCAGTCTTCTCTCTTGTTTGTCCTAAGACTAAATACTCAATGGTGACTTCTTCCAAGAATTAGAGCTTCCTCTGCAAATCTGCAAATTAAAAATTTCCTTGCTGATTCAGAGGCATGTCTGAGGATAATCCACAAGCAGAAATGTACTTGTCTGCAGGCAGCTAGCTTCGAGAGCAATATCAATCACCTAAAATTATATCCTTTTAATTGCAACAAGGTCTTGGAAAGATCTGAGAGTTGTCTTGCTTCACAAATATGCTTCACATCAGGAAAACATCAAGCATAGATAAAATAGAAGCTGCAAGCATCGGTAGCTTACATTGGAGATAGCTTTCAAAAATTTCAGATAAGATGAGCATCAGAAGCAGGATTCTTCTATTAGTATTTTTAGCAGCATTCCCAGTCCAAGAATGCTCACACTCCTCATGCTACAAAACTGGAAGGACTGCAGTTTATCCTATGGCAAAACATTCTAATAAATGGAGCTGAATTAGTCCTCCTAGGGCTACACTAATTTCCATGACTGCAAGCAAATTAAGTGAAAATTGCTGTGAATGTAAGGCAATCATCTGAACTGGTTGTGTTTTGAAAATAGTTTTAGTAGTAGAAAAGAGAAGCTGCAAAGAAGCATTCCTTGTTTAAAGGAATACTGTTAAGACTGCTTCTGAAATTTTGTGTCAAATGGCCTATTTTGCTACTTTTCAAAAAGAAAACTTGGTTGAAATAATAAAGTAGCAACAATATCAAAATAGCAAAATTGTAGAGAGCTAAATAGGATGAGATGCTGAGCTTTTGCTTTAGCCCCACAAGCACAAATTGCAAACCCTGAACTCCTTCAAACAAAGGAATCCACTTCTCCTAAGAAACATCATATGCAACATGCAGGGGGGAAAGCAAAGCAGAGCTGGGAGACTGACCTACCTACTCCTTCAAGCTGTAGAACAGGAAACTTTGGATCACATTATACTGTGATGGTAATCACCATATACATATTTCTAAACATTTTTTGACAGAGTACACTGGGAAACAGAGGAGCTTAGTATGCCAAGGCTATTACAGGTTTATAGTCATCTGCCTCAAATACAACAAGATTAGCTCAGGCTTTAGTTTAGGTGCAGATTTTCTCATTCTTTAATTTTGATCTAGCCTTCCTAAAAGCATCTCATTTTCCAGAAGCAGTGAAAGCACTGGATTAGATCCCATTCCCTCACCTTTCTGTGACTAACCTAAAGCAGCCATCCAGGTCGTCCTTACAGTCAGGTAGAGGGGGAGGGAAAGGCAACTCATGAAAGCCCTTGTCCCACCCGTAGTGTCTGTAAGGTAAGCATGAAATTAATTGCTTCTGGGGGGGCTTAATTTTATAGCCCTTGACTACAGAGAGAGTCTGGATTTCTACCATGAGCAGAAATAATGAGTCTCAAGGATAACAGGCTCATAGAGGCCAGAGTGATTCCATTAAGAGAAATTTCAGGGAAGTAAGTTATTCCAACATAGAGATGGAATGAATTAGGGGGGAAAAAAAAAAAAATAAAAAAAAAAAAAAAAAAGAAGCCAAAGTGGATAAGACTCTTTTTTTTAATAGCTATGTAAAGCAGCCCAACACACTAAACCACAAGAAGAAATCTTTGTTAGGGCTTCTCTGTAGCAGGTAACGCCCATTACTGACTTTCTATCTATCAATTTATTCTTCATATTCCCAAGGGAGAATTTTTGTATTCCTTAAGATAAAATAATAACAAGAGAACAATAAATAATTACAGAAGGCACAGAAAGATTAACTGCTACCAGTCAATAAATAAGTCAGACATTAATATTTTGCTTTGCTGAATTTGAATTGTCTATGTAAATCACAGATGCTGTACTTATACATATACATACTTATATTTTCCCAGTCAATATCTTGGGGATTTTCTCCATCATAAGTATGATGATTTTTATCCTTAACCTATATGTTCCCTACACCTCTTTCACTGCATTAAACCTGATAAAATTCAGGAATATTCTCTATTGTCAGTGCCAGCTTTTGATATTGTGGAGTAGTAAACTTGAAGTACTTAATTCCTCATTCTTGGCTGCATTCTTGCTAATATAGCCCAGGATATGTTATCAGCCATCTGTGCCACTCTGGCTAAAACACTGCACATGAGAAAGCACACTGCACATGTTGCCTACTAACAACAGGAGAAGAAAGACAGTATGAACTTTTATCAAGGTAGGAAAAGAAGAGACTATTGAAATATCAGAAAACTTTCTATAAATGTGGTTTTGGTTTCCATAGCTTTGACAGTTTTTTAGTGATCTGTACTGTCATTGATGCATAGGTTAGCTCATAATTCACCTAGTGCAATACTGGTCTCTACAAGAAAATGAAGATCATTTCTAGTACTAGTATCAGGTACACAATACTGCTCTCACAGAGTATTACTTTTGGCTGGTAGTACTTCAAAATGCCACAACATATGAGGAATTAGTACAATTGTTTTTTGGGTGTAATGAAGAAATAATTCCTCAAGTCACAATAGTTTTTCCTTTATGATGCATATATGGGAAACTAAATGTGTGTCTAAAGCACACTTGCTCATATTTTCTTATAACTTTGTTAAACTACTCTGTGTTCACTTGAAAACAATACATATATATATAGATTTTCAGGTAACAAAGGAAAAAAAAAAAAACACAGGAAAAATCTTGAACTGCATAAGGAAATTCTGTAAGAATTAATCAATCATTCTTTACAATCAGTCTGCTTCCTAGACTAGTACCCCCATCAGAAATACTTGATGTCTGAGGAGGTACCAAATACTGAAGTACAATATATCTCCAAGATACAGTCCTATTATCTCCAATAAGAATTAATATTCATTACCCTCAGCTATTTTGTAATCTTCAGCCATCTTAGATTTAAAACCATCTATAATTTTAATCAAAATCAATTTTACTCATATATTTTATTACAGAATAAGAAAGAAAAAAAACCCTGAAATTAAAAAAGTCTTAGTAGAAGTCCCAGCATAAAGACCTTTAAAGTTTGCTGAAAGAGATTTAATCTACATTTTATAACCAAGTCTGCAAAGATGTTTATCAGGACCAGTCTTAGCCCGGCTAATTTTAATACGGGAAATTTGCAAGACATTTAATTTTAACACAAGAATGAAACCATCAGAGATATTAGTTTCACAAGTTCATTTTCATGAGGTACCCTGATTCAGGCAAATAAGAATCTGAACTACCTACTCTCCAGGAACAAACACGGGATCCTTTGTTTGTAGTGTAATGCAAAAAATGTCTTTAAAGCGTTGCGAGCTATACTGTGTTTAGTACACAATGAATCAGTATATTGCAGGTTTAAAAAAGTTACTCATCTAAAAAAAACCATGAAAAGATAATAGTTTTCACAATGAAAGAGCATTAATTAATTTTATAGGTCACCAGCAAACATTAAAATAAAAAATTTGAAAGCAAACCTGTCATAGAATTCACAGCTGAATACCCCAAATAACAATAGACAGGAGAACACTGAGGGTTTCCCATCTCTCTTCTTTGCTTAGGAAGTTCTAATCAGCACACTACCACTTCAGTTTACCGGTCATATTCTCTTTTCTCGTGACACTAGAAAACAAAACCAAAACTCTTTCCACAACATTCATACATGTGAATGATTGTTTGCTGCCTCAATTTCAAGGCATCCACAACACTTCCGTGCATTAAGAGTGTTTGCAGTGCTGTCATTTTACAGGACCAGCATGGAGTTTGTCCTTAACTTGAAGGGGAGGGTAAGAGTGAGACAGTAACATGCATTTTGGTCATGGAACTTGTAAACTCTTTTACATTTTAAGTCCTTTGTTTTGTTGACAATGTTCTCTCAAGCCTTCAACATAAATTGATGGATTGTGCAACAGCTTGACATTGTCATTTCAACCTTAGAAATGAAAGATAGGGAATGACAAGAAACTATATTGAAAAGTAGTTATTAAGGATCTCGACAGAGAATTAGTCTATTCAAGAAGTCACTGAACTCTCTAAAAGTTGGTACCCAGATAGACTGTTAGATATCACAAAGGAACTAGGACATTAAAACATTTAATCATTAAAGTCAATAGTATAGCTCAGTTACAATAAATTGGACAGAGATATGTTTGTTTATGGAAGATGAAATCCAGATGATAGACGTAGTCATTATTTCTGAAGAGACCTGAGATGTCTTGGAGCCAACTTTGATGCAGTGACTCATGCAAATAACTGGGTTTTAAGCATTTGTGTATTACAACTGCTGGAAGGCACTTTCCTCATGGATATTCTGTAACTCAGAAGTGAATCTCAAGCTGAGATCAGGCTTGGCACTCCTTGAAGACCCAGAAGCAGCTCCCTTTGTAGGACTGATTGAACTAAGAGTATTGTTTTTCTACAGTATTTCCATCCACATGAAAGTATCACATCTGTCTTCTTTAGTTTCTGATTCATTAATCCCATCAATTATTTATACCAGGAACAGAGAAAAAAAACCCAAAGGAAAAATATTTTTTTTTTCATTATTTTGAAGAGTTGGGTTGTCATATTTGTCATTTCCTGCTATCTTTTTTAAGCACTGTGTTGGTAACCCTCATAACTAAATCAGTATTCATATTCACAAATGGTAATTAAAAGAAAGTAACTGGGGCAGGTCTTGTAACATCTATAGGCATGCATATACATATCTGCACACACACACAAAACCATTTTAAATTTATACATTCACTGTCTTGAGTTGTTTATTTAGTTAGGTCAGCAGATCTTGGGTATTTCAGATGACTTTTTCCCATGAGCATGATCTATCAATTTTGGCATAATGAACTCCTGCAAAGGTCAAATTTAGAGGATAAATGCTGCAGGAAATGATGACTCTACAATAATCCTGTTATCCTCCTACAACTCTAATTTCAGTTTATTGAGCAGAATAGTGTAAGGGTAAAAGGGTAACTACTTTCTCTCTGCTAACACCCATATACCCAAGATCCCTGAGCACTGTATTACATTTAATCACTTCTGTAAATGTATTAGTAATAAAGATCTGTTGCAAAAATAATTGGTTTTTTCTCTTTTTTATTAGTTTGTGGCTTTTTTTTTAGCTTTGTGAATATCAGCAAAACAAAAAATATTATTTAGGTAGCTCTTTTTTGGGGGGAGGGGGGGGTGGCTATTGCTAAGAGTGATGTTTCCCTTGATAAAATACTGTAAATAGAAGGCAAACTGCATTATGAACAACGCTGTTTTTGTAGCTGTTACCAAATGTTCATACTGCCAGTGGGTAGATGTTCTGCTAAATATTTGCATATACAGGATGGAATAAAATTTCCAGATAACACTTTTTAAAAAGTTCTTGGCATCAGCTTAAACCTGCTGTGTTTAAACCTTACAGAACTTTATTCCTGCAAACATACTGACTTTTGTTTGGTTTGGCGATGGGGGGAGGGGTGTTGTTTGGTGTTTATTTTTTCATTTAGTAATTCTATTAAATCATTACTGATCTTCATTAACTGTGACCATTTTCTTGTTCACTTGTCCATACTTTCTATTCCATCAATGCTAAAATGATTTCCAGGATAAAAATGTAGCATACACAGGGCATCAGAAAGCCCTGTATTTTCTAGAGTGGTCAAGGAGGAATATAAGGCTTTACTGTTCTCCTGCTAGAAGAGCCCTTTAGTCTTAGCACAACATAATTATATCAGCAAACGCATTCCAGTAGCTTACCATGCTCAAGCCAACATGTACATAACTTTATTCTGAAATAGGAGCCACACTTGAGCTGCTTCAGAAGCACTTCCTCTACTTTGTAGTTTTCTCTCCAAGCTATGCTTATTATCAAAACACAATTTAATAGTTATCTATGTGACATAATTACTCCCTTCCCCCCGCACCCTCGCCCCCCAATTGCCTAATGGTTAAGTGCAGCTCTAATTTTCTAAGGGCATGTATACTTAGATACGGTAGGAGGAGCAGACTTGATACAGTAATACAGCACAGATTATTTGCTAGTATACAGGGAACCCATCTTTGGAACAGCTTTGACATCATGTAGTAAACAAACCAACTAAGTAGTTAAAGACAACACTGTATGCAGTCATGTGAGCATAGACATTCTCAGAAAAAATTACTTCAAGAAAGTCCATTTGAACATCTGTATATAAGAAGCTTCCAGATTTACTTTTATGTATCTCCTGGATGGTCAAAAAAAACTTCAGGAGGTGTTGCAGAAGCCAAATACAGAATAGGCACAAACATAAAGTGAAAACATTTGTGAAAATTGTTTACATGTCCTTATAGACAAGTACATTCATTTTTACACTTCTAATCATACAACATGCAGTGGTGCTTGGGTTTTCTGTGTGCACTTCTGCAATAGTTAATTTAGTTCATTGTCTAAAGTCTGATCAGAAAATGTAGGAATTTGTTAACAGTTCACTAGCTAGCAAAACTTAGGAGGTATTCAAAAGTGCAACTGAAGCCGTTCTCTCCTCCAGAATACTTTTTCCTGGAAAATTCCCCAGTGACCTAAAAACAAGATAGACCACTAAGGAGATAAAAGCAATTTCATGTCATTGTCTCAGCTTGTTCCAAAACATGTAAAGCCCTTGTGTAAAGGACCTATTTAAATGGCTGTAACTATTAACTCTTACCTTTTGCATTTTCATTAGGTGTGAATCTCAGCTGAGGTTTATTGATGTCTTTTGCAACTTGTGGCAATAGGTTGAAGACATGAATTTACTTGCATTTAGAAAACAGATAAACTTGAAAACATGTGAAAAATTGCAATGACAAGGTAGGAATTCACTGCTTCTGATGTAGTGAAATGAAATCCTTGACCCAAGCACCTAATGTGTCTGTGTAGGCAATAGATTCACACACACAAACTGGAGTGATATTTGATTAAAACCAGTTTTCATCCCCCCATAAAAAATATAAATATCCACTGCCTATAATCTCCTTTGCACACTTCTGACCTGGCAAAAATGTTGTACAGACAAAAAAGGCTTACAATAATTTTAAAATAAAGTTCAAGTCAAAGTCTTCAAAAAATCTTCCCCTTATTGAGTCAAGTACTAATCAAGAGCTCCTGAGCCCAGAAGTAGCAACATATGGTTTCTTAATAGAGTAATGCAGATAGAGTAATATACCAGTTAGAGAATAATTGCCTAACACAAAGTATATCTGCCATCAAAGCAAGCTGTTAACAAAGTCACCCTTAGTTTTACAAAACTTTGGTCAGCTGTATCCTACCCCAAAAAACCCAACACTATAATCAACCTGCTCATAGTCTATAATGTGCACTTATTCAAACTCATTGAAGTTTGCATCACAGCTGGCTGTTGGAAAGCAAAAATTCAATAAATGAGAAAAGTGAAAGAAATTGTAGCTTTGAAATCATACAGTCACAGAATTGTTTGAGTTAGCAGGGACCTTAAAGATCATCTAGTCCCAAACACCCCTGCTATAGGCAGGGACACTTTCTACTAGACCAGGTTACTCAAGGTCCCATCCAACCTGGTCTTGAACACTTCCAGGGATGGGGCAGCCACAACTTCTCTGGGCAACCTGCTCTAGTGACTCACCACCTCACAGTAAAGAATTTCTTCCTAATATCCAATCTACTCTCTTTCAGTTTAAAACTAACCCCCCTTGTTCTATCACTACATGTCCTTGTAAACAGAGATGAAAGCCTATACTTAAAGAGCTATAAAAAGATAATGTCTACTTAGTGCAAGAGAAAATGTCTTACTCCATGTTCCACCATGTTGTGGTTTTATTACATCAACAACTGCAGCAATGTGTTTGGATCTTTGGGACAGAGTACAGCTCAGAGAGCTTTCACACAGTATGACAGTCAGCATTTGAGCGGTGCTAGCAGGACTTCTTTCTGCAGACTTCCTTTTGAAGGCACCCTCAGCTGGTCAGGCAAGACTCCCCAGACCATGCATGCTTGGAACTTTTATCTGTCCTGTATACACATACACATACTTTAGACCAGCTAGCTAACTGAGCAAAGTTTCTGTATTTCTCTGTGCCCAAGGACTAACTGGCTACACTTCAGGTTATATGAGTAGTTAAGCAAGTTAGGAACTATTTTCCATACACAAAAGATTATATGAGTTCACATTATTGGGTTAAACCAAGTTATATAAATTCACATTCATATTAATTTAAGCTTGAGTAGGCAGAGAAGCCAAGATTGGACATTCTACATAATCTCCTTCAGGACTCATGACAGATTTTCAGACAAAATCCTTCTTCTCACACTACCTTTCACACTTGGGGAAAGCTCTCCTTAAATGTATATAATGTCATCACAGTACTATCACTTAACTCCCTTCTTAAATCCCTTTTGCACACAACCCACCAAAATCTTGACTACAGATTTCTAGAGATCTGGTTATTTGCTTCTACAAAAGTAGAGTATTCTCTTGTCCTCTGCCTGTACTGGATGCAAGGTAGACTTTAAAAGGCTTCTGGAGAATGTTTTAGTATGTGCTGGTGGCCATAATAGACACAAATCTGAGTGCCATGGAATAGGGTAAGAGAGAAAATACTGGGCTGTTAGTTAGAGACAACAAAAATCTTTGTTAAATGCCCCACCATGGGCAAAATAAGACAAAAAAAGGCAGAGGAGATACTTAGTAAGGAATTGTTATAGAATAGAATAGTTTTAATTCATTAAGAGCTGAGGAAATAAGGAAATCTTGAACTACTAGTGATGGTATATAATCTCTCTTTTGCATTGATACCTATCATATTTTGTAACTCAGAATTTCCTTAAAAAAAAAAAAAAAGAAAGAAAAAAAAAGAAAAAAGAGAGAGACTTGTTTCACTTTACTTAAAAAGAATTTGCTGACAGAAAACTTTTATCTGTAGAAAGAGCTGGAAAGCACAGTACATTGTCATTTTTTAAGAGCAGGGTTCAGTTTAATGTTCAGTCTTTTTTCAGCACTGTTGCCAGTTGGATAAAATATTTAATGGCACTATATTCTGAACTGCATATTTTTGACAATGCATTTCATGCCTTGTATGTCACTGAAGTTGTGAGATTGGAGTGAATAATGAAAGAGTAACTCAGTATTCTTCATGTCATTGCATTCAGATTTGTTATTTTTCATTGATGTTCCACTAGCTAAATCAAGTCTTGATAATACATAACCATTTCTTGCTTCACAGGAATTATACTAAGAAAGGTGTTATATATAAGAAGGTCTTAACCTTCTGCCTTTCTCTATGTAATATTAAAATCACATTAATTTTTAAAGCTTTGGTATCCATTGCAGGAAATAAAATTTTAAAGAGCATGTACAAATCTGTACTACAAAAATTTGATTTGAGAGCTTTAGTTTTCATATCGGTATTATGTGCTCCTAAAACAATCCATCAGAAAGAATATCATAATTAAAAAAAGCTTTCAAAATGTTTATTACAGTATTTTAGCAACACTGTAACTTTCAAAAGCAAATGTATTGCAGAAATACATACCTGTTCCATGGTGTTACAAAGAGGGTTATATGAGCACATAGGGATTTGGAGGATTCATTATCATTTGATTTAAAAATACAAAAGGAAATGTTTGAAATGAAAGGAAGTTATTAAAAGGAAAAAAAAAGTAAATTCAAGGAGGAAAAATGCTGCCCTATTTTTGCAAAGCATTTTGATAATAAAGCAGGTTATAGATGGGTTTTGTATCAGTTTTTTAAGGTCAGATTACCTGCAGTCATCTGCATCTTCATATTGAGACATTCTGTGTTCCACAGGCATTCATTCAGAATGTACTAAGGGATATCATAATCACAGTGATGGGTAGTCAACATTATATGAGTATTATATGTCTACCCGACTTACAAAGCCATAGAATCACTGTTCACAGAACATTCTAGTTGGAAGGGACCCACAAGGATCATCGAGTCCAACTCTTAAGTGAATGGCCCACACAGGGGTCAAACCCACAACCTTGGCATTATCAGCACCAGGCTGTAATCAACTGAGCAGAAAGCAGATGGTTGAAATATCTGAAAGCAGGTGCTGTCAACCAGGAAAAGGTTTTAAGAAAAATGCCTTGTCACAATTTACTCCTTTTCTGACTGACTTTTGCCTCAAATTTGTCTAGGTTTTCAATGCAGCAGGCTGCATTTCTTGGGAGGCACATCTTGATCAGGCATCCAGGAAATGACCATTTCACCTAAAGCTTTAGGAACAGCCAGGACCACTAGGCATCTCGGAGCAGACGCCAAGAGTATGTGGTGAGGACTTGTGCTGTCCTACAAGAGGTGAGATCTACAGACAGAGAAGGGGGGGCCTCTCCACAGGATGGGATGCAGCTTCGTGCAGTGCTGCACAACATCAGCACCAGAGTTTGTGTTGTCTTCATCCATAGTTTTGCTTTTTATTCTTGCCAAACTCTCCAATCAGCACAAAACACACATTGTCCCAGAGTCACAGAATAATGCTGCTTATGGTGGACCAGTGAATTACAAAATGTTTCTTAATCAGTATTGCGGTAATAGAATGCTGAGTTTTGTCACTGAGAATGTAACGCAGTTTTAAGCATAATACCTATTTTGGGAAAAAAAAAAAATCACTGAATCCTACATTGTTAAATTAAGTCAGATATATTTAAGAAAAATATGAGAAAAGGTTGTTAACCAGGTAGTGATAAGAGGAGAGGATCAGTGTCATTCAGTATTAACACAAATAGTGTAATTTCATTTTAAAGGACAAATAGTACCTCTCCCAAGTCACCAAATTGGTAAAAAAAATTTAATTTTAAAAATGTCTTTGTCATCTTTCTTTTATGTACTGTGATAAACAAATTGCATTTACTTTTCCCAGTATTTAACACCCTGATAAGGTTTGCTTTGCTGACTTCATCATACACAACTACTGAGAGGCTATTACTAATTGTGGAGAAGAAATACAAATACTAAGGGAAAAAGGTGGAAAATGTCTGTGATCAGCTGCCTTATTACATAATTAATCAAGTAACAGTTTATATAGATTCAAAGTTGTTATTCTGCTGAGACAAAATCATTAACAGATATTCTATCTCCTTGTAAATTAAAGGCAGTGTTTAGCATTGCGGGATATTTACTTGATTGGTTGTAAAACATTAAGAGCTTTGATAAACTGTCACTAAGTGATGCATTCTGATGCTAAAGTCATGATAGCAATCATGGACATGATGGATTTCCAACAGAGGCATAAAGAATTCCTCACAAAAAACAAGTTTCCATAGTATCAAAACATGCACATTCTGATGCTTTAGAAGTGTATCACAATTTGGGGTTTACAATTTTAAAATAACAGATTTTCAAAGTATGGATGTCCATTAAATTCCTAGAGGGGAAAAAAGAGCAGGAAGTAAGAGCTTCATGACAAGTGTTTCATATAAAGTACACAAAAAGTAGAGCCAAGAAATCACTTTTGAAAATCTGTACGATTGTTAACAGAAAGACATCAGCAGGATAAAATCCAAGAAAGGGAAAAGCAATTGAGAACACACTATACTATATTCTTCTTTATTTTTATAATTCATAATTTTTATTTTTAATACCCTTCCCATTTTTTAGTGAAGGAATGGAATTCATACTGTTTGGTAAAGTGGTTTTAGAAAGTCATTAAATGACTCTAAAATTCTACGTTTGTCATACCAACATTTGTTTGCCACATTTTGGAAGGGCTATCTTGTTGAGCAAAATATTTTTTTTCTGGTATGCTGCATCACTTTAATGGTTTTCTTATTTTCACATGATGTGAATATATATCAATTTCATTATATCTATAACCTGAACAACTTTTGTTGCATGAAAAATTTGAAGTTAACGCAAGACTATGTGATAGGTTGTTCTTGAAAAATAATAATAAAACCAAACGAAAACAAAACAAACAAAAAAAACCAAACAAATTGTTGAATGCCATGAGAGCCTTGTGAAGTGCCCTTGGATCTCAGTACTTAAAGTTAATAATCCCTCCACATAATGGGATGTAAGATGATAATTTTGCTAAGAAAAATAACATGTAGTAGATAAATAGGATTTCTATTTCAGCAACCTGCCGAGAACACATGCAGCTTAACTTCTGAGTGGAAAATACAGATTGGAAAAAGTTATGTTCAAAGACATAGTACTGTGATGTTTAAACATGTTATCCCTACATTGTACCTTCTTATTCTTCATAACCACTGCATTATACTTGGACTCCTGTAGGGCTGCATAAGACAGTGGCTTTCATTGTGACAGGTCATAAATACTTTCCTGCTGTGCAATGCTTTACAGGGTTGAGGGTAATTGTGTGTAGCTTAAAAACACACTGGTAATATGACCTCCAGACCTCATGAGCTCAACACAGACAGAAAAAGAAAAAGCTAAGAAGGAATGCTCCAAATTTTATTTACATTTTATAAAAGACATCAAAAAACTTCTAAACATTTAACAGATTGATATCTACTGTGGGTTTGTGGGAAGTGATTTCCACTGTTTTTTAAAAGATAATAATTTTCTGGTTTTGTTTCCTTGTACATTTGTTGCTCATCATGGCTTTATTCCTGTTTGGCTTCATCACCAGAATTTTGCCCAACATAAGTAAATCATTCTTTATTTCTACTAACTGTAGAGACCATCTTCAAATAAATAAATAAATAAATTTTAAAAAAGAAAAACTTGGCCATGTTTTACTATCCGCAATGACTTCATAAGGTAGAGTTCCAAAGGTGATTTTGAAACAAAAGGCCACTAGTAGTCTTCAGATGCTTTCTGACCTGCCCAAGGTACAGGAGAATAAAACATAAGCCTCTTGAAAGAATTCCTAGTCAGCCTGTGCTAGCACTGACTGAATACTTTCACCAATAAAGTATGTTTGGGGGAAAAGGTAGGGAGAAGAAAAACAGACTTTACTCCAGGGGAGGCACTGCCCCTTTCAGGATATTTGACAAACCCTCATTGACTGTGAAAGGCTGCAGGTTCTGAAAGCAAAATTATTCCATCATTATTCCAGTCTTTCACAGCTCTACAGCAAAGATGAGTCTTCACTACTTAAAAGGCAACTATAAGAATTTTCCACTATAAGCCTATTTACACACATTTCTTTTACCAACACAGATACCTAGGGAGGTGCAAGGAATTGCAGTTCAACTCCGAGGCAAACTGAATAAGGTCAGCCTAGCAAGGTAGCATGAACTGCTCTTCATATGTAGATATTTCATGATAAAAATACAAGTACTTTACTTGAATCTTTCAATGTGCTGTCATGCAGCAGTGTTCTCATTTGTAAAAGACACATCTTTTTATAGGCAGTAACAAAATAACCCCCAAGTGCCACCCACATTATGCAAGTCCAAATGAACAACAGATTTTAAGCTGACAGTTTTGTGCTCTTTTTTTTTTTTCCTATTTTTTTACAGGCTTGTGCTAAATAACTTCTCATACAACACGCATCAGGGAAAAAATATCACAGATAGCATATGGTAGTCTTCCTGAGCACAAATGCCAAATGAAATGCACTGTAGATGAATTAAAGGAATTCTAGAATAGTGGTCAGAGAATGCGGATGATTCTGATACATGTAACACTTGAGGCTACAGTGAATACTATAGGAGTGTATACTGAGACAGAGCAAAGAAACAAAGTAAAAATGCAACATGATGATACACAGGGACTAGATGTGCTAAAGGTGTTCATGCTCTAACACCAAGACAGAAGCCGTAATAAAGCTATGGTGAAGAGGAAGGTATAAACAAGTCATTTTCCAGAGTAGGAAATTAAGGGGGGGGGGGGGGGGGGGAGGAACGCGAATCTGATGGAGAGAGCAGAATTCACTGAGAGTAATAAGGAAAGGAAAAGGACTACACAGAGGAATGACAAGTAAGGCAAAAAAGCAACTCATGAATTGCTACCATCAACTTGAGTCTTCACATAGTTTAGATAAATCTACAGTTGCAAAACAGTCCTGAAGAAACCTCAGTTCTGTATGCAAAGAATTGAAAGAAACACAGCTAATGCTCACAGCCATGAACATTAACGAATATCAATGTAAAATTCTGTCATGATACAACTGCTAAATATAAAGCAAATAGTTTTTTTCATAATTCAGTCTCAAGAAAAAGAGATCACAATAAAAAAAAAATATATCTATATTATATGTAATAACCATAAATACATCAAATACATAATATAAAGATAATATATTAAACATGAATTTAATATATAATAAATATATAATGTAAAAAATGCATGCAGCACATATTAAATATGTTTTATATATAATAAATACCTTATACCACAAAACCACACAGTTTCCAGAAAGTACCTGGAATCACTGTGAGTAGCATAAATTTCTCTACAATGTTTCAAAAACTCTGCATTACAACCCTTTTACTTTAGTTAAAATAAATCAATTGAATCCTGACACTTGTTAAAATAAAGTTATAGCTTCTGAGATAATACCTCTATGGATGTGATTCAGCTCAAGATTAAGATTTGCAGAGTTAACCCTTTATATGCAGGTGGGCTTGCTGCTATAGCTCCCATTGTAAGTAATGAACATGTAGATAAGCACTCAGCTAAGCCTAAGGAGTGGAGACATGTTACTAGCCAGCAGGTACAGTGATTGTAGAGCCCCTAAGCTCTACAAACAAATTTTGCATTGACTATATTGATAGTTTATACATCTGGAGTCATTAATGTAGATGTCAAACAATACTGCCTCAAGTATCATCCCCTGGAGTACTTGTTTCCAGGTGTTTCCAAGCCTTTAAGCCTGGTAGCTCAAAGAGTTTTTAGTCCACAACACTGTCCATATTTTCAGCCCATACTTCATCAGTTTGTCAGTGTGGCTGTAACTGGAGTCAAATGTCAAAAGGTTCACTCGCTTAAAGTCAAGATAAACAACGTCTACTGCTTTTCCCTCATTCACCACGTCGGTCATCTCATCACAGAAGGCTGTCAGACTACCAGGCTGGTTTTCCCTTCATAAATTTGTGCTACTTACTGAAGGTAATGAGCCATAAGATACACTAGTTTCACTTGGGTAGACTTATATGTACCCAATAAAAAAAAAAAAAAAAGTGGAAACTTGAAGAAATAAGTTGAAAACCCTCACATCATGCAGTCATAGAACAGTGATTTAGACCCAAAGCTTATTCACAAAGTAGAACCATTTTATTTCTGGAATTCAGTTTTAAGTCAGACAGAATTTTTCTTCCAGTTAAGCATATATCAGCAACTTTTATATTATTATATCTAACCTTTTCTGGAAATGAGGTGCTGCTGATCCCACTGTGCTAAGTTTGAAGACTGCTGTTTTTACCAAGATTTATTTTGACTGCAACACAATCGTTCTGTTTCAGGATTTCCATTCAACAGGAAGAGCAATTGGGCAATTCTCAGAGGTACTGAAGTACAAGAAGGAAAGCAGAAAATTGAGTTGTTCTTTGATATTCTCCCATAGATATTACACCAGTTACCAGGAAGGAACTGGAGTCATTGTGAATAGTATAAATTTCTCTGTGATCTGTTTCAAAAATTCTGCATTACATTTCTTTTACTGTAGTTAAAAAACTGAACATTGAGACAGTTTTAATACAGGTCCTCTCTAGAATTAGAATTTTTAGTAATTAGTGTCCAAGTATTTTTAAATTGTTTTGAAAATGCTGGACATTATGTGATTAAAAAGTTCAAATGTTGCCTTCAATTACCTCTAAGAAAAAATAAACAGGAAAAACAAACTTTGTTGAGAAATGCATCATTTTCTTGGAATTAATTTCTTCAACTGCAATTCCAGTTTCTATGCCCTTGTTGTACTTAACTAAAAAGAATGTACCAAAGACGAAGAAATACTGGAATTCAAACATGAAGATAAGAAATGCCAGTTTCTATGCACTTTCCTTGAAAAGATTAGTTTTCCAGTATTTGTTTTACATAAGGACTGCAGGAGGTAGGCATCCCACTAGATTTTCTCCAATTTCAAAAAGTAATCAGTTTTGCCAGCAGAAAACACTGGGATGCTGAAAATATTCTTGCAGAATATCTACTGAACTAAGAACTCATAGGGTTTATTTATATAAGTACAGAACACAAGTAAACACAATAGACTGGGAAGTGTTTTCTGCTTTATATGTATCATGAAAAAGAGGAAACTAGTAAATGACATTTTGCAATTACTTTGGTCTATTAATTAAATACTTTTCTCACTTGTGAGCCACCTACTCTTGTCTTTTTTGTTTTGGTTTGGTTTTTTGGGTTTTTTGTAGATTTGTCTCTAATAAGTCTTGTATTGTAGACTGTCAACTGGCTTGTTTCTTACAAATCAGTGTCAAAATTCATACTATAATAACATTGATAAAACAAACAGATCACATTTTAGACTAGATTTTATGTTAGTGTTTTCATTTTTTCCTCAGCTGACATCTGTGTATTAATTTACACTATTTACAGAAATATATCTTATTTGCTATATTAACACATGGGTATAGGAAAATAGAACTCAAAGCTTAGTCCTCACAAGACAGGTTTGGCACATATACTTGTATCTGATTTTAAGTAATCAATGGGCACTGCAGCAAGGATGTGTAAATGACTGCCATAAGCATTCCATCTTCTGTGTCAATGAAGACTCCTGTGGAAAGGAAAAATGAGCCAGAGTCAGATTTCCAAAAAGTATAGGAGCATATCATCATTACTGAATCATAGAATATCTTGAGTTAGAAGGGACCCACAAGGGTCATAGTGTTCAAGTCCTGTGTAGTTGGATTAATTTTTTTTCTACTTTGGAAATGCTTTATTTATAAATTAAAAGCCAGATTTCAAATTCACATTTTCTTTACAAACACATACAGATGAGGTCACTTGATCTGCTTAACCTGGAGGAGACTGAAGGGAGCCCTCATTGCTGTCTACAACTTCCTTAGGAAGGGAAGAGGAGGGGCAGGCACTGATCTCTTCTCTGTGGTGACCAGTGACCGGACCTGAGGGAATAGCCTGAAGTTGTGTCAGGGAAGATTTAAGTTGGATATTAAAAAGAGGTTCTTCACCCAGAGGGTGATTCGTTAATGGAACAGGCTCCCCAGGGAAGTGGTCACAGCACCAAGCCTGACAGAGTTCAAGGATGATATTCTCAGGCACATGTTGTGATTCTTGGGGATGGTCCTGTGCAGGGCCAGGAGCTGGACTTAATGATCGTTGTTGGTCCCTTCCAACTCAGCATATTCTGTGATTCTCTGATTATACTAAAATCCTTTGCCAATTCAACAAATTTTTTTCACCACTAACTTAAACTAGGATCCTAAAGAAGTCCAATCTGTTAACTCTCTGTGGTTGAGTTCTTAAATCAAAACCAGTGAATTGACTGTTAGTCCTAACATTATTTTATAAACTATTCAATGCAGAGACTCTCTTGCTCTATATTGCAGTTTAAAACTTGGTCTTGTTCCCCAAATAAGACCTTCCAATGTGCCTGTCTACACAGTGAATAATAAACTAACAGACTGTTGTCATCAACAGTGGGGACATGATCCAGCACAGTACTCCTGAGAGAAATAGAGCTGTCCCTTTTGGAGGTGTTGTCATCGACCAGTTGAACATGAGCCAGTAGTGTGCCCAGGTGGCCAAGAAGGCCAATGGCATCCTGGCTTGTATAGGCAATAATGTGGCCACCAGGACCAGGCAGTGACTTTCCCCGTGTACTCCACACTTCTTACGCCACACCTCAAGTCCTGTTTTCAGCTTTGAACCCCTCACAAAAAGAAGGACTTTGAGACGCTGGATTGAGTGCAGAAAAGTGCAACAAAACTGGTGAACAGTCTAGAGAGTAAGTTGCATGAGAAGCAGCTGAGGGAGTTGTTTAGCCCAAAGCAAATGAGGCTCTGGGGAGACCTTATCACTCTTTTCAACCTGAAAGGAGGTTGTAGTGAAGTGGGCTGGGCTTTGGCCCCTCCTCCCAGGCAACCAGTGACAGGACAAGAAGAAATGGCCTCAAGCTGGGCCAGGGGAGATTCAGGTTAGACAACAGGAAGAATTTCTTCAGGGAAACTGGTGTCAAGCCCAAGAAGTGATTGACTCACCACACCTGGGGGTATTTAAAGGATGTGTAGATGTGGTGCTTAGCAACATCTTTTACTGGTGGTCTTGTCAGTGCCGAGTTAACAGTGCTGAGTTGGATTTGATGATGTTAAAGGCCTTTCCCAACTTAAATGATTCTATGATTCTATGATTTTCTAATATGAAACTTAATTAATGGTCTGGAAATTTCGACAAGGGTTTTGTCACGTGTGTTTTTGGGAGCCTCATAAAGGATCAGAGTTGAAAAAGATAGTTGCTAGTGATTAAGAAATAACATTTGGAAAATGTAAGGCTGTTTGCTCTCTACTAAAGCAACCACTTTTGAAAAATTTAAAGTGAGAAGCTATTACTGTAGTCCATAAACCTCTCCTCAGCCCTGAAGGAAGATATATCTGCTAGATGTTAAAAATGAAGTCTACTTAAAAAAAGTTACCAAATTATCATTACTGCTCTTGCCTAGGGAATGTCTCTGGAGTCAGTAGCAATTACTACAATAGGTTTCACAAATGGAAACAATTTGCTTGTTAGTGCCGCTTGGGTTTGTGCTAGATTTGAACTGTCAGTTTTTAAAACAGTAAGTGCTTACTATAAGCCAAGAGAACACAGGCAGGAGAAATGACTACTGAGGAAGAGAATGTTCTAATTACTTTTTAAAATTATTAAATACAGTCATTAATTACTAGATATTATGCTTTTTGAAACAGTGTGATAATGTAAACAAGTGTGTTACAATATTTGTTTAGGGTGTTTCTCTGAAGTTACCTTCCAAGGATAAGACAGTAAATACCTTCTGTACAAAATGTGCTTTGAAAAGAATGCATGTGATCAGTCGAAACAGTTTAAAGGTGGTTGGATTTGGGATTTTGATTTAGGGTCATCCTTATTTATAAAAAGACTTTTTTATTCTGCCTTTCAATTACCTTTCAGAAACTCAAACTTCCTTTAGAAGAACAGTTTTGAGTGTGCAGTGTAGAGCCACAATAAATATAAGTCAAGTAAGGAAATTAATTCCCTAGTGGTTGACTGTATTCATTGACTGACAGGGTTTCAAAGGAAGGCATAGACACCAAATGATGGGCCACTATTTATAACCTTTACATATATACTCTCAGAAAACTATGTCTTGAGTGTAGATACCACTCTCTCATCCATTCCAAGGCTGTGAAAATATCAAAATCTAGCAGCTGTTAGGGATTGTGACAAAAAGCAAGGTCTGGGTGACTATGACCTAGTCCAGAGGCCACATGATCCAATATAACTTATACCCATACACCTAAACTTTCTTCTTCAGTAAAACAGTGATTACACCTGAGACTGCAACAAAATCACTGGTTTGCAGTAACCCAGACTATAGCTGAGTGTTTTCTGGGATGCTGTTAGCTGACAGAGGCAAAATAAATGCCAGAGAACGAGCTAGCAAAGATACTAGAAAAACAGGCACACATGCACTTGTGTTTTGGTCCTGTTTGATAAAATAATACAGGCCTACACTGCATTGTCCCTTAGGCCAAAGAGTACAAAATCACTCACTTCACAAGACTAGTCTTCAAACATTTGGATATGCTAAATCTACTTATAGTGTCCCCTGGATCCATACCTGAAATCAATCCAGTCCCTTTCATTGTTTAATTCAGTTATAGACCCTGTGTCTGACAGGTACAGTTCTATTTGTACATCTTTGTTCATTTTTGGGGGTACAATCCAGACTGTACAGCAATATCAACCCACAACTATACTTTTGCTTTTCCTTTCACTTTATTTTTATCATATATATTCATTTAAGCATATATATATATATATATATACACACACACTTATTAAGTATATACTTACAGTAAGAGTTCTTACTAAAGAGATACCAGTTCTGTTCAAATCATCTCTTGTACCAGAACCTACTTATGGGTTGCAATGTGAAACTATCGCACAGATATTAAAGCAGCTCAAACAAAACACAACATCTGTAATACAGACTCTTTCATGTTCCACCCTCTCTCTTCATTGTATTATCTCTCCTGTTCTTCTTTCTCAGATGTATTTTCTTAGTGTTTTACAGAAGATACAACTGTGCATTACATACTCTATTCTCATCTCTGCTGTCATTCAGGTAACCACCAGCATTATTAATAAAAAGATTATTTCTGCATGCAAAACTGCCCAGAGGAAAGTCAATTACTCTTTGAATTCACAACCACCACAGCTGTCACCTGAAACTCCACTGAGAGAATTTCCAGAAAGTGGTCCCTCTAGCAAAGGAAGAAAAGGGAAACAACCCACCTGGGGGGGGTTGTTTGCAGTATACTGGGGTATCTTAAAAATCTCTACCAGCCCACAGAGTGACAGTATCCCATCACTCCTCTCCTACAGTATGTTACTTTAGAAATAACCACTGAATAGTTTACACATGACCACTCTTGCTCTAACATCAGTTACCTGTAAGTCCCCATAACTGCATAGTGCATCACACAACTAATAATCTAGTTATCACCAATCTAGACAGCTTTTGTGATCTTGTTCTCTACTGATGCTGCCACCAGTATTCATGTTAGTTGTTAAACTGAGTCTGCATCACATAACAGTGGCTGTATTGTGTGCACAAAAGTCAGAAAGGGTCTCAGTCCCATCGAGAGCTATTGAACACATTATTCTCCTGCCCTTTGACAAAGCTGATTCTGCAGCTGTCACCTTTATGTTATTTCTTTCATTTCATGTAAAATAAAAATAAAAGTTCTTGTTCAAAATGTCCCTTGTTTATTATAGGGTCAGCTATAGTTCTCAACTAATTCTGAAACATCTGCTGAGAAATAACATAATTTCTTAGTCAAGTGTTAATTTTTACTTTTGCAGTTTAGGAAAAAAAATTACTCATGTCAAAGGTTTCTTGAAATAATATATTTAGGTGCAGCATAGCTTACAGAGTTATTTGTCTGTTGATTAGTAACAGAACACAGAAAATTAAGTGGATATGGGGAATTCTTCATTAACATAATTCATTTTTTTATTGTTCTGTATTTTAAAGACCACTTTATTATATGGATTATATCCAGATCTATGATAAGATGTGCTGCATAATTACCACTGCTAACATCCTGTGATTATTTCCTTAAAGTTATCTTTTTATTCATATCTAAAAGACATTTCTATGATATAGCACCTAAGGTCAAGAGTTGCAGAATCTAGGGCTAGATTAATATTTGGCAGTAGAAGTTCTCATTTTGGATTTGGGGGTGTTTTGAAGAATTACTATTTTATATTTTTCAAACTTGCCTTGGAATCTGTGTTAACACAGGTCTGTGAATCTGTGTTAACACAGAATATGAGAAACAATTGAGCAAGTTTACCAATGATACCAAGCCGTGTGGCAAGGTCAACACACAGGTCATCAATAGGGTCCTTGATAGACTTGAGAGGTGGACCCATGTGAACCTCATAAAATTCCGCAAGGCCAAGTGTAAGGTCCTGCAAGTGAATTGGGGCAACCTCAAGCATAAGTACAGGTGAGCAGAGAATGGATCAAGACCAGTCCTGAGAAGAAGGACTTGAGGGTATCAGTTGACAAGAAGCTCAATATGACCCAGCAATGTGTGTTTGCAGCCCAGGAAGCCAACCATGTCCTGAGCTTCATTAAAAGCAGCATGACCAGGAGGTTCAGAAGGGTGAGACCCCACTTAGAGAACTGTGTACAGCACTAGGGCCCCCAAGTAAGAAGGGCAGGGACCTGTTGGTGCGAGTCCAGAGCGGGGCCATGAAGATGATCAGAGGACTGGAGCATCTCTCCTATGAAGACAGGCTGAGAGAGTTGGGGTTCTCCAGCCTGCAGAAGAAGAGGCTTCAGGAAGACTTTAGAGCAGCCTTCCAGTACCTAAAGAGGCCTACAGGAAAGCTGAAGACAGACTTGTTACAAAGGTATATGGTGATAGTACAAGGTGTAATGGTTTTAAACTGAAAGAGGGTAGGATTAGATTAGGATTAGAGATGGAAAATGTTCTTTACTGTGAGGAGTTGAGGCACTGGCATAGGTTACCCAGAGGCATTGTGGATGATCCATCCTTGGAAGTGTTTAAGACCAGGTTTGATGGGGGTTTCAGTAACCTGGACTAGTGAATAGTGTCCCTACCCGTGGCAAAGGAGTTGGAACTAGATCATCTTTTAAGGACCCTTTCAACTCAAATCATTCTGTGATTCTATGAATTCAAACACAGCAACAGACAAAGATGCTTCTGGAAAATCATTAAATTTGTCTAACTGAATTCATGCAATCATAAAATCATTGAGGTTGGTAAGGTCCCTAAGATCATCAAGTCCAATTGTTAATCTAGCACTGCCATCTTCACCACAAAGACATGTCCCCAGGTGCCACATCCAACATGGTTTTTAAACACTTTCCAGGGATGATGGTTCCAACACTTCCCTTCACACCCTGTTCTAATGCCTGACCACCCTTTCAGTGAAGAAATTTTTCCTAATAATCAACCTAAACTTCCTCTGGTGCAACAAGAGGCCATTTCCTCTCATTCTGTCATTTGTTACCTGTGATGTTGCCCTCATCCACTAAATTGGTCACCTTGTCACAGAAGATCAGGGTGATGAAGCAGAACCTGCCTTTCATAAACTCATGCTGGCAGGGCCTGATCCCCCACATTTCCAACACATGACATATGATGTCACTCAGGATGACCTGCTCCGTAATCTTCCCCGACACTGACATCAGACTGACAGGCCTGTAGTTCCCCAGAATCTCATTACAACCTCTCTTGTATATGGGTGCTACATTTACTAACTTCCAGTCAACTGCGATCTCCATGGTTAGCCAGGACTGTTGGTAAATGATGGAAAGTGGCTTTGCAAGTCACCGAATTAACAGTATTCACAGTATTACTTACACACAATTGTTAAACTTAACATCAAATAGTAAACACAGAAAACACAAGTGATAAGAAGTTTAGAAATGTTTGTTATTAAAACAAACAAACAAAAAAAAGTAGCATAAGACTAAAAGTCTTAAAATTAGTATAATATTCCTTGTCAGAATGAAGTCCACATTTCTGCCTGAACTATCTTCAGAAGCAATCTGTTCTTGCTAAGGTTTCCAGTTGCAGGCAAAAAGTATTTTTCAACACAGAACTGATCCTTCAATTATTTTTAATCAGGTCTACATCTAGAACAGTAGCCAGTACGTTATAGGCTTCAGCAAAAATGTCAATGTATAATTGCACTACACCTACACCACACCTGCTGATGTAGTTAGTCATGTTTTACATTCCTCGAATAGCACAGCTTAACAGAAATACCATACAGAAATGTTTACACTGTAATTTGGCAATTATTCTTTTATTTTTATGTCAAATTTTTCCTCTAATATCTGCATTTGATCTTACACATATGTTTTGTTATTATTAATTTTTTCTGTAACACCATGCGGAGATGGTGCTATATGGACAAGGATTATTTGCAAGTATTTTTTCCAAAACAGTTTCAGAATTAACAAGGACACCATATTATTCTTCTCAGTATCAGAGAACCCTTTTGAGAGATGGGCAAAGTCATGCAAAGACAAACCAAAGATCTGCACAGCATTTGCAAAGTTAGTATTAGTTCTGATACCTTCATTCCTAACAGTCCTTTCTACAGAGCTTATATAATACTAATTATATGAAACCTTTTCAGAATCACTCTATCAAACCATAATGTTTGATCAATAGGGTTTAACCTTAGCTCATCTAAATTTAGCACAAGGTCTTTCTCTGATCTGTTTCAAACACAGTCACCCCAATATTTGTCTCCTAGCAAGTGATGAGTTAGTTTTAAATCACTTGGTTTGTCTCTAGGCAGATAAATGTCAGGATTTACAAAATACTTAATTGATGGGGAAAAGGGGAGTACAATTATATATATATATATATATGAATACATCTTGATGTGTTATATATATTAATATATATATGTATGAATACATCTTGATTCCCAAATAATATTTCACACACACTGGCTGATTGGTTTTTTTTCTATTTAAATTCTGCACCACAGATGTTTCCTAGCATATTTGTTTTATCAGTTTATATATATATATATGATTTACAAATTCATTTATAACACTTCTGAACTTAGTCCCCAGTGTCAAACTCAGTCTCCAATGAATCAGTGGAGGACTCATAGATTTCATCATGAATCTAAATTTAGGGGTAAGGAAAGTTCTTTTTTACAATTTAAAAAAAAAAAAAAAAAAGTATATCAAATGTAAGTTGTTCAAAGACCAGTGCAAGTGTCAAATAACCAGTAAGTTTATCCCAATCTAACATAAGAATAATCTGAATCTGGTTTGCACACTGAGATGGAAGAATATATGTACAAGAAATCTAAGTAGGAAAATATTCCCCAGTACTACAAAATACCATAAAAATACTCATTATACATCTTATGTTAGTTATTATACTTGCTCCACCATTACTGCATAGTAAACTTACACCTATGGTCAAATATGTAAATGATTATTTCTTTTGGTACATGCCCAGCTATAACAGGATTTGTCTCAAAACAGAGAGGGATTTTTGCCCATAAATCTCTAGGATTTTTTTTTCCAAGTTTTAAATTAACTGAATGAAATACTCTTTGGATTTCTGTAAATTGATTATGACTGAAGTCAATTAATATAATGGTTTCCTATTGATATAAATAACCGGTTCCAAAATAAAGCAGAGCTATGCCCATTTAGATTGTCAGAAACAATAGCATGCTTTACTTGTAGAAAATCTTAATTAGGTTAGAATTTCCCAAGCTAGTTATGTTCTATTAATCAGAAATAAATAAGGGCAATATTTAGATTTTGCTTTACATTGAAGACTGTTTCAGTTTGCATTTTTACATTCAGTGGAACAAGAACACACAGTACATTTTCAGGTGAGATTATTAGAGACTATCCTTCCAAAAAGTTCTGGAATACTCTTCATGGAAATGATTAGCCAATAACAACAGAAAGGACATTGGTTACTGAGAACTCTGAATGCTGTGGTTCACAGTAAGGTTGCTCAGAGACCTGAAACTCAGGCAGTAGAGACCTCAGAGTAAGAAAATTCCTCAGATATCAAGGGTTTAAAATTAAAATTATTAGCTGATGAAACAGTATTGTCTTGTACCCCACTGGAGAGCATGAGTAGCCTAGATGTGGTTAGTGGAGCCACAGGGCAGGGTGCAGCATGCAAGGACCCATGATTTTTTGCCCATGCAATAGAAAGAGTGCTCTTTAGTTGGTGTATGGACAGTAGGCTTTTGCAGAAAAGATATTAAAGGCAGACATTATGCCAAAACAGAAGAAACTAAACTCATGATACTGAGTTCATAAAGCAAAACTGAAGAGAAGCAGAATCTTCCATTCCACACCTGCAAACATTCCTCCACAATCTGCTCTAGCTGCAGGTGAAAGATGAATTTTTTTGGCAGCACACAATCAAGCGTAGTGAAGCAGTTCAACTGTGATATCGGAAAGATCCATGTAACAGGTCAACTTGTGAGACAAATGTAAAGTTCTTATCAACCTAAAAGGTTTAAAATACCTTTAAAAAACATCCTCTAGCTGTGACTGACACATGATTTTCTGACATTCACTTTTGATCAATCTGTGCAAATAAATTTCAAGGTCAACATAGTATCAGAACTGCAATACAACCAGCATAACTGTATTTTATACTCTATCATTCAAAGGACATATAGCACTGAATGTAACTAAAAAGCAGAAGACAGGTTCTCTACAAACATCCATTTATCCTCTCTTGAATGACAATATCCTATCAAGGACTGAATTAGATCATCATGTTTTAAGTTAAAAAATGAAATACTTTTTCTCTAAAACTTTAAAGACCTTTCAAGTCCCTAAATATTCTGTGGACAAAGCAGAACTTGACACTGGAAATTCCTGAAAAGCCTCCTGGTGTCTTCTCCTACTTGAAATCATTCCAAGATGAGAGTTGAGACTGAGACTCCTTACCTGGTACAAATGAAAAACAAATACTCATTCGTCTTCAGGAAATTCCTTAGTAAAGTCAGAAAAAACCAACTGAGGAGTAGAAACAGGTTGAAAGCACATTACAGAATCCAGAACCAATAAATGGCACTATACATAGACATGTTCTTACTCTTCCCTCTCTCTTCTGTGGTCTCATGCTTCATGTTACCCCTAAGTCACTCCTCAGATATCTCCTGGAAAGGTTGCCTAATTATATGAAGATCATTTGCAGTAGAAGAGAATGCTGATGTCTGTTGAAGTGTGCTAAGTTTGACTTAGCAGCAACAATTAAAACTTAGGTTAAGAGAAGAAAGAGTTTAAAAACTAAAAGAATATTTTTAAATTAATGTATTCAGGTGTTTTATTTGCTTGATAGGACTTCATCCTCTGGTTACCTTCTCCATTTACTTAACCTGCACTTTTCTGCCTCTGTCTCATTCACAGCACTGTTGTTTCCAGATGACATTTAGAATGACTGCAAGCAAAATGTTCACGCTTATTTTAATGGGGAAAAAATTGAACATGACATATGGGTAATTCAGATAGCATTTACTTCACTGTGGGAAACTCTAACTTCACTTGTTACTTTGAACAATTGGGAATATTCCTCTTCCAAACTGCCAGCTTGCTGATATTGCAAATTCTATATTTCTATGCTTAATCCTTGCCTAGGAAAATATCTCTTTTCCTTTTTCCCTTGTAAAGAGGTTCATACTGAACTGTTTTATAATTAGACATGGTCTCAATAAATTGAGACTATTTTAACAGGATAAATTGATTAGCTCAGTGCAATAATGTAATTGTTTACCATACATTAATATGTCAACACTGTCATGTTAGGCACCTAAACAAAATGACTAATCACTCTATGCCTATTGCCAGTCCAATAAAACAGACACTTTCAAAAAGAAAGCACCTCTTTTCCTGTCAGCAGCTTGAGAGGGGCAGCTCTGCTCAGAGTGCAGGCACCTCAGTTGTGTGACTAAGGACACACAAGATGAATATGGACCTAAGCACTTGTGAACTTTTACATGTTTTGGAACTACATACTCTGTTGGATATTGGAACAAATATTTTCTGTGAAATGCCAGCAACCACTGCAGGATCACTGCCAACATACTGAAGTAAAAAGAATTTGGAAAATAAAAAGGAGGAAAAGGCATACCAAAACCTGTTCTGGAAGAGGTAGTAGGAAATTTCTTGAGGTACATCAGGAATATGATGATGTCTCAGATAGAGAAAGAGCAGTAAATATTGTAAGCAAGATGATAGAGAATGCCTTTACATAGGGAGCATAGATTTTGTGAGAAGCAGAAGCCACTTGTAAGGACTTGAAAGTCTCTCTTTAGGGAGAGAAAAATAGAGAATTTATGTTCTGCAGAGACAAGAATTGGATTTGGCAGGTGTTTTTCAGAAGGAGAAAGGAGGAGAGGCAACAGGCAGAATTTGGCTAGACAGAATAGAAAGGTTTGGGAACAAGGAATATCACTGTCAACAGAGAGAGGGAAATGAGAATATGTAGTTTAAGAAATCTCACAAACTTAGGTGTTTTCTGATTTTGGCCATAGATAGTAGAAAAAAGTCAGTGAAAAGATGTGTAACAATTTTATTTTATTTTTGTTACTTTATTACATGATTAGTTTTTCCAACTTCTCTTCTGTGAACTGTTGTTACCTGGGGCTCCAGCTGTTGGAGATAAAATCAAAACAAGCAAGCAAAACACTGACAACATTTACAGGAGTCGATTTTGCAGGGAAAAAATCTAAGTAGCCTTTTCTGACTCACTTAAGGGTTGGCAGAAATGTAGTATAGAGGTACTGAACACACTTAACAAGTGCCTCATGTACCAGAAGCAGTCAAGATCAGCCAGAGCTAATTTAATCTGTGTATGGGACTTGGTGAAGAAGGGATTTAAAACATAGCCTTAGTTAAAGGGAAACTTCACTGTCAGGAAAAAATGGTCTTATCAGAGATATTTCTCAACAGTGTAGTTTTGTAAATAATTTCTAGTCCCAGGGAAATGGCTTTATGTGCTGCTTTGCTTCTGCACTCAATAAGTATTTTCTTGCAAAGTTCATCAACGATAAATATTACATGCTTAACTAAGGGATATTTCAATTAGTATGGGTCCAGTCAGTAATATAGGCTAATTCATCCTGCTGCTTCATCTTCTGGCAGGCAAATAATTTAGTGCTTAGCATTTAAGAGTGGAGCAGACTTTGTGATAAATTTGTGTTCTTAAATGATACCCTTGGTGTAGAGTCTGATAATAAACAGTCAACATCAGACTGTAGACATTAGATTTAATTCAGCATGGAAGTAGTAAGGATTCTTACTTCAAACATTTTATTTCTGGTTTAGTACAGCTTACAGTTAGCAAACAACTTTGCATGTTAAATCAATTTAATATAAAGATATTTATTTTAAGATATTGGGGAATAAGATTTCATTCTCCAATTGACTTGTTTGCCAGCTGTCTCCATTTCTTCATGTTGCCGGTCTCTTGAATTGTTAAATTCACTATGGCAACTCTAACAATTCACTTTCAAGCAACCTGCTCTGATTAGATCTAAATTATTCTTTGGAAAAGAAGACAATTTACATTTTTGTTTTGGTACACAGCATCTTAATAGATTCCAGGTGTCAAATTGAGTGAGAAGTATTGATTTGAGTTTAATTTCTCAGATGGCAAGTTGAAAAAGCTTCTGTAGATTACTCTCCCCAGTGCAGTGTTGTGCACAGGGATGTCCAGACCCTGCAACCCCATACCTGCGTGTAAGTTTATTTCCCAGGTGAGAGAAACAAGCTTCTTGAGCATAGCACCATATTAAATATGTACTGTCTGTGAGACCACAGAGCATTGTGACAGTACTTGAAGCACTGACTCCCTATAGATACATGCTTTATAAGGTCACATCACATTACAAATTTTACTGATAGATAAATTGAAGAGAACAAAGAGAATGAGCTCTTGCTCATGAAGATGATAAAGCCAACTAGTAGATAATAAAATGGAACTGCCTTGTAGATTTTGACAGGCCAAGAGTCAGAGAGTCAAAGAAAGTATTTGCATCCTGGACTATAAGTTGTAGACATCCATTCTATACCCTTTCTTACCACTCTGTGTTTTGTCTTTTTACATAAAATTTTCCATCAGAATTCATATTTTTCTTCTGGCTCATATTTCTAAAACAATGCACACTTTAATTAAATTGTAGCACTGATATCAGCATCATCTAAAGAACATTACTAAGAAGAGATTGTTCAGATCTCTCCATTTTAAATCACAGAGTACAAAGGCAATTTATTTTTTTAAAAAGCAATCAACTAAATCTTTTGAATGGGCTCCAAACTTTTTCATTGCTTAGCTATAAAGAATAACATCTAAACTGCATTCTGATTAAAAAAGTTCTATAGGAGGTTAACAGAAAATCTTAAATGGAATTGCCAGTTCCATCGATTAGATTCAATTTACGATGCCAGCTGAGTAAAACCTGATTTTATTTAACTTATTTTGTCTATTGTTATTCTGCACATCAGTAAAAGACTAACCCATTTTCTCTCCTATATGATCCTATTATCAATCAATCAATAATTTTCAAGGGAAAAAGTCAGAATTTCAAAATAGTTTCAATCTTGAATCTTTCAGAAGTCAATCTGTTCTCCTTGGTTTTGATCAAAAGGCAAATAGTCAGGAGTAAAACTTTAGAATTGCTTATGTGAGTTAAACAAGTTGTGCAGTTGAATTCAGCTGCTATTTAACACTGAACATGAGAGACTTAAGCTAAATCTTCTAAAAGCATCACAAATGCAGCATTCATATTTTCACAACAAATGATAGCAATTCATTTCTCCTCAAGTCTTTAAAATAAAATGTGCATGAATCTATCTCCTTTTCAAAGAAACCAGAATGAATTTATTTAATCAAAATTATCACCACTTTTCACAGTTTCAGAACTGAAACATAGATGAACAAGTAATGGCTTAACAAATATGAGAGTTGTGGCTTTGATAGTGGTAAAGGTTGAACCAACTACCGACTGAGTGCCACAATGCACTAAATATTCAAATATTACTGGAACAATACACTTCAGAAGATCAGCAGCCTGTTTTTTAGCTCTAACCTGACAGGAAGGTGTCTAGCAAATATTATTTTCATTTTCAGCAATTTTATCTGTAACAGTTTAACACTGTCTGTAGAATTATCAGTAGCTTGGGATTGATTCAGAACTGTGGGTTAACCTATAACCTCAGAGGAAAGATGGAAAAGGTTTGCTGCAATTTCATTTCTTTCTGCTTTTATGAACTTCTTTATTTCTCAAATTGCAGTAAGCAATTATTTAGCTGCTAACCTTTCAAACCTGTATATTTGGGGGTTTTTTCTCATAATGTTAGATCTATTTTAGAGTGGTCTCCTACTACATGAATACCATTTTGGACTGATACACAACAAATTTACCATTTAGAGATTAAATATTCCACAATAATAGCTTTTTAGTGGAATTAAAATTTTAACACATTGCGATTCTATTCTTTTCACAGTTTGTTCTGTTATTCTATTCTCAACTTTAAAATATTTGTCTGGATCACAACAGATATGAGATTAAAAAATAAAAATCCAACATTTTGCCTTTTGTTTCACTGACAAGTATCTGACTAAATGATATCTGTTAAAGTTATACAAATAAGATATTCAAATGTACTTTAAAAATCTGTGGTTTCAATTTCCATTGAAAATTTACTCTTTAGTAATTATTTTTCATATTTTAGTCTCTAACACCCAAGTCACTTGTCTAGGTAAAGATACTGCCTAAATCATGAAGTAGTAACCATTGTCATCATCATGGCTAGGCTTCGCGAATGAAGATTTGGGAAGGGCTCTACCCATGCTTGCTGCAGTAACCATTGTAGTGCCATTGAATAGTATCAAGCCATAGTACCTAAGTATTTCTAGTTCTAGATAAACATCACAGATATTTTATTGCAAATAAATGTATTTGGATGATCATAACAAGTCTTCCATTTTATACTGCTACACCTCTATAGCAACCACAGAAAATAGTGATGGAAAAACTATGCCGGCTTTCTAAGGCACAGTGATCCAGTCTGACCCAGTTGAATTTCCAAGGGAACTTCTCAGCTGACAAAATCAGAGAAACAGGATGGCCACTTGTGAACCTCTCTTTTTTTCCGCTTCTTTTTTTTCCAGGTTCTTCATTTTTCTCAAGTACCTTAAGTCTGTCTTTCAAAACTTATTATTCATCATTCTTCTCAAACAGATGATGGAATTGATACCATAGTATAACAAGACAACAATAACATCCTTAATCACCTGAATATGCATGTTCTGGGCTGCTTTTCTCTCTAGGATTTTTTTAAAGCTATGAAAGATTTCTATTTCCAAAGATGAGCATAATATGAAAATGCGAAGTGAGAAACAAGTAAAGCTAAAATCGTAAACTGAGATTCATCATCACTCCAGTCTGAGGCAGGTTCAACAATTCTTTGACCTATGGCAAACTTAGTCCAAATCTTATTATTTAATTATCATAGGACACACTTTTAGCCCAGAGTGGAAATATATTGTTTCAGGCAGCAAGCAAACACAGGACAGGGGATACTGTAGGTGGAGTGACAAGAAGCATTTTAAACCTTCTTAATACCATCTTTTATGAGACATTAGGATGTAGCAACCTGACAGTGTTGTGTCTGTGACTTTTTGTAATCACCATGGCAAAAAGAGTGCAATTATATCTGTGTATGCACAGCTCCATCTAGGTTTCAATCTACCCAGAATTGGATATTCCATCAACAAAACCAGTCCTCAAAATTATTCACTCAGAAGCTTCTCAGAATTACTCTAGCAATGAGTAATGTGTTCATTCTCCAAGGCAAGTGTCTTATTTCTACAGCAAGAGGAAACTTCTCTGTCTCTTTACTGTATCTGCAACTTTTATACTGGCTGAACTCCATCCTGTACTCCATCTTTTTCTATTACAAGCTACGGTGTTCCACCAGAGCAGCAAAGGAGATTTTCAACTGAATTATCATTTCATAGAGTCTCTTTGAATTTCTAGAGAGAATATTCAATATATTATAAGTGTAGAAAACAGATACTATTAGAGGTTCTGCTTCTAGAGCTATGTCTCTCCTGTAAACAATCTTGTTTACTTGAATTGCTCTGTTTTTAAGTCTGAAGGGTTAAATATAATACTGCTTTCAAATTTTCATGCAAGTTTTTTGAAAAGTCTCCTTGGTGGACAAGTAAAGATTGCTCTTAAGCAGTAGGCTTTCTTTCCAGGCATATGGCTGAACTATTCCAGGAAAGTAGTTCATGATTTGCTAACAAAACCAGAGAGAAGATAAGAACATGACAGGACCAGGGCAAAATCCTTCTGCCGTTCAAGTGGAACAGAGGCTGCCCAGGGCTCTGAGCTGCCTCAGTTTGAGCGCTGGTGCACTCACAGACATTACCTGTAGAAAATACATTGTTTTTTTCCAAACAGAAATCATAGATATATAGCAAAACAGTGTGTCGAATACATAAAAATAAATGTACAAAAGCAAGATATGTATGCCTGGGGTACCATTACAAAAAAACTTAATTATACCAGCTTATTAATTTTTGGTATAGAAGATGGCAGGCACATATATACATTTTGTCTAGCCTTTCTTAGTGACTAGCACCATTTTTCCATGCACATCCACCAAGTCTATTAACATGAAGTTTTAGCAAATTCCACACATTTTCTTTAAACTTCTACATGGATTGGAAGGGATGATTTTTTACTGCACTACTGTAGTGATTAGTGACTTGTAACATGGAAGCAATAAAAATCATAACCTCTAAGAACCTGTAAATAAGACTTCTTGAACTCAGAAACACAAACTTCCTTTATACATGGAGCTGAGGCTGCCAACTCTCGAGGTACAGGTTTGCAGTACACTGTAGGAAGCTTGGTCTTGTGGGCATTCCTGTCCGCCACACTGCAGGTGCTTAGGCACATGGCACACTTTGAATGGCACAGACAGATAAACTTGCAGCAAAGTAAACTTATAAAAACGTGAATAAAAGGAGAAAAAGGCCTGGATAGAGGAGATGGCTGTTGCTTTCGCTTTTTTCGTGTAATGACAGCCTTAGCAGCTTACTAGCCTTACATTTTGGCCCTCTCTGGGGCCAAAAGAGTGAGACTATTAGTTTTGGATTAAATAACCAAAACATGAGAACTTTAGAACTGAAACTCTGGATACTGACACCAGAGTTACAACACAATATAAAGTAATTATACTCATCTTCCTCATTCATAAATTCGTTAAGGAGTGTATGTGTTAATTAGGTATAATAGCATCAGTTTAGCAAGGTAACTTTTCCCCCTGCTAGATAAGGTGTTCCCTCTGTACGGCACTGTTGGAAAGTGGCTTCTAGTGGAATGGAGGGGCTATGGGACAGAAGGACTGGTTGAAATTACATTTCCACAGCAAAGATGTAAAAAGACTTGAAATGAATCCTGTGTTCTAGGACACCACATTGCTTACATTATTTATGTAAAATGTCAGGATGGTTGTAATACAATCTAATGCTACTGTGCTGAGCATAGCCAGAGACTTTTGAAGATTGCAGCAGTGGAAGACAAGCAAAGCTGACATTAAAATAAAGACAGTGAAAAGTGCACTGCTGGGCAAAAATACGGGAAAAATGTGAAGAGACAGAGAGATAGTATATATCAGAACTGTTTTGAAGATAGAATTCCAACTTTTAAAACATGAATTTATCACATTAAACATTTAGAACAAGCAAATGAATCCATAGATGTACACATTTAAAGAGCTTGAGATTGAATATATTTACTGAGCAAGCAAGGAAAGGACTACAAGGTTAGGACTGGTTCCTGAGACAGTGGCAGGAAGGAGCAGGAAGAACAGGATCAGGTTAGAGGCAGATTAAGGCCACACATTTATCTGAGAGGGTCTGGTGAGACAGGAGGAGGGAGGGTAGTAGGGACTGCTAATTTCCTGTGAAGAAGAAAACCAGAAGACTTGCAGCAGTGCAAGGCAACTTGCACTGAGCGCCCTTTCAGAGTGCAGTGGTGGCTGTGGAAGATGATGAGGGCAGAGGCCTTAAATTTGCATGTTGGCCACAGAAGCAGCATAGGCACTGGCTAGTGGGGAGAGAAACTGCTTCCAAAATCTACTGAAAGGACTACCAGACACAGCTGAAGCAGAGAGGACCACATCAGAACAGTGGAATTATAACGAACAGCTGAATGTGTTAATGAGGGGATTCAGCTACTGTAGAAAAAGTACGAGAACATTTTATTTACCTTTCTCTCTGAGTGCTTTCCAACTTCTATTCATAACTGGACAAAACAAAAGAAAATATAAATTTTACTACCCACTGAATAGAAAACTTTCCAGTTTATTTCTGGTTGATTATGATAGTTTTATGTCAACATTTATCCTTGGTTTACTTTACAAAGAAATGATTACCCCAATCCATGCTCCAAGAGCTACAAAACATTTACAATTATAAACCACTGTGATCCTTAGCAGAAAAAACAACATATCAGCTATTTGATAAAGATAAAACTCATAACTGAACAGTTTCATATTTTGAAAGTAGAAAAATCATTGTCTGGATAAAGTAGGAAATTAGCAAGAGAGCCACACAGTAATTTTGATATTAGCTGGCAATGAAAAACAGAAGAGTAGTGAAATTCCCTCGGTATATTGGTAAGCGGACAAACAGTCACCTGGTTTCACCAATAAAGAAATGAGTATTACTTTGGCTGTTGCCAGTGTGTTCATTATTCAAGTTATCAAAGAACTAAACATTTCAAAGATAAAAAAAAGCTGGTACACAATGAAAGCTGCCAACAAAACATGAAAATATAAATGAATACACTTACAGGAAACGAAAACAAAACTATTTCTCTTGCCAAATTGAGAAGAGGACAAGATGTGTTACTCTGTGTTTTCTGAGCTTAATTTTATTTTATCCAATTCCATGACCTCAAATCCCTTAAAGGACTCACTTGGGTGAAGTTCTGAAAGATGTGGAAGATACAGAATTCTGGAGAAATTGCCAAGAGTAAATATAAACTTGAAAGCTGGTGGCCATAAAAGTTCTCATTTTAGGTGAACAAACCTTGTAAAACACACTGTATGTTAAATTCCAGAGCAAATCATCTGACATAAATGTGAAGTTGATCTGAATTTTTCTAACATTCCAAAGCAAAAAAAGAATCCAAAAACACAGAAAGATGGACATTTGGTCAGTTAAAAGAACAGAGTTTGCAGTATAAGAAACTAATACCCTAAACTCCCATTTTAACATTCCTTAACTAAGAAATTAAATCCTATATTTTTCCAGATCATTTATATATATAAAAGTAAACCTACAGATCGTCAGAAAAGAGACAAGACAAATTGGAAGGGAATGTTGCCATGGTGTTTACCTGATGAAAATATAGTACTATCCATCAAGCCTACAGAATCACACTAGCAGCAAATATTACTAGAAGAAGAGGGTCATTTTTTGCCAGAATTTTTACCCTTTTGTAAAATTTCATTTAAAACAGCTTTTTTAATGAAAAGGATGTTACTCTATATGAACCCTCCTTCCCCACGAAAAAAAAAAATCCTATTATTTTTTCATTCTTTCAATAAGATCTTAATGCATTTACCAAAGCAGAAATAAATGTTATTCAACTATATATTGCATTGATTTCCTTGCACTGAATTCTATTTAGAAGTAACAAAATAAATATGGTATGTTTTCTAATTCTAACATCTCTGTAGCAGAATCAGTTATGGAATATGCAAAGAAAAAGAGACGTAAATATTTCAGTAAAATAATTAGTCCTATGGTAAAATCATTGTAATATTTTCTTGACAGATAGTTATGGCTTTTGTCTCTATTACTGGGAATTTTGTCCACATGAAGAACAAACACAGCAAGTTATTTACAAACAAGAAAATTAGTCTATGTAAGCCTTTCTCCTTTACCAGATTTTATCTTTGAAATGGGAGTAGAATGAGAGAGACGTATCTTGTTAAAAAAAGGTGATTTTTAAAATTTAAATAAACCTTTATAGGCAGTGGAATAGAAACTGTTGCATTTTACCTTTTCTGTATTTCCTAGTGCAACAAAACCTAAGAAAATCTTGATTAGGCCTTGGGTTATATAATTTTTGGGATATTTTGCAGTCATCCAGCCCTGTTTCCTTACCTTCCATTTGAAAGTCTCTGTCTTGGCTAGCACAGTAACAAAGAAGAATAATGTGCACAAGGTTATCTTTCTGATTCAGGTAAGTTAGTTGCTTTTTTTATTTTATTAAACTCTAATTTAATTCACAAGCTATGAAAAAAACAAAAGCTGCATTTATGGGACTACCATAACATTTCTTTCTGCTTGCTCTTCAGTTACTGTGACTTAAATTAACCCTTTTTCTGAGTGAAGAAACCTTTCTCTACACTGCATTCTCTGTCTAACAGAGAAGGAAAAGTAGAAGGAAATGGAGGGTAAGAGACACATACTTAAAGAAGCTGATGGCTCTTGCAAGACTGTAAGAGCTTTGTGAGATTCTAGAGACTGACAATTTTATATTCAGTGCTTTTAGTAGATGTGTCAACCATGTAGCTAAACATGACTGAGCGTGGTGTGTGTTTATTAACAGCATAGAGGATAACAACCCTTTGGTTTTCTTGTGGAACAAATGATTTAGTAGTAGAAATCAAGTTTTTTCAATTGCTTAAGTCTTTATTAACACTCAAGGAATCTTGTCTAAACAACACAGAAGTCTGTGGTCTAAATCTCAGTCTTTGTCATGGTAATTGTGCATTCAATAAAGCAAGACCCATCATACAGAGAAAAGATAAAGAGGTCATACTCCAGCCTCAAAGATACAGACCCAAATCAAAGTGTTCCAACAAGATTCAGGATCCTTTCTAGTGGATACCTGATCCATGACATAGGTTTGAAAAAGGAATGATGGATGTTGTAAACCCACTCTTGTTTTAGGAGCCTGACCATAACCCTTTCCTCAAGACTAAATCCATGGCTTATGCAAACATCTTTTTACCTTTGCTTCACTCTGAGATCTGGGTGATTAAAATGCAGGCAGAAAAAATGTCTACATCAGGGATATGAGATCCCAAACATCTTTCTATTCTAATTGTTCTGAAGTTAGAGAGGTTACAAATTTTGAAGGTTTGTGGGGTTGCATTTGAAGCTGGAAAAATAAAGCATTCCTTCCGTTGATTAACAATTACTAGAAAACTTTTCCTAAAGGACTGAAGAATGAACACAGAATCTTGCCTGGAAACCTTTCTTACATGAGCAACCCCAGTCGAAAGCAATGAGAACATTCTGCTGAGAAACCTAGGAGACCAATTGATGCCAAATTAGAAGAACAAAGAAAATGCTGTGTTTAAGGAAGGTGTTTCCTCCTATATGATTCCACTAACAAGACAATATTGTTCCTCTTACCTAAGAGATATGTGAAAATTAATCAATGTATTTCATGAAATGCTCTTTATATAACAATAATGCTTTTGTTTGTTTGCATGGTTTTGGTGTCAGGCATGGCATGTAAATTTTATTTCAGTATTTTGGGTCCTAAGCAGTTTTTGTCAATTTAAACTGTTCTTAACATCTGTTCCCCTACCCATGGGTTGATGTTCAATAGGAATTTACAGAGAAAGCTGCAATACAAAGAGCAAGACATTTTGTCTGCTTACGGTTAGCTGTAATGAGATGACTACTTTCAGAAGTTGGGCTTTATATACTTGTGATTCTTAACATTTAAAATGTGTTCTAAAGGATGACTCTTAGCATAAATAATGCATAATTTAATAGACAAAAATATTCTCAGTTGGTTTTGATGTGGAGTTTTGTGAATATTGTAAGATAGATTTTCTTAAAGCGGACTTGGTAGCAGTAGTTAGGCAGGTTTATTTTTTAATTTATTTTGCTACAGTTCTCTATCCTCAGGGGGGGGAAATGTGCATAGACAAAAACTTATTACAGAAGACATTATCATTTGCAAATCTAATAGAAACAGTTTGCTCAGATACAGGATTCAGAGTAAAAATGTTTCATTCTCAAAAGCACTGACATTCTGTTGATAGGGATTTCAATAAACAAACAAATGTTGCTTTTTGATAACCCTCTTTCTATACAGTAGTATTTCACTGCAGAGGCAGAGCTTTTTACAGGCTTACTGCTGCAAATGAAAAAGGGTGACAGTCAGATTAAAGGCTTCCAAGGAAAACTTGAATTTTATGTCAAGATAAAAGCTGCTGAGTGTTATTTACAGTTCTGTGTCCTTATTCAAGGCATTCGTACTAATCTAGACACATGATTAGAAATGTTGAAGAACTGAAATAGTTGCTGCTTTTCAGACCTCAACACATCTCTAAATTACATGTATCCTTGAAGATACTATTAATGTTACAGAACATCATAGAAATAAGTCTACTGAAATCACTTCCTTTTCCTTGAAATAATGTTTTCAGAAAATTCTATATCTAACACATATCAAATATTTCCAAGGTTTCAGCTGTGTTTAAAAAGCCCTAAAACATTCATTCTGTACACTATCTCCCCTCTTGCTTTAATCTGTAAAGATTTTCACAAATACAGCTTGCCAACAAGAAACATGAATCCTAAATAGAATTCTCATTTAGGTAAAACACATATTCAATTTGCACAAGAGCATTCCATGAAGTTTGACATACCTTCATTTTCCACATTTTTTTCCACATATTCCTACCCTGTTTTTATTATATATTCACAGACAGGGTCAGATTCATACCACCCTTTATGGTATGAGCAAAAATGGACCAATATACCTTGCTTGTAATGCTACAAGCACAACGGATATATACTGTGACTTTTTCTCACAAGGAAACAACAGTTAATAGGCTGCAGGAGGGGTTTCCCACCAACACTTCTTAATTTCTATTTCAAACACTTCTTAGAAACTCTTTTATAATGTGTGGTACCATAGATTCTAGCAGGATCAAGACCCCATGATTATAGTTAAATAGGGATAAGATACTGCTGCAGTATAAGACTGTAAAAAACTCCACAGGTAAAGAAACGTAAAAACAGTTGGAAGAGAGGCAAGAAAAGTAAATACAGCATGTTGGCTTTCAGTCTCTTGCATCTATGCTGTACATGTATGTGAGAATGTGGGGTTTTTAAAAGGTCTAACTGAAATATCTGTTTCAAAGAATACTCCTATATTTTTTATTTTGACTTTTACATGTCTCAGAAGCTAAAAATAAAGCATCTTGTCAATGCTTAGGGAAATGCTGTTAAGTGCCATATAACACTTAAGTGGCATGAGAAAACTGGAATTAGTACTGTGTATTAATCAAATTTTGTCAGCCAATGGTAACATATGGTATTATAATTATGTCAAATATGTTTACAAAAGAAGTGAACAGGTGCTAACGTTTGTGTTCTAAATGTTGACAGGCCTTAACAAGATGTGCTCTGTTTACCAAACTGTGTCCTGCAAACAAGGCAAGAAAGAACTATAAACTATGGCAAAAAATTTCTTTTCCAAGTAACTTACATTTCTTCCCAAACTTTTAGAAAACTTGTTGTTTCCGATCTACTTTGATATACACAGTATTCAGGATTCCATACTATTTATGAAATAGAAAAGCAATTTTTGAATAGTATTGTTCTTTCCAATTCATAAGGTGAATGTACAATACATCTACTACTAACACTGTTATCACTATTATTTATTATTACTAACATTGTGCTGGATTCTAGAGGCCCTGCCAGAAGTGCTAGTCACACGGCTGCTATGATATGTTCCTACACATAACAGACTGTCTGTCTACAGAGTTCAAAATCTCAAAAAGATGCACAACAACAAAATTATAATGAATAGGGCACATAAGGAAATTATGGGACATCATTTGAAGAGAAAGAGTAATCTGGATCACCTTTATCCAAGAACAGTGAAAACTTCTTTGTTGTTTTTTTTAACAAAACTTCCTTATCTTTAATATTTTATATGCCTAAAATATCTATTGAACCAAAATAGACATGAGTCTCCAGTAACACAGGAAAGATTACTGTACAAAAACATACATACAATTATGACAGGATTAACATGCTCTGATTTCTGTTTGATCTAGAACAGTAAGTATCAGATATGGCTCAGCAACAAATTACTTTTAGTAATAACTAGCAAAATGTACAACTATTCTTCTTAAGAAGAAGGGATAACATGCAACACGATTTCAGGCTGTTGGATGTTTAAATTGCAAACCATTTGGATACCATTCTCATAGGTACAATAATAAAGGCAAAGGAATGGTCTAACTTCTGTCTCTTTAAAGAATGGCTTTAAGTAAACTGTCACTGACTAAATTATTTCCATTATTTCATTCTGCTGTCACTTCATTGCTTAGGATCATTACCTCTTAGAAATTACATGTCATTCATGTGTATTAAACGTTGCAGGTCAGGTTAAAAAATAATCAAGTTCCTATTGTAATTAATAAGAAGTGTAAATTTTTAATTTACATTCACATAAGTAAGAAAAAAAAAATTCTAATATGTTGATCATTTCAAATGGCATTTTAAAAGATTTTAAAAATATTTAAACTGATTCAAAAATATTTTAAAGCATAGTTAAAAGAAAACTGCTCCCCTCCATGAAAACCACTCCACTGTGGCATTCAAACAGGTCTTCTGCTCAGTGTTCACATGAAGCTGCTGTAAGATTTTGTAGGACAGGACTGACACCACGTTATGTATTTATGGTTTGCATTATTTAGGTGATGTCAAACCCCAGCAATAAGTATTACAGTCATTCAGTGGGTAATGTGGCTACACCAGAGAATCAGCCCATACCGGTATCAGTCACTTCTGCACACAAGAAGAAATGGACATGAAAGACATCTCTATTAGTAAAGAAGGACAAAGGAGGGTCATCACAGGAGCAGAAGGAAGAGGTAGAACAAGACCAAGACCAAGAGAGAACCACTTGATCCTTATTCTTAAGAGAGCTGCAGGATACATGAAAAGATTTTTGGCTGTCTGCTATTAAGCACATTACCATCTAGCTGCTCCCATGCTGGGATAACAGGCCTAACCATTTGGAATTATAGGGTATGGATGCCAAGCAGCTGGGATCACTTTCTAGGGAAGCAGGCATTGACAAGGTGATTGAAAGAGGGAGACAAGTCTTAGCCTCTGGAGGCATGTCCTGTCAAGCATGAAGGAATGGTATTCATTCAAGGAGGATGTTACATGTCACCCAGGGAAGTGGGTCACAGTAGAGAAAGGCATCCAGTACCTGCGGGAATTAGCTGTGCTGGAGATGAATTATTTTGACCTGAACAAAACACAGTTACCCACAGATCCAGATGAAGTCCAATGCACAGGACCCATGTGGATGAAATTTGCAAGGTGTACACCATGGTCTCACACCAACCCACTGGAAACATTGATCTGGAAAGAAAATGGGTCACCAACAGTCGATGAAGTAGTTCCCCAGCTCTATGAATGCGAATCCCTTGTCTCAGCTGTCTGAAAAGGTGTGAAAAACTATTCCAAGGGTTCCAGGAACAAAAAGAGAATATGTCCTATACCCCACCTCTACGAACCCACATCTCAGCTACTAACAATAAGAATTCTGTTGCTCAAGAAGATATAGAAGGTATACACCATTGGGTACCCTATGGTTTTAGCTGTGCGACCAGAGAGAGGACATGAGGAAGTGGGATGGAAAACCTGCCTCAACCCTAGACTCATGTGTACATGACCTGCAGGGAAAAACATTCATAAATAGGGGTCCTTCCAGGAAAGTTGCTGTGAATACAGTGGGCAGTTTCCCAGGCAGAGTGGAAGGACTGATTTTAGTCCTGATCCCATAGAAAAGAAATTCTAATCCATTTCAATAAGATGTAAGTGGAGAATCCCATGACCAATATTAGAGGGGCCCTGGCTCCAGCCAGGTGAAGGAGAGGAACAGCTGGGTTTACTGGACTATAAGGATTCGATGGCCTGGCACACTGGAGCTGAAGGAGTGTAAGGCTTTAATAGATACCAGTGCATAGTATATCCTAAAGGCATCAAGCTCTTTTGTGGAATGATTGAGAGAGCTGGGTTTGTTTAGTCTCAAGAAGAGGAGGCTCAGGGGGCACCTCGTCACTCTCTGCAACTAACTGAAAGAAGTTTATAATGAGGTGGGGGTCGGTCTCTTCTACAGTGCCCACAGTGAGAGGACCAGAGGAACTGGCCTTAGGCTGAGAGAGGGGAGATACAGATTAGATAATAGAAAATAATTTCTTACTATTAGGGTGACCAAGCATTGGAATAGTTTACCCAGAGAGGTGGTGGAATCACCATCTCTGCAGCTGTGAGACACTGCATTATTACATTAATTATTGGCTCATATCAACTCAAGTGGGGGATGTGAGGGGAAGCAACATGTCAAATTTCACAGAGGTGAGGCAATGCTCTATCATATCCCCCAGTCCCTGCAAGAATCCTGGGGCAACCTCAGAGAAGCTGTCTGTCCCTGGACACCGGACACCCTATCCACACCACACCCCCTGGAACTCCTAACCCAACCTCTGATTGGCTCACACAGTGCGAACACTTGGATTTCGTGATCTTAAAGGTCTCTTTCAACAGTGATGATTCTGTGATTATTTTCACCAGTGCCTAGTCATGTTTGCAGTATGGGAAAATGTGGAGCTCAGTTCAAAGATGGCCTGAGACAAAACAGACGGGGAATACCTCCAGAACATAAAAATATGGCCAAGATGTCTGACTGAGAAGTTCAGTTGTCATTACTTCATCGTGAATATAATTCACATCTTGTTATAATCCCTTGCTGAGAAAGGTGATAGAACAGTTGTTATATCACTCTGTCACATTGTGACATCGGATAGGAGCATTGTCATCTGCAAATTGGTCATCTCATATTTAAGCCATTACAAAATACTCAGAATATCTTAAAACTGATCACTAATTGAAACTTGTGTAATTTACTCAACTACCACTGAAATTCCAGTACCAGGAATAGATGAAACTACATTCTAAAACAACAAATGCACAGTCCTTACCCACCCAAATGCCTGGACTCATTAACCACACAGTCTTCTTCTCCCTGTGCTGTACTGGTATGATTGACTGACAGCAGGGTTTTATGCAATGTATTTCATTGTAATAGAACATCTTTAGCAAATCCACCATTCTCTACAAACATATCTTCACTGCAGTGTTAATCTAAACTTCCCCAGATGTCCATATCCGTGAGATCTGATCCAAATGTCAAGGTAATTTAAAGTGCAATCACAAAATAGAACTTTCAAACTTAATTAAAACTTAAGTAAACTGGCTGAGAGTTGTATGATGTTTGACAATATGTAATCTGCTCTTCTTAATCCAAAGTGCTTTTCTAAATATCAAGGCAATGGACTTTATGTCAAGACTGCAGAGGGTACAAAATTTAATTCAACTCCACTTTCTCCACCTATAACTATATTGCATAAAACCAGCCGCAGCAAAGGTACATCTCTTTCAGTAACCTGTCTCATAGCTCTTGGTTATTGCTGCCATCTTAGTCATGTCAGCCACCCACTCCATCCATCTCCAATTATCGTGCTTGTGGGGACCAAGGAGAATCTATCATCACTGGTTTGAGCTAAGTTCTGCCTTTGCTTTATTGTCTGTAATGACTTTGCAGTGCAGCCTGAAGCAACAGACAAGAGGAGTGTAATGCATACAGCAGTGCATTCATTGTGCCAATAAGAACTCAGAAGAGGCTGCTTAAGCTTCCATACAGTGTGAAATTTTAAACTGGAAGCTGCTGTTACCCAGACCTGGAGAACTTGAAATAGAGCAAATTGTAACATGAAATATTTCAAATATTTTGCAAAGTACAAAATTATTTATCCTGACAGTATTCTTTCTTAAAGTGAAAGGAAATTTTATATCATGTATTCATAGGAGATCATTCAGACATCAACAAAATGGATTTATTTTCTTCTAAATTTAAAAAAACTTTCTTGTTTTTGAATACAAAACAAGAATAGGGGAATTCAATATACTCTTTAGTAGGAAACATATAGGAAATACAAAAAGAAGAGAATGAAAAGTGAAATATTGTCTGTATATCTATATTTCTATATTTTCTCCTTTTAAACTCATTCTCCTTTCAAATGAGACAATTTAAGTCTCAGATCAAACTGAAGAAAAAACACAGAAATTATGTTGCAGTAAAGTTTAAAGTTTATTGTTTAAATATTGTTCATTCAAACAAATTCATATGATGTAAAATATAATTCCACTCTTCCTGCTAAGATTGCCTCTTTAAGGACTGGATAAATTACAGGTATATACAGTGGTCAGTTCATAGCAATTGCCTACATATTGATTAAATACATTGAAGAATAACAAAATTAACTTTTAAAAAAATTCCCAAAACCATTGAAGGAAATGTGTATGAAAACACGCTATCAAAACCCATCCAATATTATAAAACCAAAATATTTCTCTGTCTTCCTCTCAGCAACATTAAATATTTTTAACAGGTCACAGCATTGTGAAGGGGAAAGTAAGAGTGCAAAAAAGAAAATAAGACTGAAGAGATGAAATTGCAGGATAGATGGAGGAGCAGATAACTGTCTGGAATACTGGAGTAGAGGTGAGAATGTATGTAAACACCTAGGCAGTAATACTTTGGGGGAAGACCCATGAAAGTGAAGTATTTTTGACTAATAGTATTTTTAGCACGAGTAACTTTTTGGTCAGTCTTGGATATTCTGATAAACACCAAAATACAAACATTGCATGCTACATTAACATATGCTGTAGACCTTCTCTCCACAGCAGATAACAACTGAGGTGTATGTATACCCTAGATGTATTCTATCCAAGAAGTAGCATGAATGTTTCTCTCTGGTTTCTTTAGGGGTTTGTTTTTTGGGGTTTTTTTCCACAGAAATTGCCTTTAGCTTTTTACACCTCAGGCTTCACACAGACAAGTGCTCTCCCTCTCCTTCTCTCTCTCTCTCTCCTCCTCACTCTTTCCCGCTACGTGCCTTGCAAAATAACTTTTTCAAGCTGATGTTTGCAGTATATTTTCCCCTGAGACTGGTACATTAGTAGATGTCAAATGGCCTAAGTCACAAAGCATTTCTCATGCTCATAATTGGCTGAGTCTAACCTATATGATCAGCCCACCTCCACGGAAGATGAATCAGAGATGATTCCTCAGACAGGCAGCCTGCATTTAAACTGATCCCTCTAGTCAACTAGGAAAAAAAAAAAAAAAGACCTAGGGAAAAATAAACACTGTGGCTTCTCTGGCAGGTTGGTTGCCTACCACACTTATTACTTTCTGTAATTCCTTTGAGAACTGTCTTATTTTATTTTCCATTTAGCTCAAGATCAGAACTTCCCACTCTTAGAGATGTCTTTTTTTCCCACTGATATCAAAGTTTCCCCCTGCCAACAGACTATTTTTACATGATAATATTCCTGCAAAGAAACTTACATACACTCTTCCTATATGTCTCCAATAACAAGTTATCATTGGGATTTAATACCTGGCATTATATAAGTGTATCCTGCTTTTGCAAGAGGAAAAAAGGTGTTGTTTCACTGCTGTCTGAAACCTGTACTCTCAGGCCATAACATGACATGCTGATCTTAAAAGTTACACACATAATACATTAGAAGTCAACTATTCCTGCCTCCCCACCAGCTGTCTGGAAGTTACTGTAATATTAGGAATTCACACCTTGCAACAAATAATTGTATCCTGATTTCACAGGAGAAATTTCTTTTATTAGATCAACTAAATTCCACATTCAGACTAAGAAGTATGAAATTGAGGAGAAAAGAAGGGAAGAGAACAATCGGGTCATGACAGTAAATACAAGCAGCCTTGCCAGTGACTTTTATTTTTATGTCCTTTCCAGTCTTTCAAGAATGGTCAAGTACCACATTTCCTTGCTTTTGCACGTGGATATAATGACTTTTTTCAACCTGAAAAACAATTTTCAGGTTGAGTTGGTGGAAGTCAAGATGTGACAGCAAATGTAAAAACTGTACTTGTGCAAACACAGAACTCTTCATCTGCATGAACATAAACAATTTATAAATGTACACCTAGCAGTACAAATGAGAACCAGGCAGATGGGAAACTTTCCAAAACTAAGAGTGAGACAAATTCAGGAGGATAGCACATCTGCAGAATACAGATTCCAACAATACAACTGGTTTTTTCCTTCTTCAGGCACTCACAGTTTTGATAAAATGTCACCAGAAATAGTTCAGTAATAGTGGTTCATAACAAACAAAATGTGTCATTTTCCTAAACCACTGAACATATATTGAGTTTGTTGGTTTTTTTTTTTAAAAAAAAGCTTTTTCACAATTAATAAAAAAATTACATTATAAGTTAGCTATACTTAGAAAAACTGGCATAATTATACGCTCAAATAAAAATACTCTAAAAATTAAAATATTTAACATTTGTTGCTGCATGGCATCAAAATTTTTATTAGCTGAATGAAAAACAATTAGAAAGTTCTATTCAGAAAATTCTGAAGTGAAGCAGTTTGCCTTTATCAACCCTTTTCATCATTTTTACAGTTCTAGTCTGTGATCTCTCTTTGCATAAGAACCATTCTCTCTAACTTTTCTACTTCTACAAAATCAATTTTGAGATGGATTGACCAATACATCACTCAATATTTTACATTTGAGTGCATCATTGTCTTACAAACCAATTCTCAGAACTGTGTTTTCCTCTTAATTCTTTTCCTAATGATTCCTGACAATGTATTAGATTTTTGGGGCACAGCTGAGTTTTGATGTTATATTTTCAAAGAAGAATCTACAATAAATCTTTTAATGCTGATTTAGACAGTAGGATGTACATAAAACTAGTAGTTCAGCACTTTCATAATTGGTTCTCTTTAGCTTGCATGTCATCCACTCAGTGATTTCCTACCAATCATTGTATTGATTTTTTTCTAAAATCTCTAATATAAGATTAATTTAATATTATCTTGAGAGTGGTTCTGATGCAGCAGCAAGTTAATTTATAGGTATAATTTCCTCATCCTTTAAAATAATTTTAAATTATTTTTAAACTATTCTGTTGGGGTATTTTTCATTTTTTAGATACGTATCAAAATATGTCTTGATTTCGCAAAATATCTTTTTGGTTTAACCTGCCAAAAATTGTACTCTTAAATTAGAGAAGATTTCCACTTTTCAAAAGAAGGAAAATATTTTTGATTCTAACAGTTTCCTTTGCTCTGCTGTTAACCACAGTAAACACTTTCACTCCTCAGAGAGGCTATTGATTATTCTATATTTTTACCATGTCCATAAAGTAGAACTTTTAAACAAATATATACTGCCTGTGAATGTTTTACCCCTTCAGCTCTTTAATCGTTTCCTTACATTTTTAAGCAATTCATATAACCATTTTCCTGTAATTTCCCATTTTCATGTTAAATTTGCTGCCTTGGCTTTATGTGCTTTTGCATTCCTACTCAGATGTTGAATTGGATGTGTTACAACTCTGATTCCCCAACAGCTGCATGAAGCAATTCTAGATGCAGGTCCTGTGCACAACAAAAAAGTAAATCAAGACTCATGTCTCCTCTTGCTTGCAAACTGACCAGTTTTCCAATAAGTAAGCATTCAGGAAATCTAAGATGTAGAGTTTGCATCATGCATTTTTGTTACAGAGTCAGCATAGGAGTAATCAAAGTCTCCTGGTACAATTAATTTTCTGCCTTAGCCACCATCGAAATTTCCCTTGACATGTCATGGTTACTGTTACTGTCAGTGCAACACAGTCTAAAGCTATAATTTTATTGCTTTGTTCTTTTTTTGGTTTTTGATTTTGAACCTACTGATATTGCATCAAATTTTGAAAAAGTCACCTTGCTTATTTTTCACATTCTATATGACATCATTACTCTAGATGTTTCAAATACTTTATTGGAACATGATATCATCTTGCTTGCGGACTCCATAAATATATACAGCAGTCTGACCAAATAAATACAAATTCTGCAGCAGAACGTTTTACTCTCTCATTGCTTCAAAGCAAACAATTCCTGCTGCTCCTTCAGACCACTCCGAAATGTGGACTTATGTACAAGTATGTACATGGAGTTATGTACATGGCCTTAGAATTCTGAACTGTATGTCTTCTCAGAAAAATATTACCAACCTTGGCTACTTCTTTTCTGCAACCCTAGATAAAGCAATTGCTGTAAACCATAAAAAGCAAAATAAAACTGGGTTTATGGAGCAACAGAAGGCTGGACAGAATAATATGCTCAGATTTAAAGTAATTAACAAGAAAAAAATTAAAAAATAAAGTAATTAGAAAAATTTTGCTTCTTCCTGTGACAAGCCAATGTGCTAACACCAGCCACACTCATAGGTGTCTCTTAGGTAGGATCTCCATGCAGGTAGTTACTGCTTTGCTGATTTTCTGGGTACAGGCAGGCGTTTGATATTGGCTGAGCATTTGGTTACCCAAGCCATTCTGTGCTATAGAAGTGTAAGAGGCAACTAAATCAGGATTTCCTAGTCATGGTTTTGGACTTGTTGCTTGAAGTCCACTGTATCTTAAATCCATTTTTTTTCCACCTAGACCTACAGCTCTGCTCAGGTAAGTTTCTACCTTTTCCTAAAATGTTAGCACAATTCTATTAATGCCTGTAACTGTGACATTTCAGTGTTCTAGACTAACGTCTTCAGTTTGTATGAAAGAAAATATTTATATTAATGGATGATTCAAAATGGGATGACCTAGTAAGGCCTACTAGATAGAAAATACTTTTTTCTGTCCCATAGCCACAGTACAATGAAGAGTCTGATATTTGGTCTTCTTTTGCATACAAGTTTTTTTCTTATGCTACTTCAAAGCTAAAGACCAACTAAAGAATATCAATTTCCCATGCTTCAGAACATCTCCCACTACAGAAAAAGACACTAGACATTGCAATTCCAAACAAATTAAAGAGATATTTCAGCAGTTATAATTTCATGATGTATCTCAGTCCTGAGACAAACTGTTAATTCCCAATGGAAAGTTTGTTTTAGAGGCATAATATAATACAAGCTTTACAGAAAAGGTCAGGTTCCAACAGATGTCTTCCATATATATGCAACATTCAAAACAATCAGCATACGAACACCATTGTTTCTCTAAGTAGTAATTTCAAATTCTGCTTTGATATTATGCAAATTTTCACTCACTTCTCAGAACTTATGACTGACTGAAAAATCACTTGCTAAAAACAAAAACAGATCTACTGTATGAGTAAAAAAAACCATAACAAAAATTAATTTCAGAAATCATGTTTTGAACAGTCCTTCTTACTATTGCAGTTTGTGGTTGAACTTTAAAATGTTAAAAAAAATATGTATTCCAAGTTTTGTCTTTCTATTTGACATTAAAATTATTATTACCTTTTCAAATTGATTTGCTATTAATCAGAAAAAGACCTTTCCACACAAAGGTTCTGATAAGACTCATATTAGTCAAGCATACACACATTTCATGCCCATTTCTAACTCTGCCAAGGACAAAAAAAGAGCAAAAAAGACCATTGACACTCACTCCTTTTATAATTTTTTTTCCCAAACAACAAAAACAACAAAAAATAGGAATTTGAACTAGTTACTGAAATTATGACAAGTAGATATAAATGTGTATTTTTAAACTGTGTATTTTTAATAAAGTGAGGGGGAGGGGGCAGGTGAAAGATGGGGACAAAACAACTTCTCTGCAAAAAACATGTTGATTGTTAAGAAAGTCTCTACAAATTATGGCTGGAAATGCTGTATGCTTTAATCTGATATGTCTGTAAACTCAAGCACGTAGATCATAAGTACTTCTTCAATAAGGCATGTAGACTAACCATGGTGAGCAATATAGCATTAAAGGCTTTTCTTTTTTGAGTCCTAATTTGGAATGAGAATTTGCAATGCTTTTGTTTGCCAGAGACTTGGGCACCTGAAGCTGAATGACCAACAACTCATGGAGCAGAGTTAACATTTGGGGTTACCTGTATTCATTCACAAGACTTTTGCATGTCATAATGAAAGAAACACATGTTCTGTTCCATGTGTGGTATAAGGTCAACAGAATTATCCCAGATTGGAATAGGCTGTCCTGTATCCTAACCTGATCATGGTCAGAAATTTCTGTAGCACTTTTCATGAGCTATAATAAATAAGAAAATTTCTTCATTTCTGCAATTCATTTCAAGTGGATATAAAATTCTCCATTTTGAAACATTGGATATATTTTAAATTAAACTAGCCTAGTATCAAAATTTCTTTTATTTTGTGTTCAATTCTGTTTCTAGTAAGAAAATTTCATGGTTTAAACCCAGCCAGAAACTAAGCACCACCTAGCCTCTCACTCACTCCCCTTCCAGCCAGATGGGGGAGAGAATCAGAAGTGTAAAACTGAGAAAACCTATGGGTTGAGATAGTTTAACTGATAAAGCAAAAGTCAGGCATGCAAGCAAAACAAAACAGGAAATTCTTTCACCACTTCCCATGACCAGGCTAGTGGCTTCATCACATGCAATGGTGGCTTGGGAATACAAACACCATCACTTTGAGCGTTTCCCCTTCCTTCCTCTTCGCCCAGTTTTTATTATTGGGCATGATACCATATGGTATGGGATATCCCTGTGGTGTGCTGCAGTCAGCTATCTGCCTGTGCCCCCTCCTAGTTCTGTGTGCCCCCTCAGTCTCCTTGCTGGTGGAGTGTCATGAGAAGCAAGAAAGACCTTGACACTGGGTAAGCACTGCTAAGTGGTAAGAAACACCTCTATGTTACCAACACTGTTTTCAGCACAAACCCAAACTGGAGCCCATACTAGCTACTGTGAAGAAATTTAACTTTATTCCAGCTCAAACCAGCAGAGAAATTAATTTTCTCTGGTGGATAAATTATTCTGTATCATCCATAGGCCTAGAAGTAATTTGGGCGTTTTTATTCGTTAACAGCATAAAAATGTTTGTGAGTCCATTGCAGATTTATATCCATGTAATGGCATGATCTGTCCAGTATTTTATAAATTGTTGGAGGACCTGTTAGAATAAAACTAAGTACATAAGATTTATTTGTTTAGATGCTTAAGCATTTGAAGTTGTTTAACATTTCTCCCAGCTTCATGAGCTCACTTGATTAAACAGTGAAAAATTAAATATCCCGAATAATTCCAATAGTCTCTCTAATCAGCAAATGTTCCTTATTGGGATGGAAGATGTCTGCTGCGCTTTAAGTATTGCTATTAATTATAATGTTAGCTGAATATTTGCAATCACTTCAAAATTAACCTTTGTATCCTCAGGAGATTCTTCTTTGTAAGAGTCACTCAGAACCTGAGAGAGAAACTAATTAGTCAATGACTGATAAGTGCAGAAGGAACACAAATTAGTTCTTTGTTTACTGCTTTATGTCTGTACTGTATAATTTGTATTGCAATTAATATTTGTTTTATATTGTAGGAAAAAAAGTGGATAATTCAGGGAAAATAATAATATTTTAGAGTGATGCTGACATTTCATTAGTACTGTCTCTTCCTTGGCCATACAAGGTGAGAAGAAGCTTTCAGGCAGGTCTTTGACAAGAAATTTTCTCCATCTCTTGACAGAATCCAGACTTTAAACCCATACATCATGAAGCATGGAGAAACACATTTAAGATGGAATAGCTGAATTTCAGCATGGCTTCACACAACTCCATTTGCCCAAAGCTTGTGTGCTTGACATTCCCTGGCTGCATCTTGATGAACAAGGCATTGATTAATGATGTCAACCTCTCAAAAAGATACCCAAGGCCATGCCATCAATCTAATAATATTGTCATGTAATGCATTTAATTAAAATCTGTTAAATTGTTACCACATGCTATGCAATAAACTTATTATCTATTACACTATAGACACAGTCTATTTAAATATGGATTTCAAAAATAGGATTATTATTCAGAATATATAAAAATATCTTTATACTATTTAGATTTAAAGCTCTAGGGAAAAAGTCACAATTTTCTACTAGTTGATATGACCCCCAGTCCCTGCAACGAGGGTTACATGGGTGCAAATGTAAATGTGGGACCATCTTTGCAGATCTTAAAAGATATCAGCTCCAAGATTGTTTAACACTTTCAGTCTCTTGCCATGCATCATATCATTCTCATGTAATGTCCTTCTATCTTAGCTATTTCAAAATTTCTTAATATATGATAATCTATTGTAGAGTATCATCTTTCTGTGATTCTTAGGGTGTAAGGCACAGGGCCAAGCATTGGACTCAATGATACTGATGGGTCCCTTCCAATTCAGCATATTCTATGATTCTATGATGCTAAAAAGTAACATCTTACTAGTTCTGTCAGATCAGTTTACAAAAATGTCAGAATATCTTAGTGACTGTCCACAATATTTTTTATGTAGCGATGAACTTACAATATCAGAAGTGGAATAAAGCCTGTAAGAGATGGGTCACTGAAGAAGATGGAAAAAGCTCATCATAATGCTTTGAAAGCAGGATTTCACTCGGTTGTAAAATGGAGTCTACCCTGTCTGTGTTACCTTCTTGTTCCCAAAACCCCGTGGGAACACCCTCATTAGGATGTAAGAAAGTACCTGGGCAGGTTAGGTGAAAAGCCCTCTCATTGGTCTTTTGTTAACCCCTTCCCTATTTGCTGTTAACCCTCGATTTTCATTGGTGTGAGTCACTTCCCCTAAAGCCCCTTAAAAAGCTCTGACTGTGGGGATAAACTCTCTCTTGTTTCCTGTCCTGCTGCCTGTGCGTGTCTCCTTTGTGGGGCATCTCTGGGACCACGTGGCAAGGGGAAGCATCCACTCAGCTGTCGTATTTTTATACTGCCCTTATTCTTTCTTTCTGCGCTAGATAACACAGATGCTTATAATTTGATTTGAATTTTCTGATAGATAAACTACATAAACAACTACAAGGTAGGAGGTGTAAGACTGTACATCTGCTACCTGGACAAATAATATTTTTACCATGATCTTTTCTGAACAGATATTAACATATTGAGAAGTCTTTACTACAGTGAAGTTGGTGACGTAGATTTCTGCTTACAGCTCACAGGAAAACTCTGGCATTTTTTGTTGTGTGGTCTCTGATAGAGTTATCCTGCCTTCTGCTCTCCTTTCAGAAGCTTCTAACCCTACAGATGAGCCTCAGGGAATAAATGCACACCCACAGTTGGCTTCCTTGGGACCAGCAACTGTTCGTCTGTCACAAGGCAAAACAAAACTCTTAGCTGCTAACTAATAAAATATAACCTTCACAAGCTCTACCAGGAAAGATTTGATGCAGCCCTGAAGGAGTTAATAAACAACTAATGAGCACGCTGATGATCGTTTTTCCAAGTCCTGAACCTGCTCTGCTCCTTTCAGCCTCTTGGCTTAGCTCTTGGCCACAGCACAGGCCTTCAAATTTCATGGCCCAACTTCCAACAGTGTTTATGGTTTGCCTTTGTATGCCTGTTTTAACATGCTTTGTGGTTTTTAAATTCCTGACTCTCTCCTGGACACCAGAATTTATCCATAGACCAGTCCCAAGTAAAGCATCGTGAGGACCAGCTGTTCCCTTAGTTCAGGGAAGCCCAGAGCTGGCATTAACTCTAATGCCAGACATGACCTTACCAACAGTTTCCATCCCAGGGGGACTGACCATGGTAGACAGAACCAGGGGCTACCAACAGCATCCATCAATAGCCCCAGGCAGGATGAGGGATGAAACAAGGCTGTGGGCCAAGCAGGAGAAGACAAAACAGAAGAACAGGCTGGAGACAGCATCCCTCAAGGTGTCCCTCCCAGAGAGGGGACCCCAGCCCATCAGCCATAAGATGGGGTTGCTGGTCAAGGTTGAAGCAAAACAGCTCCCCAGGACTGTGGGTAGGCGGAGAGGTGAGGTCCCCAGTGGGCTGGTCACAGCCTGCTTGGATTGTGGGTGGCTTTTCCTTTCCGCATCACTGATGCATTAAACTCTTACTTTCTCCTGTGTTGTTCCCCAGATTATATTTTCTTCAAACTAATACCTTTTAATAGCACTACGAAGTTCCAGTGTGTGGGAAACATTTTTTGTTAAAAGAAACTCCAAATTCTTTTACAATTGTCCAGGACTGGATTTGTCAGATGTAAATGCAGAAACCTTTATATTTCTCATGAACGAAAAATGACAAAAACAATCAAACCCAGTTACATAGGCTCCTTTTATATTAACTGAAAAGTGATCACTTTTTGTAAGGAACCATTTATGTCAGTCACTCTAAAAAATACAGAGAAGTGAGATTATTCATGTTCTACCTCACTCTACCTTCACTGTTTATTAAGGGACCTTAGGGAAGTGGCAAGACAGATAAATTAAATTTAGAAAGCTATAGTTACATGTGATCACTCCCAGGCAAATTATTTAAACATTAGCAGACATCCTGATATTTTATTAAGAAAACAGAAAAATTATCTCACTTTCTTACAAGAGTTTTTGAAATCTCCCTGACCTCATAAAATATTTAAATTCCAATGAAATTGCATTTCTCAGTCCTTTAGAGACAGAATTCATCAGATCTAACATTAACAAAGCTTTCAGAACATAAAAATATAGTGTAAAATCATTCATCTCAAAATAGGTCCCCTTCCTACTTTTATCTGCATCCCTACTTTCCTCCATCTATAATTCCTGGCACTTTTCTATTTTTTGCCCCTTTTCTATCATGAAAAATCCAGTCTACAAGTTAATTGTAAAACTACAACTTTAAGTCAATCTCCTAGATCCAAAAAAAGGAACATAACAGCACTACAATTTTCAATGGTTTTGAGTCCCCAGAAGACTTACAAACACTTTGCATCAGTTCCAAACCATTTTTTCTCTTTTACCTTAATTTAGTTAATTATTTCACTGTAACAATGCTAACCTTCCTATATCATTTATATGTCAGATTTTGTATAAGAACAGCATAGGCTACTGGGACCATGAGTCCAGTTCTCCAGAGCTGTAGATTATTTTGAAATAAACATTGAATGGAGAAGGTTTTGCTGAACCTCCAACTCACTGAGCTTCAACTGACAACATACCAAAGGACATTTTTCCAACGACACATATTAAATTCACAACAAATTTAATGACCAAAACCTACAATCATCACATCCAAAAAGAAAGAAGTGGGAGAGATAAAATACTTTTAAGAAGCAATCATAACAGGCTACATGACACCTGGGGTTAGAAGTGCTCACCTTCCCAAGAGTACATCCAAAATAAATCCACTGGAGTTATTTCAGTTTGCAGCAGTGAACTGAAGAGAGTTCGACAACAAGGCCAGAGTTCAGAAACATTGATAGAACTGTCTTATACTTTGAGAGATCAAAGTTTAAAAGTGTCTAGTAGCTACAAAACATTGACATCACCTACTCACCATGAAAATAGATATCATGCTGATTTATTTCCAAATTTAGTGGACTTTACTGTTGTTCTCTTTAAAGTTCTTTCCTAAAATAATCTTCTTTTTCTAACAGTATTTACTGTGCCTCTATCCAGCTGGAGAAACTTGTGCATATTTCCTTCTAGTCACAACTACTTTCACAATATTTTTATTATTTTTTCTTCCCCCACATATTTAATGTTTCTAATTTAGATTGTTAAACCAGGAATAAAAGTAATTAGTTGATGAAATCAACTGATATGCAACTTAAAGTAATTTATGATATTATTTTAAGGATACCTTTTGTATCTTCTGAACCATAATTGGGCCACTGGAGAGGTTAATTGAAACTCTGTAGATTAATTAAGCAAATTCCATCCACTTTTCCCTAATTTAGTAATTCTCAGTAAGTTTCATTCTATTAGGTGCATTAATTTGTCTAGAATTCCTATTTAAAAAATATTATTCAAAGCCTTATATTGATATTAGAAAAATGTTCTTTTCCGCTGAAGACTAAAAAGATAAAGATATAAAAAGCTAAGTTTAGTTTGAATTTCATCATTGTAAGTGATATTGATCTTTATATTCCCTCTCTGTTTTTGTTTTTTTGGCGTTTCTTTAATGTTAGAACCAAAGAACAAGATAGAATCATAGAATTACTTAGGTTGGAAATGGCCTTTAAGGTCATCAAGTTCACTTGTAATATAGTATCTTCTTCCACCTGACATTAAAGTGTCACTGCCTGTTAAGATGCAATTCTTGAGAGATGCCTCTGCCTGAATTCAGATGCAAATGAGACCATATGCTGAAGTCAAAAGTACAGATTTTATTTAATGGTAAATGTGATATAGAGAGATAGAAAGAAATAGAAAAGGGAGGGAGAGAAGAGGGAGACAAAGAAAGAGAGATCAAGCTAAAGCTAGTCACCACCCCACAGATCCCACAGTTACCTGCTGGTCCTTCTTCACGCTGGTCTTGGTGTTGGGGGTGCTGGAGTCATCCTTCTTTTTACAATCCATCTTCTTGGTATCCACAGGTGGTCACAGATGTTCCCACAGTTCGGGCTGCCATGTGTATAAGCAGTTGCTTCCTTTTCCACAGTCTGCCTGAGAGGGAATTTTGGTCTGGATGTATTAACTAGGATGTGCTAACCAAACCTCACTTCCATTATGCCTGGAATTAACGTCTTCCTGTTGTAAATTTCTGCCATCTGTGCTTATCTCAAGTTCCCATTTTGGTGGCTTATCTTATGGGAAGTTCTTTCTGTGGCTTTGACAGTGTTTTGAGACAATCAATGGTGCTCTCTAAGTCCTTACACTGTCCCCACATATCCCTGCATAATCACCTAGTGTTTAGAATATTCCCTGTGGACCAGGGAAGTTTTGGTTGTAGGAGGAAACATTTAAACCCTTTTCCCAGAAGCACTTCCTGAATAATTTTTAAGCTTACAAAGAACATCAAAACTACCTTAATAAGAATGAGCACATTGCTGTACTATCCAAGTGAGTGAAACAGATAAATGATTCTGACTACCTATTTGAAACACGCTTTAGGGAACTACAGAAAATAGTTTCTCTGCTCTGTGCCTGGGATGAGAGATAAGCATGCACAGAGATATTTTCACTTTATTATGAAGTTCCATCTTAAAACTTTTTGAAATACAAAAATTGTACCAGCAGTGAATGCAATACCATCAGTGTAATGTATAAATGCATTAAGGTTCATATCCTACTCTCTCTACTAGAAATACCATGTATTAGTAAGAACGACATTTATATTTTTATATCATGTTAGTGATTCAATACCATATTTACTGATCAATAATATCCAGGTCTTTTTCCTTGCCATTTTCCGGTCCTGTTCATGTTACAGTTAATCTTCTGCAAGGGCTAGATTCAAGGAATGACTGAGGCATCTGAATACACCGTTCAGTGAGACAAAACTCCTACGTAAAAGGTTAGATTCCTAAGTTAACTCTAGAGAGTAATAAAAAGATTAAAATGAGATTGAAAGTCCAAGACACAAGTAAGATTTTATTTTAAATCTGACAGTCCTCATCCGAGGGTGTTGTTATCCACCTGTAAACCATTGACTTGGAATCTCTTCCTAGGGATGATGGTAATATTTTTCTAAAGTGCTAAGTATTACTCAGCTGAAGCACAGCTTCGTGAGAAGGGTATGATGGTGCTTACTCTTCTCACAGCCAAGAAAGGAAGGGCCTGGGTACATTGTCCCGCTCCTGCTGAGCAGTCTCTGACATCCATTGCTCCTCTTCCGGGAGAATGTCATTGCCACCATAACCATAACAGGGCTTAACTTGGTATCCAACATTTCTGCACAGCTGCGCAACAAACTCTTCACAGGAAAATAAGAACAAAACACCATACAAAGTGGTATTCCCCGGCAAATTAGTTCGGGCCCTGCTCCCTGTATGGTTTCTATGCTTTATATTTAAATAAATAAATAAAGCAGTTTACTGTGTATGTAAATTGCTTTTATTGATGAGTCATAGCATGTATGAGGTGGAAGTGTTTCAGTAAAGGAATTACTGCATTTTTACTTAATGGTACTTCTTTCACAAAGTGGGCACAAAGATGCTCAGCACAACCAAAATGAAGGCACCCAAAATGAAAGTTAAAGAAGATTTTGTTTTCTATTCCCTTTTCCAACACTGTTTTGGAATGCTGTTCCTTTAAGGGCAAACCCACAGATGGCAGGGTGAGGGAGGGAAGAGGAAGGCACATGGCGATGGAAGTGAAGGCCACTCCATCTTGGAGCCATGCTTCCCTTGCTGGTGGAGCAGAGAGAATGGGACCCATGCTTTGCCAGCGCCATTCCTGGGAGACGAGCCATGAGGAGCTGCCACGGGTACAGCAGCCAGAGAGAAAATGGAAGTGAAATTGACTCTCCCTGCTGCAGTGGTGGCTTCACAGTCCTTGCCACTGCCCACCCCCTGGAGCCAAGCCAAATGGAGCTAAGCTCAGCTGAGTGGCATGGAGAAAGCAGATACAGCCCCCTGCATCAGAACCACTGTGGGACTGAGCCGAACCACACTGCGCAGAGCGAGTCGAGAGGAGCCACTTTTCTCCTGTCGCACCCTGAGGCTTTGCAGCCAAGCTGGGGCAGGGCCAGGGGCAGCCACATGGCTAGAAGCAGGGAAGCCCCTTCATGCTCACTGCTGCTGCACCAGGATCTGTGCCAGCCTCTTGGCAACTTAATTTCTTCTTTGGATGACATAGCCTTCAAGGTTTCTGCTTTGCTCCTGTTTCCCTGTGGATTTTTTATCTAGCTGGAGAGAAGCTAGAGGCGGTCTCTGCCTGTCATTGGTTTGAACCATTCTGTTTGCATTGTTGTTTTTGCTATTACACTTCTTGCTAGTGTTTTTATTTTGCTTGTTATTTTTTTCACTTATATGTCCTCACATTTTGTCTCTCTGTATTTGTGGAGTCCCCGCCCTCAGTATTAGTCTTAAACTAAGACAAATGGTGAGATCTCAGTATGAAATGATGCCATTGGAGCACTTCTGTGGCCAAGTATCAAGACTGCACCCATTTGCAAGGTTAGACTTGTATGTTTGGGCATTACCTTTCACTTGACTTGCCCAATGCACGCTTAAACTCATGTAAGCATCAGTTCCTTGGTAATTTATTTTTTTCTTTTTGCTAACATTACTGTTTTTATTTTACTCTTTTTATTCCTTGTTAGAATTTGATTTCTTTACAATGAACAAAGATTTTTTTTATTTTTTTTTTTTTAAATCAGGAAACTTAATAACACTTTTAGTACAATTGTGAAAATCTCGATCAAAATTGATCCAGAGGCCAATCCTTAAAGCAGTCCACTGGCAACTTCTTTCAAGCCTGAGATTTCACCTTTCATAATGGTATGTGCTTCATTTTCTTCTCCACCGTGTATTTTACTAAATTCCTATTCTAATTTGACTAGCATTTTCCAGTGAATACACAGACCAAATATTTTGTGGCAAACAGATGAATTAGATTGACTATCTCCCTTTATCTAAGAAACAACTTGTTTTAATCAAAGAAAGATATCCTATTCTTCAGACATGAGTTGTCTTTGATGAGTCATGCTCATCTTTACTATACTTTCTTTTCACTTTCTTGAGAAAGCGTTCTTAAAAAATGCACACTCTTTTTGAAAATGAACTGCTGAGTCACTCAAGCTTTCTTCTTCAGCAGGTGCAGTATTATTAGAGATTCTTCATTAACAAAAGGAATTCCTAAGCTCACAAATTTGTTAAATATTTTAACTGACCTACAATTTCAATGACTCTGTGAGCCACATCTTCAGTTCTTCTTGTGTCAGAACTTTGTCTTTCAGATGTGCTACTCGTTTTTTTCTGTTCTCTGTTCTAATTAGCTCGGCTTGCACACTCAAAGTCAGCAACTCTACTGAGAACAGAAGCAGCAATTTTATCCTATGGCTGTAACTTCCCTCCATCTTTAACCTCTGGCATGTCATCTGTGTACTTTTCTTCATCTTCGTGTTTTACATGTTCAACAGTATTAGTTGAGTATGACAAATTTTCTTACTAATTTAATTTCTTTTTGGAAATAGAAAGCCAACCTTTCCCAATATTTTGTTTAATTATTATTTTACCCTAAAAAAGAAAAGCTAAAAATGGATTGTCACTCAGTTTCATTTCTCATTCCTATGGATTTTTTTCTTTTTTTTTTTTTTTTTGAGATGTTTTTGCTAGAAAAACTGGAAGCTTTTCTTCATGCAAGATAATTTTAAAATATTCTGCTTTTAACTTGAATATGGAAAAATGTAACTTCCTCATCTGTCTAAATCAGTGAGTAGTAAGTATTTCACTTAATTTGTCAAAGTTTAAATTTCAAGGATTTAATTCACTTTTTGAGATGTTTCTTGAACTTCAAAGCATTGAGGTTTTTCAAGAAGTCCTGATCTGTGAAAAACCTGTAGCACAATTGGTTTTTCTTTCCCCCAACCGGTTTTGAAGACAGGAAGAATATCTTGACAAACACAAGGTCTTGCTTTCATTAGGTCTAATCCTGTAGGTTTAAGTATTTGATGAAATAAATTTTCCAATACTGCCAACAAATTTTTTACATAAGTGTCTGGGATTAGTCTGGTATGATTACTTGTCCCCTTAATGAAAGCTATTACTTTGGTACTAGATCAGTAACTAAAGTATTACAAATTCAGTCTTTCATAGGTTAAGCCCTCTGGAGCCGTGCAACAATACCTTGCTCTGCATAACATCAGTCAAGGGGAATATGCTGGTGACAATGTGTTTTTGTTTTCCATTTCACAGCTACTACGTGGTGTCATTTGGCTCTGCACTGAGCCACAAGTCTGCAAGCTGAAGATTGCTCTGGACCAATCGTAACCAATGCCCTATGTCCATCTATACTGGAAGTAAGACAGAATTCCAGTTAGTACAAGCTATAGGTCAAAAGTGCTGTTGCACATAAGCACATTTCAGTGAAGTCTTTAAGAAATCATTTTATTTCATTTCTGAATTCCTATGTACTACTACTTCAAACAGACAAAAGCCTCATACCAGCAAAAAAAAGGTAATAAAATTTTTAGACTTATCATCATATTTTTGTCTTTATTTTTCAGCTCTTTTCTTATAATACATGTTTGACATGAACAGGCATGGTTGTTCCCCAAGGGTGACAAAGTAGTGTTTGGTTCTTTTAGTGCTGCAAAATGAAAAGTGAAAAGACACACAAATATGTTAGCTAAGTGACACAAATATAAGGCGTCCATGATCCAGGATAGAAATGAGAGGAAATCCTAATCATCAAAAAAGTAAGACTTGGAAACAAATATTCCAACAGAAGCAGCAAGGAGAACAAAATTGTAAGACTTTGAAGAAAGAGGTTATAAGCAGCTCAGCAACTGTTACCTTTCTCCCAGTGTTTCTGACTCAGAACCATAAGATGCCCCTACCAGACTGACC
>JAWWEW010000041.1:31871546-32016148 GCA_035583185.1 Anabacerthia variegaticeps
ACTGACCTTGACATTTCCAGATGTTCATCCTGGCACCCAGAAGGATGTTAGTGCTCCTACACTAGCAGGTGCCTCTCCTGTCTTGGGGCGAGAGAGGGCCCAGCCCCACCAGAACCTAAGAACTCTTATTAAAAGAGTTCATTTGCATACTGTTTTAAAAAGAACTTTCTGTAGCAGCATAGCTCAAAGGAGTTTTATTTCAGTGTGCAACAAGTGGGAACTGCAAAGATTGTACCAGCTTCTTAGAAGGTATTTAAAGTTATAGCATGGAGGTCTTTTCCTTAGGGTTTGAGGCAGGATTGCTTTTTACCCTTTAATATTTCTTAAAATGTAAGAGTTCTCATGCATTAGTGCACCTGTGTATCAGCTCTCAGAAGGGACTGTACTGCTTTCTCTAAGCTTACAGAGACAAGCATTGTGGCAACTTGTATTCAGCATTATAAGGGAATATAGGAGAAAAGTTTCAAGGCTTTTGACAAAATACTTTTTCTTTTGCAAAGATCCCTCTTGTTTGTGAAATATTGTTCTCTTAAACATCTGTTGTGTTACATGTGTGCACATGGCTATGGTCAAAGTCTCGCGGTTGAGATTCCTGTTGCCTAAAAGGCATCAGAGCCACCACCAAGAGCAGGGCATAACCGGGCCGAAGATGAGAGCTGCAGAACTCCTGAGCCACTGGTATTCAGCACACATGGGAACTGGTATCAGAGAACACTGTTTTGCCAACAGCAAAAAGCATGCACAAATAAAGGGTGAAACTCCAAACCCATATTCTGTGGATTGTGCACTGCTCATTACACTTCTTTCAAAGCAAGTTATTAAGGCAAATATTCAAACTCATGTCTTAGGACAAGACTTGCTATGTACTTCTACTTTTAGTCACTTTGGGTTTGATGTGCTGAGCTTTTTTTGGGGGGGGCTTTCAAATGGAAGAGGCATGGGGAAAAAATTAGCTAGGCATTAAAAAGGGTGGATTTTTTCATATTTAATCCACCCACTGATTTTTTCTAAGGACCTAATATTCGCCCTGGAAGTACTGAATGTCTGCCTGTTTAATTTCCTACTGTCCCCTCCTCAAACTGCCATTTTTAATGTAGGTCTTTGACTACAGGTGCAGTAATAGCAAGTAGGTAAAGAAATTTGCGTACAATCTAATACAGGTCTCATTCTTATTTTGACTACAAAGTTATTTAAGTGAGAAAAAAAATCTTTAAAACATTGATTTCTACTAGTACACTACCTATGGAAGTTATATAAATCAACTGTAACTTTAAGGATAAAAAAATAAGAGTTGTAGTGATAATTGTGCTCCAAAGTATAATTTTGAAGCCACCATAAAAAGTGTATACCAATAGCCTTTAAAAAGATATTCTTCATGATAGCACTATCCTATTTTAGTTGATTTGGTATTGGTTACTTGAAAGATCTTTGCAGTTTTTTCGAGAAATGCAGTGGCAGAAGTATATGAAACCTCAGCGATAATTGAAAATCAATGTGAAAGAAAGAAAGAGATGAGTGGTTAATTACCAGAAACTCAGCACAGCCTCTCAGCACAAGATTTCAATATGTATGATCCTGACAGGACTTTTTCTGGTTTTAAAATGTTTCGTATATTATTTGACTTTTGATATCTGGACTATCTATCTTACAAGGTAAATATCTGAAGGGAGGGTATGAGGAGGATGGAGCCAAGGTCTTTTCAGTGGTGCCCAGCAACAGGACAAGAGTCAACAGGCAGAAACTGATGCAGAGGAAGTTCCACCTGAAGACGAGGAAGAATTTCTTTACTGTGCAGAGTGATCATGCACTGCAACTGATTGCTCAGAGAGATTGTGGAGTCTCCCTCCTCCTTGGAGGGAGATATCTCCTTGGAGATATTCAAGAACTGTCTGGGCACAATCCTGTGCAATGTGGTCTAGGGTGACGGTGCTTGAGCAGGGAGGTTGGACCACATGAGGGCCACTGTGGTCCTTTCCAACATTACCCTTTTTGTGATTCTGTGATATTCAGTATAAGTCTGCCAGTGTGGGGATAGAGATTTTGTTGGCATTATTAGACAATGCTGCAAAGACCAAATCTACACAGGATAGTAATTTATTTATAGTCTCATAAAGGACAATACAAATTAAGGAGATGTTTGTTGGACTTGTCTTTGTGTACAATTCCCTATTCCTTAATCAAGCAAGAATCTCATGGCTAGTAACACAGCTTTTACTGAGAAATTGCCTCTTGGTAAATAGGTCAGTTTACAGAATTGTGTGCTCATTTTCTTCAAAAGTCAGACATTGCCCTATATTTCAGTTCCTGATTTATTTATTTTTTTTGTCTTCAGATGTATGTCAGAACTGCTCACATTGTACTTTTTAAGTAAATGGGTGATTCATCCTAAACACATTTGCTGATATATCTCTGCATGCAGTCCTAATCATGCACATGTTTCAGCTGTCATAACATCAGCTATAGTAAAAAGCATGTACTGTCATTTGTGCATAAACAGTTTGAATATACAAAACAAACACCTGTAGTTCTTTATTTTCTGTATTAGCTCTGCGGCAAAGTAGTTTTCATTTGTTTTTAAAGAACATTTTTGTCAATATCAGTGTATACATAGGTGTACCGACACATATGCTTTTGTATGCTGATAAGACTTTGAATTGACTATTACTCCTAAGAACTAAACGCCCTACCTCTTCAGATTTTGATGTCGCTGCTTTTTTATAATATTCTGTGAGTGTACTTTTAGACATGTCAAAATTTGGAGATGTTACATCCCACGTTTGGGATTTGAAATCCAGCATATTGGGTCCCTTATGAAGTTCATTCTAATGAAATGGAAAAGTTCTAAATCTTCACTACTTCTCAATCATATTCTTACTTGTATTAGTAGTGCTACTAATTCACTCAAATTAGGTGACATTTTCAAAAAGAGTCCAACAGTTAGAATTAAGATAACAGAAAAATCAGATACAGTCCTGTAAATTAATCCCTTTTCACAGAATCACAGGATGGCTGAAACTGGAAGAGACCTCTTGAGGTCATATTGACCAACATCCCTACTCAGGTAAGGCCACAAGGAGCAGGTTGACCAGGAGCACATCCAGAGATCTCCATGGTTGCAGATTTCATAGAATCTTTTGGAAATCTGTGTCTGTGCTCAGTCAGTTCACATTAACTTCTTTTTCTTTATGTTCAGACAGAACGTCTGTTTCAATTTGTGCCCTTTGCATCTGGCTCTGTCACTGGGAACTGCTGAAAAGCGTCTGGTCTTCACCTTCTCTTCTGGTATGTCTACACATTGAAGATATCCCACCAAGCCCTCTATGCTCTTGACTAAACAGCTTCAGAACTCTCAGTCTTTCCTCACGGGAGAAATGTTTCAGTACTCCATATTTGTAGGAATAATGCTCAAGAAGGCAAAGGTCTTTTCAGTGAGAGGCAGCTACATAAAAATAACGTAGTCATATTGGGGAGGGGAAAAGAAGAAAATTATTGGCCTGCTAAAGATATGGTTTCAGAAAAATCAAAGCTATTTATTAATTTGAATTATATCTCTCTAGTGGTTTGATTGAAGGAAAGAGACAGAATAGAAGGAACAGAAAAGTTTAAATGCTGTTGTTTGCTGACATTTCCTAAGCGAAATAACGGTTTTAGTAATCTCTGAATCTATCTGCCTGAAGATTTTCAAAATGTAAGTCTTAAAAAACGCTACTTCAAAGTGAGAAGCTACAAGTTGCTTAAAGTGAAAGGAAAGGCAAAAACTAACAGGATAAACAAAATGGTTAGATGAAACAGTCAGAGCAATGAGGAAGGAAAAGAACAGCAGCTACTATACAGGACCCTTTTCATATCATTAGGGTTTACTTTCACTTTTTAATTGACAGAATGGATTTCTCCATATATTTTTATTTTTCTGCAAAAAAAGTTCATTTATTCCTTATCCATACACAGAGATGATGTCCACTGCTTCATCATAATAAATTAAACTGAGCCATCAGCATTGTAGACAATTGTGTGTATGCCTAACTATATTAACATGAGTTATCCCATTATAAAAGCTAACAAAATATGTGTATACAGCATCAACCACCCCATAGGGATATTAGAGCTCCAAGGGATAGTAAGGATCTCATTTCATTTCATTTGTAACTGAGTTACAAATTCAACATTATATTCCCCTGTTTACAGATAAATATGTTAAATCTGTATGTGCTAGTAGAACTTTAAATTTTCTTTACTGAACAGCATATGTTTGAGAACTGTCAAACAAAAAATAGTTTAGACTGCATTAGAACTACAAAACTAAATTTGTGTGATTTCACGCAGTTTTCACATTTTTTTGACATCTCCATACATATTTAATTGTTGTTTCTGACCAAAAATATAATATTTCCTTTTCCTTAATGTGGAAAAATACTGAAAGCAATAGTTCACTGGAAAAAAACCATACTGCTTCTCACACCTCTGCATATGCTAATGAACTAAGATCTGTCCATGTATTACTAAAATCACTAAAACTCCACCTGATCATTGAAACACATAAATTGAAATTTCACCTTTTCCCCACCCTCAAAAAAAACCAACATAAGAGGGGTGGAAAGTCAGAGAAGACTCCACCTGTGTGTCCTGGGACAGTCAATGGGTGCTACTCATTTTATGCCTCATAGTGCTTCTCAGGTAAGCTTTATTCTATTGCCTTTGCTTTCTGATATCAGTGTATTCATCAGCAGCAGTTTCTGAAACTCATTTTGCCACAGCAGTCAGTAAATCACACTATTTGTGTAACTTACTGAATGTGCCAAGACATACAGTGTAATCCACCCTATTTGTGCATCTGGGATTGCGACTGTGACCAGACTCACAGTGTAACCAGGTTGTTTGTGCATCTGGCACCTTACCAGACTCAGAGTGCAGAATTGGTTACTCTAGAATATTGTCTGTGTAGGTCTCCAAGGGACCTGGACAGACAGATAATATACCAGCTAAGAAGGGGAAGGCCTAGGCAGTCTTAGACCTGCTACATCTGCAGATAGCCTGGAGAGCAAGGGAGCCTTCCTTTCCTAAATTTTTATGTGACACTTGGGAATTTCAATTTGTGACCTAATGATGAAGACTTAAATTGATATGTGCTCAAGCCTTCTTCTTTCCAAAGCCTTATAATTCAAAATTCTGTCACTTAGAGAAAAATCCACATTCTTTCCAAACTTTTTTAAGAATGTTGGTGTAATAGCCTAATTTGCTTATCATTCTCCAAAAAGGAGAAGAATATCACCACATTTTTGCCGAAGCTGAATTTACTGAAGGTGAATGTTATTGACATTTGTGAGCTCTGTCATAGTCTCTGAACATTATGCTATATATTCCATGAGCATTCTTGGAGAGTCTATCGGGGACATATCTGTGCCTCTTGCACCTATCAGTTTTTTGAAATGAGTAACTACAGAAAAAAAATATTTTACATATCTAGATTTTTTTCTAAAGAAAACAGTATTTCTAACTTAAGTAATATAATAACTTAATACTGTCACCAAATGAAATAACACACCTAGAACATTAAATCTAAAGGAAGCAAGATGTCTAAAATATACTGTTTAAAAAGAAATTTCTTTTAATGATTTTTAGTTTATAAAAACTTAACTAAAAGAAAAAAGTTCTGGTCAAGCAAAAAACAACAAAACAAAACAAAAAGGTCTTCAGGGGCACGAGTCATGATTTTAAGAAGCGCAATTCTAATTCTAATGTTTCAAAGTACTGAAAACTTGAAAAACTATAAGAGAAGTATACCTTGGAGCAGCAATGATTCCTCAGTGTGGTTCACAAATATATTGAAAATTCCATTATTTCTGTAAACTAGTTCAACTTATTCAAAGTTTTTAGAAGTACTGAATCTGGTATCAATACTAGCATCTATAAAATGAGTATTTAGGTCAGGGATGACATCACAAGGTAATTATATAGTCTATTACAAAAGCAATTCTGACTCAAGGAATTAATCTATTAATCAATTACAGAATGGACAAGGCAGTTTAACCTTAAGAATATGTTTTTTTAATAAAATAATAGGGGCTGATATTTTTATCCTGTAGAACTGGTTAAAATAGCTACAGATACAACTTTTATTAGTAGCACCAGTTTCTATCAATAAAAAAACCCTGTAGGTTCAATTTCATGAATTAATTTAGGATCCCTTCAGCTCTAACACAGTAGGATAAACTAAAATACATTCATCTCTGTTTTGAATCTCTCTTGATTTTTCTCATCTTTTGAAAAGAGAGGTCTCCAGATGTCCATCTTTATTAAATGTCATACCTTTGATGTGCATTGGTCAGCTTATTTTTTAGCAAAGACAGTAAAGAAGCTTTTTATAACACTCAGTTCAGCAGTTGCATGAACCATTAACCACTGATGAAAACAGCATTGGGTTTGTTCAAGGATTAGGTTAGTTCTTACTCAGAGCACATACATTTTTTTATGGTAGTAAATCAAAATCAGTGCTGTTAACTATTATAAGACATTGTGCTCCTCAAAGTCTCCTGTAGAACTTGCATACAGGGCATAAAATCTAATTGCCATGAAAGCTCAGATAGCTTTTACTTAATGACTTTTTAAAATAGTAATTATAGACTCAGTTAACAACACTGGCTTCAGAGGTGCTTTGGCCAGCTGTGTAGATATGCAGCAAAGGGTTTTTAAGATGCCATAATGGGACTAAAGGAATCATTTTGGTCAATTGTGTAAATGTTTTGCCTATGTAATATTGACTTGGGATGTGTCACCTCCATGGAGACTTAAGAAATACCCATATGGTATTGCATTTGTCAAGTCATTTCAATGTAGAAATCCACAAAAAGTCACTGACAGTGAATACCTTTTAAAGACATACAGAAGTGTTGAAAAGCATACTTGTAAATCATATTACATGCAGAGGAGACTGGAAACAGCACAGTTTAATTAAACATAATAAACTTTTAAGCATTTAGCGTTGATTGCATACGGGAAAATTAGCATGAAGTGTTTAGAAACTTTTAGGGTTAAAATTGCAAACGTTATTGCTAAGAATATTTTTCTAATTTTAGAAAAACAGGTGTCGTGGTTTGACCCTGGATAAATGCCTGGTGCCCAGCAAAACTCCTTCAAGGCCTTTCCCCCCACCCCCTTTCACCTTCCAGAGGGAAGGGAAAAAAAAAAAAAACAGCTTGGAATTTACAGCTAGAGATAACAACCGAAAGAGAAGCTTTGATTAATACCATGGGCAAAGCAGAACTTGGAATAATGCTTAAATTTATTACTAACAAATTAACAACTAAAAATAAGAAATAGAAACAGATTAGAAACACCTTTCCACCACCACCCCTCGGTCTGTCCATGCCCCCTCCTTCTCCCAATGGTGCAGGGGACAGGGAAATGGAAGGTTTACAGTCAGTTGTTGTTGGGTCAGCCATTCGCAAATGTAAGTCCAAAACTTAAGCAGCAGTTCTGTCTCAGGGGCTCCCACGAGAGAGAGAGAGATCCTCTGCTCTCTCGTGGGTCATTCCATGGGGTACAATCTCTCATGAAAAACTAGCTGTACCTACTTAAACATGGGCTTCTCCCTCTGTGGGTCTCGGCCGCAAATCTTTGCAAGACTCTGCTCCACCTTGGTGGTCTCCTGCTAAGCATGGGCTTCTCCCTCCATGGGTCTCGGCTGCCAATCTCTGCACAGCTCTGCTCCACCTTTGGTGCCTCCTGCTCAGCGTGGACCTCTCCCTCCGTGGGTCTCGGCTGCCAATCTCTTCAAGACTCTGCTCCACCTTGGGCACCTCCTGCTCAGCGTGGGCCTCTCCCTCTGTGGGTTTTGGCTACAAATCTTTGCAAGACTCTACTCCACCGTGGGTGCCTCCCACGAAGTAACAGCTTCTTTCATGCATCCTCCTGCTCTGGCGGGGGGTCTTTGCACCCCGATGGATCCCATGGGCTTCGAGGGGACAGCTCATAATCACCATGGTCATCACCACGTATTCAGGGAAATAATTTTAAGTCCTCTCCCTGATCCATGGGGTCCCTCCCCCTCCTTCTCCTCTTCTCCTCCTGCACTGACCTTGATGTCTGCGTTGCGATGTTGTTAAGCCATGGCTGCCCCATTCTAAGTGCGCAACAACTTCTTAAATATGTTTTCACGCAGGGGCGTAACTTAATGGTTCAAAGGCAGGAAGTTTTCCTCGGAGCTGGCCCTAATTGGCTCTGCTTTATAAGATGGAGGGAAACTTCCAGACTGGCTTCTGAGAGAAGCCAATCTTCCTCTTATTAAAAAAAAAAAAAACACATCAGGAAAACCCACGACAACAGGAAAATAAAGCAGTCCTATTATTCCTTGTGTTATACAGTTAGTTCAATGCAAATGTTCTTTCTCCTCCCGATCCTCCTCCTCTTTTTTTTTTCCTTAATTTTTTCCTTGTATAATATCCTTTCAGACCTGTACCTGAATTGGTAGTATCTGTAAGAGTTGATATTCATGCAGGTAACCCCAGGTACCAAACCATGGCTAAGATATTAAGGAAAAAGCTTATTCCAAAGTCAAAAACCCTAAAATACACTGCTAAAAATCACAGTGGGTGTAAAGAGCATGTGCAGCCTATACCCTGGGTGCTTTTGTATCAACACCTTTTGCATGCACAGAACAACTTCTAGGCTGTATTCTCCTCTTGTCTTTTTATGGACTTTTCTCTCTTCCAGCACAGGCCCCACAGCATGTCTGTGAGAAAGTGTTCTCTCTACATAGGAGTTCTATTTTTCAAAGGACAGGCAGAGAAATATATAAAGTGCTATTCATAGGAAACAATCTTCTCCCACGCCAGGCCTTTCCCAGCAGCAAAAACTTCCTTGAATGAAAGTTCTTTATCCTCCTTGAGTAAATCTTCCACATGTAATTTTTCAGTCTCTACACTATCTTTTAGTAACACAGGCTTTTCAGTCTAAAGAAACTGGCAAGCAGAGCATGGCAGATACTTCCCATGAGAACCAAAGTGGGTGATCTGTTTTTACATTTTAAAATCTTCACAAAATAGCACTGTTTTTTAGGAGGAAAGGAATGTATTTATTAGGTTTTTCCCTGTTGTTGTCCCCTAACCATATTTTACAGAAACATGTACATTCCTCTAAGATCAGAAGATGAACTGAATACATTAAATAAAACTTTGCATTATCCAAGAGGGAAAACAGTGCCTAGTCTTGGTAAAGTGCTGGTACAGTGAACCACATGAAAGGATTTGTTCCCTAGCATAGCTAACCATTTTTTTAAATCAGGTACTCAGATTTTATAAAGGGAATTTTCCAATTCCTTGGAGTGATCCAAGTCTCCATTGTCCTGCAAATCCCAGTTAACATTATATAGATGTTGAGAATGCACATACTGGAAGAGTTTCACTACAGATGTTCAGAATACCAAGTCTTCTGAGGGAAACAGATGTAATACAAGACTCTTGCAGTCTATAAAAAGCTGGATTCTTTTCTTGATTTCTTTATGGAGGCATGATCCTGTATACAGCCAGCCTCCAGCTGGACTTAGGTAATGGAAACTGACCTCTTCCCTCAAAAATAGTGCATTTTGTATTGTTCTCTTTTGGGCCTTCAAAGTCTTAATTTTGGGAAACCTCCGTACTCTCAGTGCCCAAGTGTTCACTGATCATTTTCTATGACAGCTGCTCATAACAAGAAAGAACAAATCAACTTGAAAAACTAAGAAATAGTGAAATTCATTGATTAAGGGATTCAGATCTTATCTAGGTGTCTTTGTATGTAACCTTGAATAGAAGAAGCCTAATATTATATCATAAACCTACTGCTCTGATGAACAGTATGCAATTAAAACTATCTATTAAACAATAGGTGAGTTTAAAGTCTTTTTCATATTTAGATTTCAATGCCCTTTTTACACTATCTTTACTACCAGCATTATAATGCAAACATGAACTGAAATCTTGTGAGAAGCTTTAATCATTGCCAGGTTGCAAATTACACAGATCTTGCTTACTAAAGAAGCGTTTAGATACTTCAGCACAAAACGCTATAGGTGAGGGATAGGTAAATAAGCTGAGTGAAAAAAAAAAAAAAGATGAAATATTGAAGATGAAGGCAAAGCATGAGATTGAACTTCATGTAAAAGGGAATTGGAAGCCAGCGAAGGAATGAACAAAACAGGAAGAGATATGGTCAGTATAACAGGAGTACAGGTAATCTTGACAGCATTATATTTGATCAACTAGAACAGAGAAGTAAGTTGGACTTCACAGTACATTCGGGCAAAGATAGCTGTGAATCAAAATGGTTATTCTAAAATGACTTGTGAAAATTTAGATATGGACACAGATACAAATGTGGGGTCTTGGTCCTGCAAAGAGATTTTGACAGGGGAGCAACCCCTGTCAGCATCTGTTTTCAATGGTGAAAAATCTGAATGTGTCCCTGGATGTTGAGAAATTCCAGTTCAAACATGTGACCTGAGCCTCAGGACAAACTTTACTGAACGCATAACACGAGCAACATAGGATCAGAATTTTAGTTTGACTATACTTGGACATTTTGTCCTCATGTACCTGAAGAATCAAAGACAAAAGCTCTTGATTTCATGATCATCAGAAGGATTTTGTTGATAATATCCACTATTTTAAACTGTTTCTAATAAAGATCTAACCAAGCTGTCATTATAAATGATGCAACACACCACTGAGAAATAAGATCCCTGAAAACAAAATGCACAAATGTAGAACTCAAAATTCTTCAACATTCCTAGGGATATCACAGAACAGGTAAGACATTTTTCTACCTAAATTTAATTAATACCGTGAGCAATTATCACAGCCCGTAAGAAATTCCTCATATTTATTTTGAATGAGTTATATTATTTTCTTTTTATATTAGTCAGTCAAACATAAAAGTCATGTATTTTCATGACTCTAATGTAGATCTACAGCAACAAAGCCAGATGCAAAAAAAATTCTTCTCTTTGAGCAGGAGCTCTATTGACTTTACAGTTACTGGTTCAGGATATAAGGAGCAGATTGCAAGACAAAAGCAGTAATATACAATGTTGTCTATTAAGAAAGAATTCATTACAATAACATTAGGCAGTAACTTAGCAGTGTAGCTCTGTGTGACAGAGAAGTGCAGAGGATCTAGGATATAAAGAGCATTATGGACGTAAGTGTAGGCACAGATTCAGACAAAATGTTTCCTGAAGCTAGAAGAGAAAACAGGAAGGGTGAAATTTGTCAATACAATCATCTGAAATGGTGCCCAGCAGCCTGTTATACATATTTCGTGGGAGACTGGTACCATTGGGACCTCCACATCTTGTGACTTACTTTGTACCATAGAAGCTTTTATACAGGTAAATAATCTGAAGGAGGCCAGCCTTTTGCTGCTCACAAGCTGTAGTAATAGTTATTTCAAGATAATAATCTAGTACAAATCACAAAATCTGGACAGTTTACAGAAATATCACATATTTGAGAACTGCATTGCTGGTGCTTTTCAGGGGATATGAGAGATCATATCAAAAAAAAAAAAACAAAATTTAGAAAACTAATTTTATTTCCACGCATGACCCAATTTTTTTGAATGTTTACCCATAAGTCAGAGATATATTGCTTTGTTTCAGGCAGAGTTTTTCCTCTATGATTAATTATAATGGTTAGTTGTCTCCCAAAACTACCAGCAATGTAATTACACTATTTTCTTTTTTGGTTTATCATATCTACATCTTTATATACAGTACATAAATCTTAAAAGGCATAATGCTCTATTAGAAATTGTATGGTGACCAACAGCTGGTAAATTTGGTCAAATATCAAACTCAGGTAAAGTTTTTCATTAATTACAGAAACTGTTACTACCACATATATTTTAATGTCATTAACATAATTGCCTTCAACAAGGGAGCTAAAATTATCTATTTACTTTAGTTCTTAATCATGTTATTTTTTTGTATAGACTAACTAAACTACAGGTATAGAGACCTTTAGTTGATTGACATTTTATCTCACAAGAAAGCTTGCATCTCTTCTGAGATCTCTCATTGCCACTAATACAGACTTGAAGTAAAATACTAAAGAGAAAGGGTGCTGCTTATTTTTGAAAGAACAGCCTATGCAAGAAAAAAAATTGAGGAATAACAACTTTGACAAGGAGGGAGTTGTGAAGGAATAGTGCAGATCCCAACTATATAGCAGCTTTCATTATTAAATTAAAGAGGTGGTACTTCAGGATTCGATAGGAAAAAAAAATGCAGAACTACTGAGATTTCCAATATAGATTTCATTCATAACTTTTACAAAAAAGGAAACTCTTCTTTTTTAAAAAAAACCCAAACTTTTTCTCTTTCCATAATAGAAGAAAACCACTATAAAAGTTGTCTTCTTCACTGGATGGAATTTATATTTATGCAGGTAACTAAAAATGAAAAAAGGCAAAACAAAAATTGATAGTCCTTCTTCGTGCCGTTCCATTATGAGACTATTGGAATTGCAACAGACCAAAGGGCTACAAAACTGCTAGTGGGTGCTGAAGGATAGGAACCAGAAAGTCCAGGTTTGCAAGAGGTCCCTGTAAAGGAAGATAAAACTAACAATTTAGTCTAAGTCAATTTCTGTGAGACACCTGCAAACTTTTATGGCCCATCAAGCATGTGTCTTTGTCCTCCTTCATCCTCTCTATCCTTCAATGCTTAAAATCATGTCCAACGTATCACCCCACACCAGAAATATGCTTGTGACAGGTGCTCGTCTCTGACATTGTCCTACTCCCTTCTGCATATGAGTTCTCAGGCAAACGAAAGCAGCTGAAACATTATCAAAAGCACATCTTTCATGCAAAATTCCTCAGTGCTCTTCATTTCATGCTTACCTGTTCATTAGAAAATCCATGATATGAACATCAAAAAATACAGAAGCAGGAGGCATTCAATAACAGCCACCCTTGCACCTGCCAGATGCATTAGCTAAAAGCACACAGCAGTTGTGCTTACCAAAATTTAGTTCTTGAAGACCATGGCAACCAATTTAGAGGATATCATCAAAATACAACTTTCATTGCAAGGAAAAACATCTGGAAGGCCTAGACTCATTGGACACTAAACCTAATGCTCACATATAGCTAACGTGCATTTTGTTGGTGCCACAGGCAGAATGGAAGCTTTGGACAAGGTTTCTTAGAGAAGACCTCCTGTTGAGTCACAAGGTTCAGAAAGGACCCCCTTGCTTTCTGAACTCCTTCTCCGAGAGGAGTCTAGGTGTGACTGGATCCAATCCTAGTCCCAGACTTGGTCAACAGTTTACATCTAAAGGATTGTATAGGTGTAATTGAATCTTTGTGCAACTTTGTCCCCCAGGATTAAGGACGGCAGACAAATATAGAACAATTATTTCTGTAAATAGATTATAGTAATGATTAGATGAAAGTACCTTAATCAGAAGTATTTTTTACTCAGCATAAGTAGTTAGAAATGTTAGTATAGTGCACTATTTTTTTTTAACCAATGTTGAAGTAACAATACTAAAGCTAGCAAAATAAGTAGAAAGTAGAGACTTCTGTTGCTCACCCATACCAATGACCATGGGCAGATAGATCTCTTTTGCTCAGTTTCCAGGAGTAATCTTGAGGCGTGCCCCTGCTCATGGAAGGAATCTCCACACGCTCCTAGAAAGGGTGTGTTAGAAGACCCTGCCATTAAAAAGTAGGACTGTGTTTTTATAGTGTAAAGTGATTGTCAGTTTCTAGGGTAGCCATGCCAGTTCAGCAGCTTTAGATAAGTTATCTGCACTGTCACTTGTTGGTTCCTCTATGACAAACTTTGCCGGCCACATCCTCACTGGTGCCAGTTTCTGTCACGAAACATTGTTCTTCACATCCTCAAAATGTTTAACTTTGGGATTGAGGAATCAGGTTGGTCTCAGCATTCTTCAACACAAAAAGCAGTGTTATCCCTGCAAATAAAGTTCAAGTTGTTTTACTATCCACTTAGAGCATCCTGCTACACTCAGTCACAATAGAGGCATAAGCTTTCAGATCACACTCCCTTTAGATAGGCATTCTGTATTCTGAGATCCCCAGTCTCTAAGTATTAATTTACAATTATAAAAAGTCATGATCCATAGCTACTGGAAAGCCAAAGGCTGCCCTAAAAGAATTAGAGAAATTAGTTTTACAGCAGTGTATTCACTGTAAATTAGGGGCTCGGGAACTCTTCTGACTAAAGTGAAACTATCCTTTATTCATACTATCTTCCACCCCCCAAAACCCCCCTCCCAAATGACTGCACAGATATGTTTGTTTTGTGTCAGGAATTGGTGCCAAAAAGAAAAAGAAGATCTTCTCATCTTCTCCAAAAGTGGCACAGAAGACAAAAGGACCTTTTATATATAGATATGATGAATACCATGGACAAAATAAGGAAGTTAGTAAATGCAAGAGGCTAAAAGACATGTATAGAAAAACAATCAGGTTAAAAAATGGGAAAACAGAATTTAAACTACAAAGAAAGAAACATGAAAGGGTTTAACACAGAAAGTTAAAGTAAAAATATAAATCTGACAATTGAAGGAATAAGGCCACGAAGAGAGAACATAAAAGGCTTGGACAAGAAGTCAAATGAAAATCAGTAGTTGTGTGTAAATTAATATTAATATTGTAGTAGGCTAAACATGATTTAGATCCAGGTTGGATTTTTTGCTACTTTTTTTTTCACATGCTCATAGTAATTGAGTGTATTTTTACCTTGATAAAATAAAAAAAAAAAAAAAAGCAAAAGACTGCTATTCTATACATCATCTTCACTTTATTCTTTTACCAAAAACGTCCCACTACCAATATCTAAGAAGAGTTTTCAAGGTCTTTCTCAAGTAAGATTTTCCTGCTCATAAAATAACTTGTAAAAAGATCCCCTATAATAAAAGTAACCTGCTGTAATTTGTCTTATCATTTTTAACTAATAGTGTTTCTTTTTTTTTTTCTCAGAGGAGATTATTGTTTTAATTCCCAAATCACTGTAATAGGAGAAGGTTGCATATCTGCAGACACAGAAGGCAGAACAGAACAGATAAATGTAACTTTGTAAGAGAGGATAGATAGAAGTTTGGATAACAAAACTAAAAAGGAAAGTAGAAATTTTGGGGAACAGATGGAAAAAAATCAAGTCATCAAAAAGTTATAGATCTGGAAACAGCCTTAGTTATCTACCTAAATTTTGTGTTTATGACAAGATTGTGATTAATTCATTTCTCCTCGCCTTCGATAAACCCCTTTGTCAGTGGCAATGATTCTGGGCATATATCAAGGAATTTGTCCTGATAATTAACTATTAGTACAGAATTCAAGAACTACTGTGCCTTGATGCAGGAGAGGCAACGAAGACTAAGTACATTTCATATTATGGGTTTAAAAGTTTCTCATGTAAGATGTGATACCAGTAACTCCTTGTGCTGCATGAGTATTCATGAACATGAAGAAACTTGAAAGCTTCCCTTTGTTTCTTATGGAAATTAAAAGCTGCAGAGAAGGAGAAAAGGGAAGCCACAACTCATGGGGAAATTAAGTTCATAGAAGAAATAATATAAAAGCAATTATTTTAAGCCTGGAAAAGCATGCATGAGAATGTATTAAGTAGGAATTATGTTTTTCTCAACCTTATTTCCTGTTGGGAAAAAAAAAAAAGTTTATGAGTAGATCAAGGGTTCCCTAGATGAATTAATTTATTAAAATAATATTTCATACAAGTACGTTCTGCCCTGTGGATTGATTACCAACATCACATTTTGAGTATCTCATATCTCCACAGAGAAGGTTTAATTGGATATATCAGTCATTTGCTACATTCTTTTTCCCTGTCTGGATTATTTTAGCTTTTCAGCTGACAGGTTTACAACGAATGTGAATAAATTTAGAGAAGAGCTAAAATCAAAGTCAGTGTTGAGAATGAATGAAAACAGAATGTATCTATGCCGGAGAGTGACACATACATTGATAATAATAACATCCAAGCATGTGGTCTCAGATCCATAATGTTTCCTTCCTGTTGGCACAGTCTGCTTCTTACACTGCCTTGAAAGGGTCCTAAAGTACTCATGGATTTTCTACAATCAGCTGCACAGAGTCAACCTCTGCCCCTAGCACTCAGTAGCCACCAACCATTACTTTGATTCAAAGCAAATGAGGCTAGTAAGAAATATTAGTGTGTACCACTGGTTAGACTGCACGTAGGACCATGAAGCCTAGACTAGGAATGCAATCAGAGAGAAACCAGCAATCTGTTATTTCCAACTATTTAATGATTGAAGTAAATGGTGTGTTGAAGAGGATTATCCAACAAATGTAATAAAGTTCTAGTTGAGGAAAACATCTGTATTCCAGGCTTAAATGTCTGCTTGCACTAAAGCGAAAGCTGATGTGCTCCACAGTCTTTCATGCTTTCTCCATGCCAAACAACTCGTTACTGCACTTGAAGAGTAGCATTCCTTCTGCTCCCCTAGCATATGTCTGCCTTCTAAAGAAGGTCCCCGCACTGTGTAAAAAGAAATAATGCTCATTTTTCACCTTCTTTGTAAATACTTTTTTATTTATCAGGTTGGTATTACAGCACCTCAGTGAAATGGAAATCACCAGTTAATTAAGCTTCTGGTGACTTGAGGCATCTACATATTACTAAACATTCTTTTGCCTGGCAGCATGCAAAATGTCAGCATCCCAATTAATATTTAGTTTGTAACTGGAATTTTAAAGAATGATACAAGAGAGTTATGCCAAATAACCAAGTTGCACGGACCTAAAAATATGCTTAATGAAACTTGTTATTCAGAGTCTTATATATCTGAACTTTGACATTCAGCTACATAATGTGCAAGCTTCCTAAGGGACTTCCATTGCAGCTTGAAAGAACTCGGGCAACATTTTGTATGAAGTATAAATGAATCACCAGTAATGGTGACTACAATGAAGTAAATCATAATTACGTTAGACACTACTAAGGAGGTCACAGGAGATTATAAACTACTATGATGAACCCAAATAGCAGATTAAATCAAATCTTAACAGTTGAGTGTGATCATAAAGTCTGACACACCGGTCAGTTCTTGGCTTTGCTGGTGGCAGTGAATGGCAATTTCACGCACAGTCCTTAGATTTTCTATTAAGATTGGCATTGAACTTACTTCTTTAGAACTCTCTCATGGAAAGTGAGTAACTTCTTTTTTGAGATCTTCCAGCCATAAAATCTTTGTGAATCATTGAAGTTTTCCTGATTTATAAAGCACCCCAGAGACTTTGATCCCCTCAGAATCAATACTTCATTCACACCTCAGACAGCAGAAGTCTGTTGCTCATCCAGGAAGATAGAAGGGCTGCTGTGAAAAGCCTTGAAACACCACAGCCTGACCCTGTGTGAGGTATTTACATGGACTGAGAAAAGGACATGTAACCACAGAAAAGTATCTGAGCCTGTGATTAAAATCCTCTTCTAAATGAAAACAACTAGCTTTCTACACAATTTTTGCAGTGTGATCTGCTATGGATAAACATAAAGTTTAACTACTTTGTATTAGGGTGTTTATTTTCTAATCAGCTAAGAGAAGTGGAAATATTTGCAGTTCCCTTCAGTATCTGACATTTGAACCCATCCTACCCATGCAAAACTAAAAGGAGGACACATTGATCAAGTTCTCTGCTTGCTTGAGATCTGATTTTCAAGCCATGAAGTCTCAGCACAGCCTTAGCAATTTAATTCCAGAGTTGTTACTGTTGACAGTGAAGTGGATTAAGTTTTTCTGGCACCCGTACAGGATATTTTGCCTTTCCCAATAATCAGCTACTCCTTCTTTCACTGGGAAGCTCTCCCAAATCTGCGGGGTGATTTGGCACTCAGCTCCATTCTGCTAAGGGAGTTAAGAGCACAGGTCCAATCCTCCACTTAAAAGCTGCTGGAGGGCTTACATAGGCTCTGGAGTGATCCTAAGCCCAGGGCTGAATTTCATTAAAGGCTGTTGACAACCACCAGGTTCCATTTTGTAGCAGATTGGGAAGAAAATGCTATTCACTCTGAAAATACATACTAAAGCTTCATACAAGTAAAATCAAGAGAATTTCAAAGTTGCTAATCTGTCTGCTTTATCTCGTAAATAGGATTTTCCTGTACATACAAAGCAGAAAGACAGAACCCAAACTCACTAGTTAACCAGTGTGTCAACAAAGCAATGTCTTGATTGCTCCACATATGAAAGATATAAGGCTGCTATGACAGTGAACATGCTATTACATATAATAGAGGCACAGAGATAGGATTTAAACAAATTCTTTGCCAGAAAACCCACATGGACCAAACCAGAGGCCCATTTCTGAACAAATAATTAGGGTTTCTAGATGGCTACTATTTGACTGTATCACATAAAAATCAAAAGAAATTAAAATCCTCACAAAATTGAGTTAGGATCTGTGTGTAATGTTTATCACATTGAACAAGATATAGAGCTAATTAAAAAAAAATCCTTCACTGAAATGCCCAATTTTAAAAAGATGTAACTCAAATATTTTTTTTTTAGTATCCTGAACCATATGGTATGCAATCCCATACACTGAGGCAGAGCAAGTGAAAACTTACAGAGTGGCTATCTGAGGACACCATTTTGTTAGGGGGATCCTCCAAGCAGCAAAGATCTGTGACTATGGCCACTGCATTTGGTAAGGGAGACAGAAGCCTGAAGTCCAGCAGCTGTGTAGCCTGTGAGAACCACTGGAATCCAGCTGAACGAATTTCTTAAAAAACACTTTCCTTCTCTTGGCTGGGAGTCACCCACCAGACCAAGTTCCTGAGCAGGGGAATTTTTTTTTGAACCATACTTTCAATTTTTACTACCTCAATTGATGATTATGTCTGCAACTGAGTGTTTGGAATGGCATGTTTGAATACCTCAAATATTCAGCATGTTTTTGCTAGTTATTTGTCTCTCCCACCCCTCTTCCTTCTCCTCTTTCTTCCCTTCCACTTCCCTCTCAGAGTTAAAAGGACTAGCAAAATATTGTTCAGTTTTCACTTTGGCTTATTACATCTTCTTCAAGCTTTAAGCTAGCTCCTTGAGGCTTTTATCATTATGAACTCAGTTTCTGCCACAGTGCTTAATACACACACCCACATTACTCCTCTTAAAACCTTGTTTAAAATTGCATCCAGCTAAAGGGTACCTTTTAGACTACAGATATTCTCTTCATCATGCCCTTTTCCGTATTGCACTGATACATGTTCCAATAAGTGACTCTTTAAAGCAATTTTGGTTAACAATTCCTGATTCACCACTGCACACATCTAATCATAATTGAGGAATGAAACAACTAAGCATATAATAAAGGTAAAATGTCAAAGATGACAATATACAGCTTTTGTCTAGAGTTATTATTCCATAGTTAGACAGGGGGCTCTAGGGGAAAACAGTGTTTATTTGCATTATAATAGAAAAAGAATCCTTTTTTGAAACCTGCCATTATTTCATTGTAAAGTAAGACATGCCTGAATAGACCCTTTGCAGCATTTCTCAGACATTTCAGTTTCCCAATAAATTACCATAAGCATTTAATTTTCTCAACTGAATCTCCAGTAGGATTGCAACATACAGCATGGAGTCACACACTCGGTTGTCCAGCAAAGAAGATAGCAGCAGTATGGCAATATGGTTCCATTGCACCACTTAGAGAGGCTTTAGGAGGCAAGATAGACTCTTATTCCTCTAAATGGTCAGACCTCAGTGAGCCGTGATAGGGCTGACTACAGCACATTGCTCCCCTTTGGAAAAGATGGGAAGGAAGAGTGAGGAATTATTGATTACATCTGCATCCTTCTGACAGAAACATATGAACTAAAATGAATTGATTCTGTTCAAGGCAGAGTAAAGAATATTCAAATGCGAAAATATGCACACTGTTTAGGCAAGGGACTACCTATATATGAACAGTATCAGAGAGTTTAAAATTGTATTAACTCCTCTGAGTAAGAAACCTGAATACTGAAATCTAGTATTAGTCCTGGAAATGTCATAACAGTAAGAGTTTAAGGATGCTTAATTCAGATATTTTTTAGTTCCAGATATATTTTAGCGATTTTCTTTTCTGTGCAAAAAAAAAAAAAAATAATGACAGATCTTTTATGGATTCCCTTCCCCACCCACTCTGCCCTCAGGAATCATGTTAATGATAATAGAATAACCAAATTATGCTTCTTAGTAAGATCAAATGTAGGAATTCCATTCTGTTGGCTGTGATTCTTCAGGTATAATTTCAACATGCTATTACTGATTACTGATCTACTTCCATGTGACATGCTGTTTTTCCTTGTGCTAATAGGTAAATAAGAAGCTACATCACAGCAGGATCGGTCCTAGGAATTATTTAACACCTAATATTTTTTCCCAGTACAAATCTTGCAGCATAGCAGAGTGTAATTTCAAGGAAGATTCAGAGGACGATTCAGAGACATGATTTGACGTCTGTCCCTCTCCCCCAGAGCAGCAAGTGGAGTACTCACCAGGTCTTCACTCACAGGATGTTACTAACCCAAAGGGACAACCCAGTGATGTATGCAGGAACAAAACATTCTGAGGACATTTCACAATTTAATAACCCACTGGATTATAACTATCAGAAGTCATTTGTGATATTAGTAATACATAGATAAGTTCAGGTGCTAGCCTGAAACTAACACAATTTTCTCGTTAAAATTTTAAATTTAAACCCCCTCTTTCAAAGGTTTCACGAAGGTTGTATTATAAAACAAGTGACTACCTCACCACTGAAAAACTATCCCCTAATTCTCATGAATTATGATTTATTCAGTGTACACTTATTGTTGAACCAGGATTGTACTCTGTTACACACTGTGATAAAGAGACCAGCAAGACAGTCACTGTCCTTGCATCAATCTAAATGCAAGAATTAAAAATAAATATAGACAGACAGGGATATCACAGGAAACATTGAGATAGCATTGGTCAGGACATCAGGGGTGATCTCTGTATAATACGCTAAATCGCTGTACTTTTGAAAGTATCTTTAGGCATTTTTAAGGTAAGTGGCCAATCTGGAAAAGGTCAAGATTGAAAACTGTGGAGACCAGTAGGTACACAAGCATACAGAACTTAGAAGCTAATGACTGAGTATAATGCTTCGTGTTCAGTAGAAGTCAGTAGGGCAATTCACTAGTCAAACTGTGTGATCAGTCACCAAAATCTCATTATATTGCCTCTGTTTTAATTAGAGCTTTCTAATCAAAAGACGTGATGAACTCACTAGGAACTTTGATTTTTTTAATAGGAAGTGTAAATAGGTAGAATAGCAGGTCTAGTGAATGCCTTTTTTTTTCTTTAAAAAAAAAAAAACACCAGGAAGGTGTTTTGGTGATGTATATATATGTCAGATTATTCTAGCATGAACAAACTAAAAGTATAAGCTCACTAGAAAAAGGTTCTATTGACTTCAAGTAGCACAAAGTATTCTACTTTCTCTTGCCACATTCATGGAAAGTAATTTCATTTTCATATACATGCAAAATTCTTTTCACCACATTTGAGTTCCATTTATTCTGTCTACACACTATACCTTTCTGAAAAATAGTACACTCACAAAGCACTTTATCAAGTGACAATATAGGCCCTTCTGTAGCTGAACAGACCTGCTCATACAGCATTATATAATTCAGCCAATGTTATCTCATCCTCACTGATTCAGCTCTTTCACCCATTTTATCCTCTACCTAAAATTACCATCACAGAAGAAAAACCAGAATTTACCCATAGTAGTTTTTCAAGAAGAGACTCCAGGTTTGGGGAGGACTGTTCATCATGATCTTCCGGGACCTTCAACTGATGTAAGCACTAATGGAATCAGGAGTCTAAATAACAGCTTTTAAATTGGCCTAGGAAGTCTTAATGGACGATCTCTCTTCTACAATAAATAACACAAAGACAAAAAGGTTCACAAGCATCAGAGGAAGTATACATACAGCAAGGAGAGGAAACATTCACTCACAACAAGAAATAGATTGATTTTTCCTGTGACCTTTTATACATAATAAGCATGGAGAAACATTAAAAAATAGACTTTAATATGTAAAGAGCACATTGAAATACATCAGGGTATACAAACACTTTCAGATCTGAAATCTTTTCTTAGCTAGAATCATAGGACTGTCTGGGTTGGAAGGGACCTGAAAGATCACCTAGTTCCAACCCATCTACCATGGGCAGGGACACCTTCCACTAGACCAGCTTGTTCAAAGTCCCATTCAACCTAGCTGATTAAAAAAATTAGCAAACACAATCTTGGTGTGACAGAAATCTGACTCATCAGTAAACTCATCAAGGTAAAATCCACCTTTTCGTCAGTTTCCTTGCGTCTCTCATCTCTCTGGAGGCTTCTTTGCCACAGGGAGCCAGCACACCCATGCAGGATATGGTCATAACAGGTTACATGAGAAGAGAGTGCAATGAGCACTGTGCAGAGGTAACTGGTGTGAGTGAATGGGGACAAAGACACCATTGCAATTTAATCCATGCCTAATTATGTCTGAAGGACTGTGCAGAGTACTAGACTGTGTCAGTTAATACAAGCTGCTTGATACTTTTATTGATTTCTAAGGCTCTGATTCAGCACACAAACAGATGCTGGAGTTTTAACTCAAACAATATACTTAAGAATATGTACTGCTGCAGCAGGGCATTTTTTTCTTAAGCCTACACATCAGCATCACACTGAAGCTCTACATAAATCTTTTCTGACATCATGACTGAGCAATTTTGGTGAATGGAAATATTAGCTTAATGATAGTTCTGCATTACATATTTTCACTATGCAGCTGGACTGTTTCTAAAGGACTGTTTTTAAATCATTCCCAATGATTTCAGTGTAGAAACAGAGGTAGGCTGTAGAGCATCTAAGATTCTACAAGATTTGAGCAGATTAATTGCAATCTCCTTTTATATTCGCTCTTTTTAGGAGCAATTACAGAGGTAGTGAGCTAATATCCAAATCTCCTTGAATCTGTAATATCTGATGTATTTTGGAAGCTGACAATTTACATTAATATTAGGTTGTGAGGAGCAAAGTATATTTAGATATTTTCATTATAATATAGTAAATACCAAGGAAGGGTACACATAGGAAGTGCAGAGTGCTTAAAAATTTGTTCCTTTCATATAAATGCACTGTATCAGGGCTCAGGTCTTGTAGCTGAATACATTATCATGTATTACACTGCTCACATGCACACTCCTAGTTTATGGCAAATGCAATGCAATTCAGTTCAGCCTTCTTTCATTGCAGATTCTTGCATTTAATGTTTTAAGATGAGCTCTCAGACCGACTAAGCTCACTAGACTAGTTTTTCCCCCTCTAATGGTAAGAAACCCTATCGCAGGAAGTACTATCTTTGCAAGTAGCCAAGGAAGAAATCTTGTCTCTGAAAGATGCCTATTTCCCTCTCCCCCATTATTGTGACCACATTATGGCAAATAACATCCTTAGAAGGAAGTATTCTCCTTTGGGATCTTGCTAAGGCAGTTTTTATAGAAGCATATTTAGAATTAGTCTATATTTGAAATTACTTACAGAATTCTATACAAGTCCATGAAAAGAGGTAACATGATTCATCAGCAAGAATATAGATGAGTCATGATAGTCCTCGGCAATACTGGACGTTATATATAAACTTCAGTTTGAAAACATCAGATCTTTACTAAAATCACTGAGTAGAATTCTTCAAGAAGTATTTGTATCACTCTCAATATTAACCATCTTCCAAAAAAAAAAAAATGATCACAGACTAGGGGAATAGAAAAGACAGATGGTGAAAGGAAGAAAGAGAAAAGTTAGATAGAGGAAAGTTTAAATCACATCATACAAAGAATGAGAAAAAGAAGAAAAAGTAATCAATGGAAATTGCCAGTCATCTTATTTGGTACTCAAACAGAAAACCCAAACCTTTTCAGATTCTAATGCCATGCAACCTTTAAGAGGCTTAAGGCTTCTAAACAGAAATCCTTCAGATGGAGTTCCAAAGGATTTTGAAATGTTAGTAGAAATTTTCTAGGAGTGAAAAAACAAGACTCCAAAAATCCCTGATCAGCACTTGCAAATTCAAATATTTATTTTGTTTTTAAAAAACCAACTACACTAAGACAGAGATAGAATAACCTAGCAGCATTTTTCATGCAGCTGCTTTGTTTTTAAACATACTAAGGAGGGCTCAAGGAAAGAAAGCTTTATCAGTGTTTTAAGGATAAAGTGCAAAGTGCTGTTCACTAGGGAAATTGGCTTGAATTTCCATCTCCCCACCCTCCTCCAATTCAAGATTTATTTAATGTGATCAGACTGAGCTTGATCAGGGCAGAAGACAGAACTGCTTTTATGCACATCTGGTCCCAAATTTGAGTGGTTTACAAGAGAGTCTCACTCACAGTTAAATGAAATTCATTAAATACACCCACATATATGCTGCATTTATGACCAATATTTATCCCACAGTATTCGTACTTTTTAATACTAAGCAGAAAGGATGCAAGCAGGATACAGCTGCTGAGCTAATTTCTATAGGCAGTAACTGAAGAGCTATCATGGAAACTGATTATGAGCAGTAATTTATTATTTATGACCAGTAGTTCATTCCCCATGAACCTTTCACAAGAAAGTATAGCTCCCAGTGGAACATAATAGTGCACATAGATCTCTGCCATCAGCTTTGGGTACAATTCCCAAGTGAGTATAATTGTCTCATATAGTCTCTTCTATCAAAGCTCCATTATAATGTAAGCTAAGGTCTTGTTTGTGTTGAGTTCTCTGGCCTCTTCCAGAACCTTGTTTAACTTTTGATTAGAAGCCTTTTTATTTTGAGTCTAAGTATTAAATTTCTTTAAACCTTGGGCAAATCTTATACATTATTTTAATATTGGGAGGAAGAACTCTTATTCCTTTTATGTTTCAATAGAAAGTCTTTATACCCTTTCAAGTCACTTTTCCTATGTTAAGAAATGGAGAGGGGAAGATGTTCTCTCTCTTCACAAGAAATCTGTTACCTGTTCTGTTATCATCCTAGCTGTCTCTCTTCCCTGTCCCAAATACAGCAGAATTCCTCTTCTGTGAGAAAAGAAGTGCAGGCATGATGTCCCTGAATCCCAACTACTACAACAGATTTAATAATTCTGTACCTCTCAGCATAAAATCCTTCACAATACACACTCTAGAATGACATTTGAAGGAATAGTTTTGGAGAAGACCTGAGAAATCAGTAACACAAAACGTAAGCCTTAGTATCTGAAATTCTGTAGACACTCTAGATAGTTTCTTGGGTTTTTCCCTCATTATTAAGAACAATATACAGAATGTCTACTTATAGACAGTTTGATCACTGATATTTTAGGAAAGAGCAACTACAAAAATCATTATTAAATCTAGTTACAGGGTTGATGAACAAACATCTAGTGTCAGTATTCTTGATCTTTGTGAAATTAAGAACTGAGAGCTGCTTTTTTAATGAATAAATAAATAGCAGATGCTCAAATGTGTGAATATATTATGTAGATGAGCTGAAAATATTTTTCAATATAGCATATTTATTAATCCTAGGGTAAGTATGCTTTGATGACTGCATTGGCTTGATCACAGTGTAATTTCACAAACTACCAATCACACAGTTATAGACTGAATTCAAACTCCTTTTTTTAAAGTAAAAAATTAAACATTGCAGTCTTACCAAGTGAAGATAAAACTAGTTTGTGACAGCTGAATCAGCAGGGTCATTAAAAAATTTCCAACTATGGCAAAGTTAAAGAACATGGAGTAGTTAGTTTAATTTGTACCTCATGAGATTATGTTGCCATCTTCATTGTCTCATGCCTGCATCCATGCCATGTATTCACAACAGGCTCAAGCTGTCATCAATAGAAACATAAGTGCTAATGTTACTAGAAAGAATCTCCACATCTTAGTCATACTCCATTGTGACAAATGATGCACATTTTATATACAAGAAAATCCTCAATATAATCTATTTTTACTGTCTTCCTTAACTGTAGGAAGACCTTTTTCCTTCTATTAGTTTTTGACACTTCATATGCTATATTATGATGGGAAAGAACATGCATAGTCACCTGGAGTATTAATTCAAAGGAATACTCTAATTAAAATTCACTGCGAAAGAATTTTTACTGTGGTTTCAAACTGAAATTATGGGAGGAATTTGTTTCTAGATTTTAGTTACTTTGGAGCATAAGAACTCATGTTCCACTTCCACTTGGTAATCTCTGTACATTAGCATAGACCTGTCATTGGTTTTAAAGTTTTATCCCTTGAAAGAGGAACCCTTTTGTATAAACTAAATCATTTTTGCAGAACTAAAGAAAATTATGTTCTGCTTTTCACTCACTGTAATTTTTCCCTTTTGAGTTTTTCTCCTAGATTACTAAAATACTACAAAAATAAACCTGAGTTATAAACAGATAATCAGATTTCACCAAGTTTTGAAAAATTCTTAGAATTTTTATAATTTTTAATTAGAATAACAGTGATGAATTTTGGATATTACTTATTTTTTAATGCTTAAAATTGTCTAAGAAGGCTATAATTAAATAAAATAGCAATGTTTCTTTAAGATCTAAGAGTATCTTAACAAACATGCTGTTTACAGATTTTTCTAAACCCATGTCTAAGCATAATAAAATGCTAATTAATTTTAATATCATTCCAGATTCTCAAGCTTTTAGCCAAATATTAAGTTTAAGGTAGTATTCTACATGCCCCCAATTGAAATTGCATATAAACAGATGTTAGCAGTGGGTTTTTTACAGAAGAAAATTAGTTACAGATGGTTGGAGAGTTAAAAGTAGCTATATAATATTAAAATGCTAATGTGAAAAAAAATAACATCAAAAATCATGATCTTCAAAATCTGACTGAAGGCATTAAAGACCACATTTCCTGATACTAATTTGCTTTTCTTCTGTTTCACAAGCAAAATATGCATCACCAGCCTCTTCATCCCACCATCAAGTGCATCTAGCCCAAAAATTAACCTTTCTGCTGAAAAATATATATCTGTAATCATTTCCTGAAAGATTCTTTACCAATATGTTCAAAAATGAAATGAACACATCATTCAGAAAGCATTCATTCTTACTAGGTTCAAATAACTCTATGTATCAAGGAGCAATACATGTTCCCTCTCTTCAATGAAATTATCTGCCCCATCAAAAATGAATGGCACTGCTGATAGCTTAGTGCTATTGCTACCAACATTAAGAAACATTCTATTAACCTGTGACTGGTTGTAGAATATATTTCATGTTTCTTTGTTGGGGAAACTTGAAAAAAATTCAAACTGTTGCTTATAAGAAAAAGGAAAAAAAAAAAGAGAAAATGAATAATCAATGCACTTTGGAAGGTACCTCTTCAAAACAATAAAAACCAGAGTAAAAGTAAAACTTGGCATTTCATAATCATGACAGGTTACTCAAGAGCCATTACTGACCACCCTGTGCAGAAAGAAAACACCAGCATATTGGTTTACCAATATGGAGGATCAGAGCACAGGGAAAGATACGACAGGAACAATTAACCTTAACATACTGTCCTTTAGGACTTGTTCTGTAAAGTTGCCATGTAGGTTTTTTAGGAATCTTCTGGTCTGGGTTGTACCAGCTGTGTGACACTCTCAGTCAATTTCTGGCAAGTTGAAGTCCCCTATAAGAACACGGGCAGTTGATTTGGAAGTGTCCCTTAGTTCCTCAAAGAATGATTTGTTGGCATCATTGTCCTGGCTGGGAAGTCTATAGTAGACTCCCACAATGACATCCACATTATTTGTTTGCCCCTTGATTCTCACCCAGAGGCTCTCAATTGTGCCATTGCCAATGTAAGCTCCATACATTCTAACCCTTCTGTTACATACAGTTCCACCCCTCTGCCTCTTTGCCCTGTCTGCCCTTCTTGAAGAACCTGTAACCATCCAACAGGGCACTCCAGTCACAGGTCTCATCCTACCAGGTTCCATTCATGCCAGTGATGTCAAATCTCTGAGACAGGGCCAAAACTCTGAGCTCCTCTTGTTTGTTCCTCATGCTGTATGCATTGGTGCAGAAACATTTCAGGTGTGGTATGTTGTAGCCAACACCTGAAGCAGATTGAGGGATCCCATTAGTGCTCATTTTGGTACACCATCCCATTGCTTATCACTGGCAAGCCTGGTTTTGTCCCTTTGCCTCTTCCAAGATAGTTTAAAGCTCTATCAACAAGCCCCACTAGCTGCTGGACTGAATCTTTTTCCCCTCTGAGAAAGGTGCATTCCATCAGGTGTCAGTAGACCAAGTGTTGAGTAGAGCAGCCCACAGTCAAAAAACCCACATTTTTCTGATTACACCAGCCTTGGAATCACTCATTGACCTGATTGATCTGCCTATTCCTATCAGTATTATTCCTTATTACTGCAAGAATTAAGGAAATTACTACCTCTGCTCCTGATGCCACAACCAGTTTTCCCAGGGCCCTGAAGTCTCTTTTCAGGAGTTGGACTCAATGATCCTTGTGGGTCCCTTCCAACTGAGTATATTCTATGATTCTACAATACACCTCCTTCCACATCTTGCATCTCTTGGTGGCTTAAAATTCTTTGAGATTAAGTACACCAATTTTATGGCTGATGAATCATTTCTATGTAAAAGGTACTTACCAGGAAAACAAGAAAAAATCCTACATTATGCTTCTACTAGGCTTCTTCTACTCATTTTTTTGTTTGCTTATTTTTCCAGAAAGATGCATTAGCTCTCCAACAAAAGTCTTCATCTTTCCCTAGTGGTGTTACAGACACTTTCTCACAAAGCTGCCACCATAATTTTCTCAGTGCCAAGATTCCATTGAGAGAAAGTTACAGCTACAGCTCCAAATAAGTGATCAAAACAATATTATTGATTTTTAAAATTAAATAAACAAAAAGATTGTTTTTAAAACACCATGTTTCATCAAGTGTTTTGAAAGCAGTGTTTTGAAAGTCCTGATTACAGTCAATCCACTCTGGAAAGAGTTTATACTGTGGCTGCAGTGGCATGGGGTCCTCCATGGACTGCAGGGTGGGTATCTGCTCCACCATGGCCCTCTGTGAGTTGCAGGAAAATCTCTGCTTCGACACGTAGAACATCTCCTCCTCCTTTTTCTCTGACCTTGGTGCCTGCAGGGCTATTTCTCCCACATTTTCTCACTGTCCTCTAAAAGCTGATGCACCTTTTTTTTTCACCCTTTCCCTTCTTAAATATTATCACAGAGGTGCCACTTGCATCACTGATGGGCTCAGCCTTGGCTAGCAGCGAGTCCATTTTGGAACCACTGGAACTGGATGTACCCTACCTGTGGACAGCTCCTGGTGTCTTCTGACAGAAGCCACCCCTAAAGCCCACCTACTACTCAAACTTTGTCACATAAACAAAACACAGTCAGATTAATAGAGATTAAATTTGAAAATTATTTAAATCAAGTGGTGATCTGTCCCTTATAACCCCAAAAGCTATTAATATGCATTTTGACAAGGGCATGTAGACATAGGAAAAGAATGTCCTTAAACCAAAAGAGAGTAGACTTAGGTTAGATTTTAGACATAAATTCTTTATCATGAGGATGGTGAGACACTGAAACAGGTTACCCAGATGTCCTAGCTACAGTGGCCAGGACCAGTTTATCACTGCGTGGGTGTAATAAAAACTGTGTATTCTGCATCCTCTGTGTCATTTCTGATGAACTGTTAATAATGGATCGTTTGCAGCAGCTGCCCAGGATATCTCACCTACCTGAGATATCAGGCTACAAGGTGGGTGTTAAAGAACCCTGTGAGATAGGAAAGTGTTCCATCTTCACACCAGTGACTCAGCCATAGTAACTCTGCTCCGGGGAGGCATTAACACCTTCACACACAGCCTGAATGGTCATGTCTGCTAATGGGCCATCAAAGATTCCAAAAATATCCCATGACTCACAGAATTAAATTTGAAACTCATTGTGAAACTCCTTGCTCTGGGGAAGATACTGGGCATTCCTACCCAAACCTGAGTCTATATAATCTTCAGGTGTTGGGACTTTGTGTACCACTCTTCAGATCCAGAGAAGGACCAAAACCTCAATAGGACTACAACTGCCACTCTTGACCAGACTGCAAACATCATCCTCATCAACAGGTTTTTCCTTTCCTTTTACTTTGTACTCAGAGGGACCACATGGTGCTCAGCACAGGGACAACCAGAGACCAATGTGTTCGTCCACCGGGGTGCTGGGTTATACCTCTGTTTTTTGTGGGTTAAAACCAATTTTTCTCTGTATCATTGTATTGTAATCTTTTTAGTAAATTGTATCTCTGACTTGTAATCTCTCTTGAGTCTGGTTCATTTCTCCCACCAGTTTACCTTTAAACCAGCACACCAGACAACTTGAGGATACCGCATCCTTGGAAGTGTTCAAGGCCAGATTGGATGGGACTCTGAGCAACCTGGTCTAGTGGAAAGTGTCTCTATCCATGGCAGAGGGATTGGAACCAGATAAACTCTAAGGTCTCTTCCAACCCAAATCATTCTTTGATTTTGTGATTAAAACAGTGCTTGAAATTAGTAGCACATCATACCTGGACTTCTGTATAGCATCTAAAGTGAATAACAAAACTCGTCATAATGAAGTCTTTCTACATTCAAGATTATATATGCTTCAGTGACCAACAAAAGGTTCTGTTAATTTCCCATCTCTATAGAGTGAGACAGCCTTAATAGTGTTTCCTCTATGAAATTACAGAAACTTTAATTTTGTACAAACTTTTCCAAATAGTGTTGTGGTCTTGCTCTAGGCTGGGCCATCCTCATGCCCTCGGAGGAATGTACTAAAGCTCTACTTCAACTACTGCACATTTGTGTGATGGACGTACTGACAGGTACTAACCAGTATTTGCTCAGTACCAAGAAAGTCTCTATTGTCCTAACTAGTATTTTCTTGTGTGTAAGGGTAGCACAATTATCTCATTACTCTTCATGAAAATATATTTTATTCTTTCATTTTCAATGCTTTGTCTTCATTTAAAACTCTTAAAAGACATATATTTTTCTGCAATCTTCATGAAATTAGTCTTTCCAGATTTTAGGTTCTGAGAAGTAAAAATAAAAATAAAATCAGTTCATATAGAACTAGATTTTTTTGCATTTAGTTATTTTTATTAGAGTTGTCATTCATAGAATCATGCTTGTGAAAATCTACCACATCTGAAAGTCCTTGCAGCCCTGAAAGCCACCTTTTCAGCATACTAGCAAAAAAAATAGCTAACCTCTCTACCCCCAAACAATTTATAACCTAAGATACTGTCAACATAAACACAAAAGATTTAAGAACACTGCAGAAGAAAAGAGGGGATAGCAAGCTACTAACAAGGGAAATAAATGATATAGGGTGGATTTTAACATAAACAGGGTCTTAATTAGGGACAGATTTGGAGAGACAAAAAAATTCTTGTAATAAAATAACTAGTGGCAGTGGTTTACATCAGCACAAAATTAGGACAGGCAGTTAACAATTAGAAAATACTGCTTCCTTGGTGGTGTCAGTCAAATGGCACAGAGTATCAAACATTTCCAAACCTAATAAAGGGCCAGATGTCAGGTGGAAACAGTCATCTTCTCTCTTTTTGTCACTATAGTTTTGAGAACCTGTAGTACTCCTTTTCTTTTTCAGGTGCTTTGAAAGTGAAATGTATTATTTGAAAACCAAATACCAGATACTCTCTAAAAAGAAAACAAAAACATGAATAGGCAAGGAGGAGGGTAAAGAGGAGCTGTCAGATTTTCAATCTGGATGTCTATCATATGCGGTGCTCAGGAAGCTTGTTCAGAAAAACTCTCTATGTATGACCAGGAAGGGGTTAAGTCAGAAACTACTAAATTGAAAACAGATTAGCTAGATTATAAGCATAAAAGGCTTGCTATTTTAGAAGACCTTAGGCAGCTTTGGCATTTTTGTCCTATTGAGATTTATATACCAACATATTTGCCAAAAAACTAAAAAGATAATTTACAGCCAACTAAGCATAACCTGTCTGTCCTCTGGCCTCCTTCTGAAGTGGCTTTAAAGCCACTTGGAAGCTACAGCAAAGCATCCTCTTGTCTAACCTGTCAGAGGCAGCAGAAATATTCACTATGGACTGTACTGTTTACATTCTATCCTTGGCACTTGGTAAATACAAATTTTTTTTTATTTCCTTTTTTTTTTTTTTTACAGCCTGTGTCTGTGGTTCTCTATAATTTCTCTGACACAGCGAGTATCTTGAGTATCTTGTGTCACAGTGGGTCTGTTTTGGATGAGTGCTCTGGGTGATCCGAGGTGTTTGCTGACTGACATACAGCACTTTGGCAGACCTTTCCAGAAACCAGTGCCCCAAACAGTCTTGTGGTGAATCGTATCACAGCCCTACAAAGGTTGTTAGCAGCATTGTGCCTAGCTCCCAAAGAAGCATTTACAGTTTCTTACTCTTGAGGAAAACCATACATTAATTCTAAGCTGGTCAAGGAAATCTCCAAATATTAAACCAACAGCTTCAGTTGCTTTAGTCCTCTGTTACCTAATTGTACTTCTCTAATATGCCTCTTTCATCTCCATATCCCTTTTGCCTCTCCTTACTATGCTGAGATCTCTGCACAGAAAAACTAAAATGACCTTTCTCACTACCACTTGTTCATTCCTCCCACCTCCAACCACGTACTCCCACAGCCCATGAGTCTTGTCTGAGCAGGAAGGCCTTGAGCAAGGGCCATGTAGAACTGTGTTGCTGAACTGAGTGTGCCAGTGAGAACCTTCACCTGGATGGCACCGGTTACAACTCTTGGGCCTAAGGAATAGCTGGGATAAATACTGTCAATGATTAATGTCATGCTCCTGACCAAGCATCTGCACAGACTGTGCATTACTTGTTGACACTAGGTATTTTGGGGCTTTTTGGATACTGGGATGTTCCAGCTGTTGGGGGTGAACAAGGACAAAAATGGCATACAAATCATTCCTGCAAGTACAGTAATGGCCTAGCATGGAAAATAAACTATTGATGGCACAGCTTGTGTTTCTAAGTAAGTTAATGGGATGGTTCAAGGAGTAGAAGACAAAAGATTATAAACATAAGGAGATTTCCTGAACATTGTGTTATTTGAGTCCAGCAGAGATTTTGTGTGCTCAGTTGTCTGATTTTGCTGTATAAGGATCCTGAGGTAGAAAACATAAAAAAGAGCATCTAAAACTCCTGCTCCTGGAAGAGTTTAGTTTAAAAGAAATTCCATGTTAGTGAAGGCCAGAGTCACACATTGAAGAGAAGGAAGGTAATTTCACAGAAATTCATCCTATTCTGGGCAGCAGGGTCCCCTGAAAGTAAACCACCAAGTTCCTAATCTCTTCTGAAATTTAGGCCACTGCCTTTAATTCGCTCTTCTGGGAGCAAAGATTATAGAACTAGCAAAAAGAATAACAAACAAATTCATTTTAATCTATAAATGGCACAAGGGTTTTATCTTAATACCATTTTCACTTGCAGTTACTACTCACAAGGGGATCTGCTGTAGTGTTTAACATATTTGATACCAATGGCAGTGATGATTCCAGGAGCTGAGTCAACTGACATAGTGAACTGCCACTGCAGCACTTTGTTGGAGTGAAGAAAGCATCTGGGACTCAAATATCTGACGGGCTTTACTTATGACAACAGTAAGAATTTATTATGCATTAATGTTTCAAATACTCAGTCTACTAAGCTTTTGAGAGTTAACAGCATGCAGAAAAATGTTTATTCTGTCATGGTAATCTTTGAGACTCATATATTCTCGCACACTCTCTACTGCTCTACTCCTATCTTTCTCTTGGACTATACCAGGCTTACACCGGAGGGGGCAGAAAAAAGCATTTAGAGCTATTTTTTGTAGCAGGTAGGAAGAAGCAGCACTTATCTGCAAAGGCACACAAAAATAATTCAAAACAAATGCGATGCTACATTTCTGTTAAAATTTTCTGTCGCTGTAATGCCTGTTTTTGAATGTGATAACTATATATCAGATTCTTTCTTAAAATTATGGTCAATGCAGAATTAGTATGGAGCAAACTTGTGTTGCTTTGGAAATAGAGGTGCCTGTAAACTTCAAAGAAGAAAAACTTTTTTAAAAATATCGTGTCCACCAAGCCCAAAATTTCTTTTTCTAAATGTCTTGATGACAAGTAATTTTCATTGCACTGAAGGCAAGGTTTCAAAGCAACAGTGTCTGTATTTACCATCTGTGTGCTACAAAGATAAGCAACATGGAAGCAATGGCTTTCTGACCCTGTCTGTCATAAAAAAAACTAATAATGTAGAAAGAGCCTCAAAACTTTAGCTCAGTGAAGACATGCTCTGTCCAATATGTCCCAAGCCAGAGGGCTCTAATACCTCCTATACCTCCTATATGACTTTGGCAAAAATTCAAAAATTTTTCAGAGTGCACCAGGAGCTCGTCTGACCACAGAACTTTCCTGGGAAAATGGCATGACTTTGGCCCTGATACTGAATAATCTCAGCAGTTTCCCAGAGGAGATGAGAACTTCAAAGATTTGATGGAGCTTGACTGTTTTTTTATTTGTTCTAATTTATAGTGAATTCAAAACAAACAGAACACAGAACAGAAGAAAATCACATTGAAAACTAAATATTATTTGCTGGCTGAGCCTGTAGGGAAAGAGACATAGAGTGTAGCGTAGCAGGCAGTGGACATAGGGACAAGTTGCATGGCAGAGCTGTGCGGATGCCTTGATTACCTTGGGCCATCTCTAAAGGAACTGAGACTCTATGTTTTGGCAATTGGAACACATCTATATGCTGAAATAATTCCAAATTAAGAAAAATAAATTGTAATCTCTCCACACAAATTCAATGTCTAAACTCCCACCATAATTGATATAACCAGTGGAACAATTCAGCTCATCATAAAGTTCCTATTCAGCATATGATGACCTAATTATTTCTCTAGGCTTCACTGCTTGTCTTGCCTGGTATTTGCTTGCCATAACACCAATCTGAACTACACTGACCTGTATATCCATCATTTTAAGTGCCTTAATCCCTAATTTTAATCCAACATCCATGATTAACAGCTTCTCCCTTCAGAGAAGCAACTCAGTTTTTCCTCTGTCTTCCTGTTGGAAGCACCTTTTCACACAGGTGTAGGTCTCCCCTACTGCTTTCAAAGTTAGGGACTCACATCACCTATACCAAAGACTGAACAGAACCTGATTTGTTTCTCAGTCCAGTTCAGAACCTGTTGGTTGGATAGCCTCAGTTTATCAGGGTGGAGAAACTTACAGGAAATGAAAAATAATCAGGATTGATTAATAAACAGTGTATGGATAATGCAGAAGAATTGGTGGAAGAGAGCAGAAAGAGATAGAGGAAAAGACAGAAACAGAAATCATATATTTGAAAGCGCTTTACCTGCTTCTGCATTAGATTCTAATGCACCTGGCACGGCTACTCTGAGCTCTCAGAAACACTGAAATAAATCCTCTCACAAGATGCATAAATAAAAATAAGCCCACATTTTAATGGAACATATGAGTGACTCTCATAAGGAAAACTAGTGCCAAATTTGAAAAATAAAATTTACTTTCTGGTATGCACCACTTGACATGAAAAATCCATCTTTAGAACACAAATCCCCAAAAGAGAGCAAAATAAACAAGCATAGCCCTCACATCTGTAATTAACTCTTCAGTCAGTTTTTGGACAGGATAACATCCCATTTGGGCATGTGCTTTACAATTTGATTAACAAAATATTTTCCCTCAAGAATAATCTACATCTGGTTTATCTTTTCTTCCTCTGCAGTCCCTTTAACACCAAGTGACAACATGTTGTGATAGTTTGGCTGGAGGCCAGGTACCCACCAAAACCACTCTATCACTCCCCTTCTCAACTGAATAGGGGAGGAAAAATACCACAAAAGCTTCATGAGTTGAGACAAGAGCAGGAAGAGGTCACCAATTAGCATCATGGACAAAACAATCTTGACTTTGGGAAATTAATTGCATTTATCACCAGTCAAAATCAAAGCAGGACAGTGACAATTAAATTAAACCAAATCCTAAAAACATCCTCTCTAGACAACTGAGTTCATAAAGGTATTGCCTGCATGCTCTAAGAAACAGACCAGGTGAATCTTTCCATTCATATGTGTCTTTGGACTTAGGGTATTTGAAACTAGAGATCCACATATCATTGCTCCTATCTAACTACTTGTATCAGATCATCTTAATTCTCTCTGCATGACCACCATCCCTTCTGTGTCTGTTCTTCCCCTAAAAAAAAAAAAACCAAAATCACAAACCACAATGCAGGGACACCAGCTTATATTTCAGGATAATGGTTCCTTAGGCCTTGTAAAGTAACACGCTCTTCCATCCTGCATCTGCCACCATGTTTGATATCTGGGCCAAAAATGCATTACACTTGGTTAATGCAAACTACTTACACCAGAGAGTTAAAGCCAAATTTTCCTGTCCTGAGACCAGTAGGGACCATTCACCAGCCTGGATTTGTCAGCTCACACCAAGGGCAAAGGAACTTCATGAAAATATCTAAATTTTACATCAGTATTTTCACACAGATTGATTTTAACAGCACTCAGACAACTGAAAGAAATCAATTGCAACCAGACCCATACTGAAAAAAACAGCCAAGACAAAGAACTTGATGAGAAGGTGTAATAGTTTGAGACCAGTTGGGTGGGGCAGGAGGGACCCTATTATGTTTCTTTAGCCATTTCCCATTTCACTAGCAGCCTTTTTAGGAACTTTGTCAGTGTAACATTTTTAATATTAATGAAGCTTGCTCTCTGTTGTGGTTTGACCCCAGCTAGCAGCTAAACACCCACTCAGTTGTTCATGCATTCCCTGCCCCCAGCAAGACCAGAAAAGAATAAGAAGAGAAAGAGCAAAAAAACCTCACTAACTGCTATAAAGGTAGTTTAATAAATGAAGAAAAGAGGAGAAAAACGCGAAGTGACACAAAGGCAACTCTCTACAACCCAAAAGCAGATTAATGTCCAGCTTGTCCCTGAGCAACAACTAGAAGACAAATCCCACTGTTTTTCTTCCTATCCATTTTACTGCTGAGCATGACATCTTATGCTAAGGAGCAACGTTTTCAGCATTTAGGGTTAGCTGTTCCAACTGTGTCTCCTCCCAGTTTCTTTCCCACCTGAGCTACTCACTGGAGTGGGAGGGAGCAGAGAGAAAAAATGTGAAAGCCTCCAATGATCTGCAGGTACTGTTCAGCAATAACCAAACTCCAGGTGGTTTTAATCCCAAATCCAAAACAGTGCCATATAAAGAAAATTAACTCCATCCCAGACTGGCCCAGTTCACTCTCTGTGGGGATTAAAGACAGAGGCCGGAAATGCCTGTTCCATTTCCCCTGTCTGGAGAGGGGATTCACACACTGGAACAGGAGTGATTTGCTCTTCACTCTCATTTATTTCACTGTTCACCAGCTACTGTATTTTTAGACTACCTTACACCAGAGTGTCATTAGCAGTCAAACTGGCATCACCTTTCCAAGCTTTCAGCCCAGCAGAGGACATCTAGTCTTTACTTGCTCCACTATGTTTGATTATTAAAGTACATGCTACTTCTGCTCCCACATTCAGTTGTCATTCATCCAGTTCACTTTATAGCATCAACTGTCAGGGTTCCAGAAATATAAAATAAATTCCTTTACAGCTCTTAACACCATCAACCTGTTCACAACCAAATGTGAAGCAACTAAAAGTCACACCAAACAATCCTACTGAAGTGCAAGGAGGAGGAAGTATTTTTCTATTAATTTTTTTATAAATAGTTTTACTATACATATAAGACTTACATTCTTACATTGAAATTTGAAATGACCAAACATCAACTTCGACAAGTGAATTGCATTCCAGGTTTTGAATCTGTGTGCAGAGAAGGGTAAATTATAGTTTTCATCTTCAGATAATACAAAACTTTTTGAAAACTGAGGTATTGTTTTGGTCCCTATTGAAATAATGTGAAGTTAGATATTGTGACAGACAATACTATTGGGAAACCTTAAAAATATAGTCTTGAATATGTTTAACTATTTGGACTCTCTTACTGTATCACACCTTAAGGATTCTATGAACTACACTGGACTTTGGATGAATTTGCAGTCAGTGAATCCCTGCAAATTTACAGCAGCTGGGGAGCTGGACCATTACTTCAAGAACACTTTCCATTGCTTAATGCCAAAGTAATTGTTTCTATAGGAAGATGTGTTCAACAGCAGAAATGAATGTGAAACCACCTCACCTCATATTATTTATTGTATTGCTTTATCACCTGAAATAAGGAATAAGCTACCACACTGTGTGATCCCTTTGTGGAAAAGCTTTGTGACAGATGCTACAGAGCATGCCACTAAATCTTAGGAAAGCAATTTCAATGAGTTGAATTGTGAATATTTTAAAACCGCTGACAAACACTTTTAAGCTGAGATGCTTATTAGCATATCTGAGTCTGTTCAAAAGTCACATCAAAAGGAGTCTGTTGAAAAGGAGAAGCTTTAACAGAACAGTCAGGCATGTAGTTTCAGGAGTTCTTGATAGTTCCTCAAAATGACCTAATTTCTTTAAACTGACTATCAGATTGTGTTTTCAACCCCACTTCAGCAGTTGCAAAAATCTGCTATTTATCCTTACCTACTATTCCAAACAGAAGTGTAATTGACATTTCTCTGATATACAAGTAATCCCTGCTTTTCATATTCTATTAAATGCTTCTCAATCTTGCAAAAGCTGCTGTTGTGGCTGCTTTTGGAAAATAGACAATGCTTCTGTTAAATCATCTAAATAGAAACATACATTTTGAAAATTAAAGCTGCCTTAACATGACTCCCTAATCTCTGCAACATTGCAGTTGAATTAAGGACAAGACTTGAAAAGGATACAACATCCCCCTACTATAGAATGGTGTTTTTTAACTTAGGTTCATAAACACTTGCATGACTATCCATACATATGTCTTAGGTGTTAATGGACCTACTTTCACTTCAAAAACCTCATTAATCACAAACCTCAGACAGAAGATACTGTTCTCTTTGAGTGGCACCATTTAATTTCCCATAGTCCATATAAAACTTCACCAGAACAAATGTACTAATAAGAGTGGAGATGCCCAAGAATAACCAACAGCAGACACTATGTCCTCTTTTAATATTTGATTTCATTGATCTTCTATAACTGTTTTTCCTCATAAATGGAGCTGCCTAAGGCATTTCGATAACAATCTGTATTGCCAGCACAATATGATATTTGATTAAACCAGTTGTTCTGGGCTTATCTTTAAAATTACTAGATTTTTCAGTGTTAAGAATTTAATTACTTTGTTTCTGATGTGATTCCATTTGTAGATGCAACTAACTGATCTTAGTAAACTCCTGTTTTATTAAGAGTCTATTATGTGGAATGAAATTAGTATGTTAGAGGATACAGACACATGGAGGCAATTTTGAATTTTACAGAAGTTTTGCTAATATTTTTGGGCTCTCTGATAATGTTCAATCAGTATATCCTGGAAAGAAACAGAAAACACAAGCAGAAGAGTAGTAATATAATAATAAATATCAGTGAAAGTAACTTGAGGGGTTTTTTCAAGATCTATTTTGGATTTGTACTCTTTCAACATACCATTTATCATCAGCATTAAAGATGGAAAAAATGTAAGACATTCATCCTCATTAGCAATCAGGAAGAGGTTAAACAGCACAATAATTAAATTAAGAGATGATAATAAATTGGGAAGTGTAGTAAATGACCTTTCTACAGCAAAGGCACAGAAATGCAGTATAGAATTTCCTTAGGTTCAACTGAATAGGTAGAAGATGAAGAAACTAGATTAAGCTGTTTTTCAAAACATGAGAAAAGAAACTAGAACACCAGTACTATTTCAGAACAGTAAAGTGTGAATTACACAATAGCATATTGCACAGATAGGACAATGTGACTCTGAGCAGCCTGTACAGAACTATCTTGACTTATGGGAAAGAAAAAAATATTTCTTTTTTTCGACACGAGTAGAATTTAGGCTACTGTATTAAATTCTAAGAAGCACAGCCCAACAGACATTTGAAAACTTAGGGAACCAAAAGCACAAAAGCCATATGAGTGTATGGAGAGAATAATTTAACAGGAAAGAGAGCACGAAACATCCATAGATTAAGACAAAATGCCTAAATAAGTTAAATGAGTGGAGTACTTGTATAAAGGCCAAATTAGGAAAAATAAGTAGGTTGGGTTGCGAGTGTTAAAATTATTTTTTTTAAGAAATGAGATCTTTCAGGTTGTGTTCTATTGGAAACCCTTTCTGAAGTTTAAAAAATACATTGTGGGAGACCATCTTATCTTTGCCAAGATGTTAATTGCTTGTTACCTCATATCTAAATCCACCCACACTGAGCAATTTCCCCATATCCTTCAATGACAAACCAAGGAAAGGCAGCCAGGCAGAAAATCCTCAGGGAAAGAACTGAAAGTACCTGAACGTCTAGCAAAAGTACTAGATCTGCAAATATGTAGTAACTCGCATTGAATTCAAAGATTTAGAACTTACTTGCTTACCTACTTTACTAAAAAATTAAGTTAAGTAACCTATCTGACTCCTTAGCTCTTTGTATGTACCTTTAAAAGTATTACTCTAGAAAGCTGTGTTGGTTTGGGTTTTGTTTAAACATGAAGCTTCACCTCTTTCAGCACTTTTTCCCACCACTATTTCACATCTAAGTGCAAACACCCATACAGAGTGACTTGCCAAAAAGGTCACAAACTTGTCATGCTCATCCAAGACTGGTCTGTCAGCACAAAAAGTTTGTTTGTTGAGGGTTTTTTAATTATCCATAAATTAGCCTATGAACCCAATTTCAGAAGTTCTCTTTTCTTTCCATTTTTCATAAAATTTTGCAAGTTTAAAACTTACAGTACATGCTTTTGCTATACAGTATGAGAAATGGAAACAATCTCAGAAATGGTAGTTTTAATAATTAAACTATTTCATGTCTACTGTAATAAGAAAGAATATCATATAAGAAGATACTGTTTTGGTACACTAAAACTATAAAGTATGCATTTTATTATGTGTTCCCAGAGAATTATTAATATTGTGCAATAATTGCACTAGTGTTTCAATGTAAATTAAGATGTTTTATGTTTAGAAACTAGCTAAATCACATTTTGCTGAAAACCTTCAAGATAAAGTCAAGACATTTTCACCTAACACACTGCATGATTGAGTCCCTTAGATTTTTCATTGCAGTTTAAGATGCAAACAAAGTTAGCTAGAGTTCATTATACTACTACAACAACAAAACTTTCTAAGTGAAATAAATAAATATTCAAAGAAAATACAGGAGTAGAAATGTCAAAGTGAAACTAGTTTCTGAAAAGTTAAGCACGTTTCAATCCTTCCTTTCTCCTCTATTCCTACTCATGCCCACCAAAAGGATAGCTAAACTTAGCAGGTTTTATTTTATGAGCATAGCAAGTGTCTGTAACAACAGGCTTATCATCAGCTGCCAAGGCTCAGCTGACTCATTAAGCCACACTAATTCAATCACCTTCAATCATGGTTGACTGCATCCAGATGAAGACAAGTGCTCTAAAACATGCACAATGTATTTCAAAGGTACCAAGAGTCACAAGAGAGTACACTTTGAGAAGGTATAGTGTATAGTACTCTTACTGTAATGTAAACTTGCAATAATTTTGAAAAATTCGTTAGTTCCCTGATTTAAACCAAAGTGCACAAAGAGGTTTCTCACTGCCAAATCAAATGAAGTTTATGTTCCTTTTTAACCATTTAATTCTATGCTTCTTTTGCATTTGTTTTATTTCTTCCGTCTATTTACCATAGACTTTCTCATTCAGAATGAAAACTTGAAAGTATTAGCAGCTAAGTTTAGCAACCCACGACATTTATTGCATATAATTACAATCAGGTCTCACAGGTGAACATAAGACCAAGCACCCCATGTATTTCTGTAAGCTGAAGAAACATATCTAATATGCAGAATCAAGATCTTGTTGTTAGGCAGCCTGAATAAAGTACTGTCAAGCTAATCAAAGATCTGTCCACTTACAATAATAGTAACACGGGTCAAATTTTTACACGTCATTCCTACAAATAATAAAGTCTAAGCCATGTAACCAAATTTTCTGATATCTCCCCTTTGTTCTGGTGTTATGCTTAACCTTTCTTAAGCCCCTCATGATCTTAGGGCAGATAGTACCAGTCTGTCTCAAGAAGGTGGAAGGACTCAGTGAGGTGTCAGCACCACAGTATAAAATTGATGGGAGATTTGAAGGTGGGGGAGGAGGGGATGTGAGGGCATGTTGTTCTTTCTCATTCTTGGGTGTGCCTGGGTGTATATTTGTTTGCTAACACAGACCACTTGCTCTAATTCTGTGTTATACCTGCATTTCGTGAGTTTCATTTTGTATGGTATGCACAGATTTTTTGCTCTCTTTTTTATCCTTAGAACCAGTTTTACCTAGCTCCCAAGGTTGCATTGCTTTAGTGACCTGCAATTGGCTGTGATTTTTGTTTATAGCCTGGGGAGCTGTTATCTGCCTATGCTTGCACTTCTAAAGCTCCTATACCATCTTGCTCTTGTACTTTTGTAGGCCTGTTACAATCTCATTTCTCTTGAATGGTCTTCAGGCTGTGGCTTCCTGATAACACATCTTAAAGTTTTATTAGCATAACTTAGTCACACATACATCCCTGTTCCAAGGGCATTGACCAATTTACTTCTCTAAAAATAATGATGCATATGTCTACAGACATACATAAACACAATGTTCTGGTATCCACCTGCCACTGATATCTATTAGGTATGGCAACATCACAAATGTGTTATCAAAATAGCTTTACAGTCTACTCAGCTGTGCTGAAAATCAAGCAAAATAAGTAGGTTTACTTCTGACATTAACAATTCATACCACTGCTTAACGGATTAAATTACACTTGAATTAATAGAATGATTTTTAATATAATGAAGAAACAGGGAAAAGAGAGTTTGTTTATTGTCAAAAGATAGACGTGTTTGGTGGTTGAACACAGCATTTCTTTTCTCCAAGAACAAATCAAGTTGGAGAATGCAAGAGAACAGCTCTACTTCTCATTTGTTGTGGGCAATAATGGTATGCAACACCGTAGCTATGCCAAACAGCAGTGGATGCCTGTACTGCTTTATATTGCTTAAGTGCCATTTTTGAGAAGCACAGCCCTACACAGCCCATCCTGCTAGCCTGGCCAAGGCATGCTGGTTTCTGTTGTCATCAACACACTATGGACTGGTATGTTAGAGTGCTCCTGTCTGCTTTTAACTACCAAACCCTCCTGAAAATAGTTTGACTGGAATGATTTTATCTCAAATTCATGTCTCCATATCCTTCCCATGAGTTATCAAAAGTCAGAGAGTCACCACTGCCTAGGGTCACATGCATATAGGAGCTCCATATTTACGCAGGCCCTTTACCGCTTCAAAGCTGCATTCAACTGCTTATACCATTTGAAGGGAGTTAGCTTCCTACAAAACCCTAATAGTCACTACAGAGTCAATTGACTTTTTGATATTGAGTATATATATATAGTCAGTATATTCACTATATATTGACTTTTGTACAGCTGACAAGCCATGATATTCTTAAAAAGTCTTTCCCACCAAGATAGAATTTTTACATATCTGCCTTAACATAACCTCTACCTTTTTGTATATCATGGAAGATTTTATATTTCAAAAGAAAATTTCTCACCTTCATACTTGCTAAGGAAACAAACTGCCCCATTTTTCCAGCTCTGAAATCTGAAGATGACCACTTAAAATACCAGCATTGTTAGCTACACTACTGCACAAAGTTCTACAGATTCAAGGATATTAAAATCAACAAGCATTAATGGGACTAATGTAATCTGACTTGCATAATATATGTCACTGAATTCCACCCATTCTCTCCTGCATCAAATCAGTAACCCCAGGCGAGCTGGCGCCTGTACCTTTACAGCTTGTGCCTATATCTTTAGAAAGATGTTGAATCTTGATCTGAAAATTTTCCATGATGAACAAGCCATCATATTCCAGAATATTTTTGCCATTAATTAAAAATAAGTCCATTTGTGTTTCCACGAATTTGCCTTCCTTTATCCTTCGGTTAGCAGTTTTTTTCTGCCAGATTTAAATTATTTCCTCTATAAAGACTTTTTTTGCCACCCAGCAAGCTACTGGATATGTGCACGCCACACTGCAGAGGTCAGTGCAAATATTCCCAAGTCAATGGATGGTCAGTAAATCTGTATAGTTCATCTTCTTAGTAGGTCTTATCAAATTCAGATCAAGAGTCACATAAACACACCACAAAGGCCAGAAGCATTCTCCTACCTTATGTGTATTTCATGAGTCTTTGGATCTGTCAAGTCACCCTGAAGCTACAGAGTTCCAGTGGATAAAACCTCACAATCGTCTCAATTATTACATCAATTTCCTCTATTCTTCATGTAGCTGCTGCAATACTGGGAGATTGAAAATAAAGAGGGTTTGTATCTCATAATCCTGGCAATATTATTCCTCTGTTCCTTTCATGAAAAACTGCAGTAATAACATCATCACAGTCTGTCCCTGCTCTGAATCCAAGGTTTCTTTCAGCAGACCCAGGGATCTCCACTCCTGGCTGTCATTGCCCTAATCCCTTTAGTTAGCAGTTCAGAAGCTTACTTGGAGTTAATTTCCCAAGTTTAGCTCCACACCTCTGTGAAGTTTCTTGCATACCCTGGAATCAAGTTTCCACAACCAAGCCCCTTTCTAATTAAAGAATTACAGAATAGGAGGTTTCAGAGCAGCAGTTAGATATGCCAGAGTGCTCAGTTCTCTAATTCTTTAAATCATTATTCTACTTCTGATTTCAGATTAAAATAAGTGAAAATCAAAGCAACCTCTCTCTGTCTCCAGTCTCATTCCAATACACATGCTGTTACCAGACTTTCCCACAGCAATAGCCTTGTCCATGGCAACAATAACTTGCCTTTTTTTCCCTCTTCTTTATTTTCAACGAGCAGTTCTGCAAACTGATGCAGTTTTTGGTTCCATTGTTTTAAAAATATATGTGGGACTTTCTGTCCAGAATTCTGTGTTTTCCTAAGTATCATTCCTCCATTGATGCTGGCTTGTTCTGTTTGTAGCTGTTGTTTGCTCTCATACCTCTCCCCTGCGTGAATCTCATTTGACTGTTGCAACATTTCATATACAGACAGACTAATTAAAGAAAAAGTCTCCTAAACTAAACTGACTGTCTAGTATGATAATTATTTGCTGTAATTGCAGGAAGTATTCAAACCATGCACAAATATATTAGCTTTCTCTTCCTTTTCCACAACCTATCTTGTAGAGATATTTTTCCTACTCTAAGTCACTACTAAGTACAAAAGAGATATATTTTTAGTAACAGCCTTGCTACAAATTAAGACTACAATGGGAAAAACAAGTTGGGTTTTGTTTCCAAAGACATGTTGGAATTTTCCTTACAAAACTAAGGTAACTTGGTCTGTTCATCCTGGAGAAAAGGAGACTGAGGGGAGACCTCATTGCAGTTCCAATTTCCTCATCAGGGGAAGAGGAGGAGCAGGCATCACTCTGTGGTGACCAGTGACAGGACCCGAGGGAGTGGCCTGAAGTTGTGTCATGGGGAGGTTTACATTGGATATTAGGAAAAGGTTTTTCACCCAGAGGGTGGTTGGGCACTGGAACAGGCTCCCCACGGAAGGGGTCACAGCACCAAGCCTGACAGAGTTCAAGAAGCATTTGGATGATACTCCAGGCACATGGTGTGACTCTTGGGGACGGTCCTGTGCAGGGGTAGGAGTTGGTCTCAATGATCCTTGTGGGTCCCTTCCAACTCAGCATATTCTGTAATTCTGTATTTGCTAAATGATATCATGCCAAGACCAAAAGCCTGTCATTCATGGTTTAACATAGTTTAATGCATCTTGAATGGTCAGTTGCTATAAAAAGGTAGTGCTATGAATGAAGGTCAAGAAAAAAGCAAAATTACCGCAAACAACAGCAGTTTTAATAAATCTTATATTACTGTGGTCTAACTTTGCTTCTTTCAGCAAATCTTTTTTCTATAATATCCAAATCACATTGGACAATGTGACAGGACTGCAATGGAGCCAAAGCTTTGTCATGAGTTTCCTATGTGTTATTTCCATTGTAAGTCCCACAAACCTCAATCTTAAAAGGTGCATTTTACTTGAATTTAAATTAGAAAAATCTAACATTTAAAATAGAAAAACTAATCTGCTTAGTGAGGGGGGGAAGAAAAAAAAACAACACATAATTCTCTCTAGTCCTGTGTACTTCATGTTTTAGTTTTGCTCTTAGTCCAGCAACTTGCAATGGCTTTCTACAATATATTCCCCAATTTTACAATACATTCCCTATTCTACAATATATTGCCCCATTCCTGGAAACATTCAAGGACAGACTAGACAGGACTCTGATCAACCTGATCTAGCTGAAGATTCCCTTGTTCATTATAGGGGTTTGGACTAGATGACCCTTTGCTTGCCTCCACACCCAGCTGCCCAGATGAGGGCTCTTATCTTTTGCCCTGAGAAGACTCCATCTGACAAAGGAAAAAGGCAGCTTTCCTGTTTTCTTTTTTTTTTTTTTCCCCCTAAATCAGAGCCTTTTAAAGAATGTATTCAACAATTACATAGAGCACGTGGTGAAAGAACAAGGTTAACCACAGGCTGTCACAAACCAGGTAAACATTATCCCCTGGAAAAAGACCAGGAGGAAGCATCTGTTCTCAGTACTGGAGGACTGTATTTGAAGCTTTTATAGCACTACTCAGGGCAAGTCAAGACTAATGCTTGGGTCTCAGTAACATAAGGGCATAAAAACTGCCAAACTAGGTCAGTCTTGCTTCCAATAGTAGTTTCCTAATAGATGCTTTGGGAAAAATTTTATCAGGAATAGTAGGAATAGTGCGATCCAAGCATAGTCTCATAGCATTCAGAAGTGAGTGTTTAGGGGTTTCATGAGCTGGACATTGCACCTGTCCATCACATTTAATAGCTACTAAGGGAACTGCCTTCTGTGAGCATGTCTAATCTGTCTTTGAATCCATTTTTACTCCTGGCCTCCACAGATTCTTGTGAAAACAATTATATACAATCAAACACTGTGAATCTACAGAATAAGAACCCCAAACAACTCCAAAAGGGAAAAGGGAGGAAAGGGAAAAGGAAATGGGACAAAAATGGGTAAAAACAAACAAAACAGATACACACACTTGTAAACTCGGGGAAAAGCTCAATAAGTAACTAATACAATAAATTCTCACCAAAAACTGCCCTTAAGAGAAGCAGGTCCTTCCCCTCCATGCAGCTGGGACACCAGTTTCTCCAATAGGCCTCAGCTCATAGAGATAAGAGCTAAGCCAACACAGAGACCTGATGTCCTCCAAGCACACAAAAGGGAGAGAAACAGAGGAAAGCTTCCTTCTGTCTTTACATACACCTGATTACATGAAGGAATGGTATGGAATATTTCCTTAGTTATGACCTTGTTACCAGGGAAGGCCTAAACCAAAACCAAGAGAACTAAACCAGCACTACTAGTGAAAGCACACACAGACCACTTCTGGAATCAAACACACACGCACACACATGCACACAGAGATCTGCAGGTCCCCTGAATACCAGCACAGACCCCCTGGCAGCTTCATCCCCCTGCCTAGACCCAGGTTCTCATACTTGCAGCTCCAGCCTGAGGTTTGCTGGTGAATGATAGAGTCACATCACACCCACCCATAGTCTGGGGACAATGCAGACACTGTTTCCCTCAGAAGCTGCCACCAGCCACACGGGCTGTCCCGCTCTAGCTGCCAAGTACTGAGCCCCTGTTGACCTCACTCACATCAGTCACCCCCAGTAGCTGGTTTTTTTGGAACACACACCCCAGTGGAGAAGCAGAGACCCCCCAGCCACTGAGGCAGGTGATACTGGGATACCATTTTTTCCAGTAGCTGACCCCACAGATTGTGGGGCACCCACACCCCCAGTCTGACTCCAGCTGCTGATATCAAATCTGCTTGCAGCTATTCCCCCAGTAACTGGCACCAAGTCCTTACAGGACACGTGGGATGACGAGTGAGATTACACAGAGAGAATTAAGAGAGAATTGATATAATGGTCCATCAGTTACTGTGCCTGGAGAGGTGTGTTCTGCTCTTTGCCTACTTTATTTTCATCTGTCAAGTTTGTGTCTGTGTATTTTTATGACTATTTCCTTTTCTTATTGAGCCTTTTGTATTTAAAAGGTCCTTGACCAGATACCCTCCAGGGAGTAGCTACTCTCTCCTTCCACAGACCCTTACATTTCTTAGCCTATTCTTTTCCCTAAATTCACATTTTTTGCAGGGGTTGTATGCCAAGTTTGAGCATCCCCATACACTGTTCTAAAACACTAGCATGAAAATGTTTGCTACTTGATTCTAACTCTGTAACTCCTCAAACTCAATTTGATTTTTTAACTGTCATGAAGCTCATTCCTTGTCTTTGGAGAACTTTATGTCACACTTCTCAGATACTCACAGTTAGGTCTATGAGAGTTTATATGGTCTTGTATTGCAATGTTACACCATTATTGTATAAAATACTGTTTTCTGTATTATGCTGTATTTTTCTTATTTGCACTTATCATTGCAAAATACAGAAATAAAAGCTCTATTTCTATATAATACCTAAATTTGGGTCCAAAGGGTAAGTTTAAATAAGTTTGGTTTATAAAATGAAGATTTTTCTTTTTGGTAGCATTTTCACAGAATATATTTATTATGTGTCCCAGCTCAGAAAAACAGGAAAGAAAAAAAAAAAAAAGCATTTCTGTATTACTTTTACATTTTAAATGCGTTTTTGGGAGACCATATATGACTTCCTAAATTAGGCAACATAATTGCATTTCCAATGACACCATTTCTATCAATCTCTGTTTGTTCTAATGTGATTACTTGTGAGTAGAGGTCTTGGCTAACCTTTTTGTGACTCGAGAGCAGCCATCTGTTATTGCTGAATGAGATACTGAGGCACTTCAGTCACACACATATCTAAAATTTCATGAGTCTGGCAAGGGAGAGACTGCTACAGTACTAAAATTTAGTTATTTTTTCTGTATTTTCAAGAATTTCAAGATAACCATTTAAACAGCATGATGACGAACACTTGACTAAGAAAGAGATCAGTAACTATTGGTGGTTTTGCTCACATTTGACAGAGTTAGGAAACAAAGGCATTATGAGATAAATTCAGGGGACTCAGAAACTTAGGTTCATGTTATTCCTGCATTAATATCCATGTTATCAATTGCTATCACTGCTGTCATCCTACCTACAGAAGTATGATATTAGGTCAAGGATTTTACAAATCAATATCAAGATAAGTCCTCCTTAAAAGATTTAGTTCATGCAAAACACAAAGGTTCAGAGAGTAGAAAGCGTGGGAAACAATGTACGCAGGGAGGCTCATGTTTTGATTTGCAAACCCAACTGTCTTCTGCATTGTTTTCTTGAGTGTTTTATAGGTGTATCAAATCTCACACTTTCTGTGACAAGTACAGTTGTTCCCACTTACGTTCTCTTATCATACACATTTGGTAGCAAGGATTGTCAATGTCTTACTCAGCACCTGTATTTTATAGTACAGTAGAGAGGCTATGGTGTTGTACTGCATTTAGAAAACTTTCCTAATAGGGCTACCAATCAAGGAAAAGTTCTGCTAAAAGACACATTACCGTCAGCAGCTTTTTTTTCTCCTGAGAAATGAACAGCATAGATTGGTGCCTGTGCAGCCTGACAAGTAATATGTCCTAAATGGAGATTAGAAATCTAAAAAAAAAACCAGAGAAAAGGAGAGGGAAATATCCAGGAGGGAATGTTTTTTGGGTGAAAAGGGGTGGAGGGGGAATACACCTGCCCTTTCTTAAACAGAAATAGGACAATATAAAGACCAACAGAGAAGGCTGTCCAAGGCAATTCTAGCTTAATGCAGTCTGGAAAAGCACCAGTCTCATCATCTGTCATCGATATAAACATACTCACATTTTTTGGAGGCACTATGAAATAGTATCTGTTTTTAAAAAGCAGGATTTACAAGCATAAATCATTTGGCCAGTATGCACAGAATAATTTTTATAGTGCTGTTTTAACATAAAAAATATAGTGAAAATGGTAAATTATCCTAAAGGTAAAACAGCTAGAGGGTACAACAAACTTAAATGCATAACAACAATGTACTTTCTAACTAAATTTATTGTATTTTCTTTAAAGTTTATGTGAAAATTATCATTCATAGAAACATAGGATCATAGAATCCCATGTTGGAAGAGACCTCCTGGATTATTTGGTCCAATTTTTCTTGTCAAAACCCCATTCTAGACAAGACCAACTTGTGCCCATTACTGTTCCTCTTTTCATGTGACTGCACGTGACTCTCTATTTTTTTTGTAGACGCTCTTTAAATGCTGGAATATGGTGATAAGGTCTCCCCTAAGACTTCTTTTCTCAATGCCAGACAAACCCAGTTCCCTCAGCCCTTGCTCATATGACTGGCTTTCCAGTCCTTTAATCATGTTTGTGGCCCTTGCCTGTACCCTCTCCAACCAGTCCACAGCTGGTTGCTGGTTGCACAGCAGAGACCAAAGCTGAACACTGTGCAGACTGATAGGTGCTGAGTAGAGTGGGAGAACGACTTCTTTATCTCTTGGTGATGCCTTTGTTGATGCAACCCAGAATCCCTTTAGGTTTGTCTGCCAGAGAAACTGGCACTGTTCACTCATACTGAACTTGTTGTCCACCAGGACCCCCAGCTCCCTTTCCAGAAAGCTGCTCCTCAGCTAGGTATATCCCAGCCTGTGCTGCACTCCTGGACTCTCTTTTCCCTGGTGAAAGACCTTACACTAGTCCTTGTTGAACTTCATAAGGTTCTTGTCAGCTCACTTTTCCAGCCTATCCAAGTCTTCCTGCAGGATAGCTCTGCATTTTAGCGTTCCCTTTCACACTCAATTTGGTATCAACAGCAAACTTCATCATGGTACATTTGATCACATCTTGCAGATCACTTATGAAAATATTAAACAGTGTTTGACCCAGTATTGATCCCTGGGGGACTCTACTTGTGATAGGTTGTCAGTTTGAAAGGGAGCGATTTACTACCACTCTCTGGGTGCACGCGTCAGCCAGTTCTCCACCCACTGCACAGACCTCTTTTCTAGACTGTAACACGTCAGTTTCTCTAGGAGAAGGCTGTGGTAAACTCTACTGATAGTCTTGGGAAAATTCAGTAAAACAATGTTCACCCTCATCCCACATCAGTCGAGGAGGTTACTTTATCCTAGAAAGTGATTATATTTGCTGAGCGTGATTCACACTTGGTGAATTCATGCTGCCTTTTCACCATCATGTGTTTAATTTGACTTGTGAGGACCCACAGGAAGAGTCATCCTGTAACTTGGCATAAGTAAGTGTTAGGTAACTTAAAATTAGTGGATCATTATGAATGTAACTGAAAAATCAGCAATCTGGAAAAACTGTAAAATATTGGCTGTAAAATTAAGTTTTGTTTCCTCCTAGAAGAGTGTCTTATTTACAGTCCTCTTTCCTGATGTCAGTACTTACACAGGTGCACCTATAGAGCTGTAATATTTGTTTTCATTTCAGAAAAACCAAAGAGAAGAGCAAGAATGAAAAAAAATTTCTAGTAATGTGTTAAAAGAGAAAATTGCTTGCTGTTAATAATTAGTGTTTTCCATTTCAAATAGAACTGTACTTTATTCTGTTAGTACTAATGTTTACAGAATTTTATTCTTTCTTTTAATTTGTCAAGTTACTCTATTTGCTCTTTCAGAACAGTGCATGAGAGTGACAGCACGATATCCTTCCATGACATTTTTGAACACAGCAACATCTAATATGGACTATGTGATTATGCAGACTGACTAAGTTTAACCTTCTTTCAAATATGAATGTTCTTTTGCACATAAATGCAGCAAAAAGCATAAATGTGTCCGATGTGAATTAAAGTAACAAAAACTTACTACTGGATTTTATAATTATTTAAATGGTAAAATGTTGACATGGACAGAGGAATATAGTCAAACAAATGATAGTCATATACCAAACAATCATTCCATTACTGTCCTTTGGAGGACACTACTTTAGATATTTTATTAATATGTCAGGCATGGGAAAACAGATTACTACAGACAGGCAGCAGAGGAGTTCAGGTTTATTGCTGTTGCTCAAAAGAAAGGCAGTACTTGGAATTTCACAAGGAAGGAGGAACATGAAAAGGCAGTTTCTAAATCAGTTGCACTTTTTAAAATGTTACAGCTGACTTTCAGGATTTACACCTACAGCCTTGCAGGATGTTAGTCCCTGTGCAGAAAGATCTCCTACATGACTGTAATGCTGAAGCTGTAATGCTGCATATTTTACTCATCCCAGGGAAGATGTGGTAGACATGTAGCTAACAAGTTCCCATAGCAGAAGTCCTCCTGTCCTGTCCCACCCTGCCTTTCCTGTGTTAGTCCCCTTTCTATGGTGGTGATTGTTTCAGTGCCTGAGTTCAATGTCTTCCAGTCGTGTTTCAGAGAACCACTTCAGAAAAAAAGAGGTTCCCAGTGTCTAATATGACTCTATCTTTGATCCTGTCTTACTACAAAACATGCTTAGTAATTTTAAAAAGCATAGAGTCAATAATAAGGTCAGAGCAAGTTAAACTCCACCCTGTTAAACAGAGTTTTTTCACCAAACATAGATCTGTTGAACAGAGAGGCTTTCACCCAGCCATTTTTATTTTGATGACTTTTCTGATGAGATTGTTGTGTGGCAACTTGGAAAACTCTCTGCTGGTTTGTTACCTGTGTGGTTTTGTTTCCACCAGTCATTTTCAGTTCCACATCACCCCATTCACTATCTCCTTGGGTAAGTTTGGTTTCAGTTTTGACCAGCTCAGGGTAAGCACTTCAAGCCATACTCCAGATCACACTTCAAATAGGCCAGTTAAGTTTGTATGAAGCTAAGTTAGTCCTGTATGAAGCTCTGTATCATGGTAGTTACATCTTCAGTAAAAGAAAGAGGGACAGCAAGTTATAGGCATAATTACTCCAGCATTTCAGAACAGTACAAGGTTTCTCTTTTCAGAACAGTACAAGGTTTCTCTTTTCTTCCAGTTGTAGGAAGCTGCAGTATGTGACACCTGCTGTTTGATTTCACCCCAGCTGGCAGCCAAACTCCACACAGCCACTTGCTCAATCCCCCACCAGCAGGATCAGGGAGAGAATCAGAAGGGCAAAAGCCAGAAAACTCACGGGAAAGAAAAAACTCAAGGAAAGCAAAAGCCACACACACAATCAAAATAATACAAGGAATTCATTCACTGCTTCCCATGGGCAAGCAGGTGTTCAGCCATCTCCAGAAGAGCAGCACCCCATCACATGCAACAGTTACTTGGGAAGACAAACACCATCACTCCAAACTTCTTCCTTCTTCTTCCCTCCGCTTTATATACTGAGCATGATGTCATATGGCATGGAATATCCCTTTGGTCACTTTGGATCACCTGTCCAAGCTGTAACTCCTCCCAACCTTCCATGCATCCCAACATCCTTGCCAGTGTGGCAGTACAAAAACAGAAAAGGTCTTGGCTCTTCTAAAGCACTGCTCAGCAATAACAAAAACATTCCTATATTAACAGCCCTGCACTCAGCACAAATCCAAAACACAGACCTATACTAGCCACTATGAAGACAATTAATTCTACCCCAGCCAAAACTAGCGTACCTGCATAATCTAAATTTTCCTTCTCCATTTTTCTTCTTTAGTTTTACAAAATTGAGGGAAAAAGGAGTGAAACAGAATTTCTTTCAAACTCAGAAGAGAGAATATGGACAGGCCAGTCTATATGGACAGTTTCGCCTTGTTGTTCCTACAGTCAGTCTAAGGAACCACAGAGTAATGCTCCTCATAAACTACAATCTTCTAAAAGAAGGAAAAGGAAAGAAAATTTTTTGGGGAAAAGAGACTTTCTGCAAAATGAATCCCAGAGAAGAAACCAGGAGACATTACTTTACCTGAACTGTGATGCAAAAGGTTATCCTTTTAGGTACAAAAGTTGGCGACATTAATGGAACATGAAAGAAAGCAGTTAATACATGCATAATTTATCAAGAAACTTAATAAGGTGTCCTCTTTCCCCAGTTGTTATCCAATGATTATCAGTTTTCAAAAACATGAGCCTCAGTTCTGCATGCTTTGTAGCTTCTTCTTAGAGCTCTGAATTAGGAAGAAATCTTCTTTCCTACTCTGTCACTGAAATCAGGCTTCTGCACTGGGAAATGACAAGACATGGGTGTTTCTGAATGATGAAACATGGACTACTCAATCATTTAGCACAGGGAGAAAGACAACAGGCTGGTTCACATTCCTTTCCAAAGATACTGGTACTGACACTACTGTGCTGAGGCCTGTGGAGGTGTATTTTTCAGACAAGACACTGACAGTGACTGATTCAGATTGACTTTGTTCATATCAGCTCAAGTGCTGAGTTTATGATCTCCCAGCAGCTTTGCTCGCCACCAGGCATTTACTGAGCACACAACTTAGTTCGAAACAGACTGCACACTGCAACAAACACATCTCAGAGGAAAATAGCTGATGAATTTTAGTTTTACAAATTAATAACATTCCAGCAAAACCCACAATGAGCACAAGGGGGAACATCAGTGGCTGCCAGTTTGAAAATTCTGAGGCCATGTAGAAGAAGGAAAGGAAAAGGACTTTTTCCACCCTTTCTTTTTCTGTCCTTGTAAAATGCAGCCTGACAGGAGTGAAGTAGGAGAGGAGATTTCAGTGAATCAGCATGCCTTCCTGAACTTTACTTAACCCAGTCATTTTGACCAAAACAATGAAGATTACTCTTCACTGTCTAACCCTTAATAACAACTTCTGCTAATCCCCTTTCAGCAGGGAACTTCTTGCTATTTCAAATCACATCCTACTTCTGTGTCTCATTCTTTTCTACAATATCAGTCTTGATGATCTCAAAATCATGAAACAAATGTACTTTTTTTTATTGATTTGTCAATCCTTCCAAGCATGTACTGTGCTCCTTCTACATCTGAGGAAGCAACTTTCAAGGAAAAATATCTTAAAAGGATAAATAAAATTCTTTTGTATCAAAAAGTATTAAATATAGAATCTTTAGAGTTCATTACAAAGATAGTATATCTCATGGGATGGTTTTCTTGCCTCTGAGATACTATAGAAGTCAGCAAGTTTGTCAGTGTACAACTTATCCTCTAAGAATTTGACAACTGGTTTTTTACACCCATTTGTCAGTAAAACCTTCTCCTGAGATATTCAATTTGAAATAATGGAAGACAGCAATTTATTTACTTGATTTAGATGACTAAAAATTGCCATTGTCATTGCAGTTGTATGATCCGAGAATTCACCTGATCAGAAAGGAGATAGTGTTAGACTAATTGCATATGAAGAAGAGACAATATATTTCTTCCCAATTTATGTTTTCCCATCTAAGCAAATAAAGCAGTCTGGGTTGCTTCTTATTCTATGAGACACATTTCACTAAAAAGTCTGCATCTAGATTTTGTCATAACTCTCTCCCATTTAGTCTTGGTTGTGGATAGTCAGAATCTCCTCTATTCTAATCTATTCTAGATACTTAGGTAGAATTCACAGGGGACATGAGGTAAGTGTTGGATGTAATGATGAATTTTGTGCTGTAATCCAGCATGTAGTCTAAAAGGTAAGAGTATGAATTCCACATAAGAAAACACAGAATAGTGAATTAATATAGCATACAACATCATAAATAGCAGTTAAATAATAACATATTAACTGATTATTTGTATTTATATATGCAAAGAAAGAGAGATCTGACTCCACGGTTAAGTGCCCGCAAATACTGGTTCAATGCTTATAGAGCAAGCATTTTCCTGGGTCAAACCCCATCATCTCTATAACACAGTGGTCTAGCTCCCTTTTTGCTCATTTTGACAGTCATTGTTCAGCCCAACCAAGGTTTTAAGTATATAAATCTTTTCAGAACAAGAGTAAAATCTTCAGTTTACCAGTCAGCTATGTCACCATGGTTCAATAAAATTAAAATGTTTGTGACCAAGAGACACCATCCTAGTTTAAGGCAGAAAAAGTCAAATGTTTTTGGTTCACAGTGTCAGTGTGATGTGCTAGAATGCACTGTTTTGATTTTAAGCCATTAAACCACAAGTTCATACCATTCCAAAACATGAGGTTCCCCTTTTTTTGTGTCTGCCTTTTCCAAGTTTCAAGATATGTGGTGTTATTAATGAACAAAGAATTCCATTATTTGCCTAGAAGACAATATATTTTAAAATAAAAACTTTATTAATGAGGCAGACGTATCAATTATATAAGTATTTAAACAGGTGTAACAATTTAGAGTACTGGGGCTGAGAGCAATTGAGTACTCACCACTTTGAGAGATCAGAGAGCAAATTCCTGGAGCTCTCTGAAGAAAATATCTGTAAGATCTGCTTCTCAGGTTGGATTATCTAAATTTTGGAAGACTTCAAATTATTACCATGTAGAAGATTACATCTACTGAGCCAGTTAAATTTTAATTAGAAATCTGGGTTCTCGGTATAATTGTAATCAGTCATGCCTAGGAAAAGTACGTTCAGACTAGAACTGTTGCAGAGCATGGTCAGTATGATGGTGTGGGAAAAGGAGATTTGTTTAACCTAGCCCAACAGAGGTTATAATGATATGCTTTAGCAGAACAGAGGGATAACAGATGACTTAAAAAAAAAAAAAAAAAAAGACTGTCACAAAGCACAGGACGATGCCAGAAAACTGTACAGTTAATTAAATCTATCACATGATGGACTGCAATAGCAGGAATTTCTGAATTAGTTTGCCTGCATCAAGAGACAATTCTTCTTTTTCCTGAAGGTGATATCCACCTGACACTCAAAAAGAACTCTTAAACTTGCATATCTTTACCAACTGGATTATGTAGATGAAGGGCTTTTTGGTGTTACATATTCAGTTTTTCATATTCACAGGGCCAGGAAGCACATTCAAGATAATTGTGAGGCAATTTTGTATCATTCCTGAATTGTTTTTGGAAGGTTTTGTTTATGCAGGTGAGTTCATACGATCCTGAAATTCAGATACATTCCTTGGACAAAAGAAACGGTCATGGGGAGTTATGTAAAAATCATGGGAGAAAATAATTTGTTCAAGCCTAATTTAGTTTCTCCTCCAAAACTCTTAATACTGAGTTTCTTTTATGACTCCTCTGCTACTTAAATGTATTGCTTGTTACTCTAAATGTGACAACATTTCAAAAAATGTTCACTTATGACTGACTGCTCTAGTGGCTTAGTGAAAGTCACGTGGATGATTTTCGCAATATGTTCCTCACTATTAAGCCTTCTGTCCCAGCCTGACAAGAACCAAGAGTGTCTCAGAACAACTCTAAACAATAATTTGGGGAAGCCACTAATGCCGCTATGCTTGCCTTTATTAAGCATCTTCATTAGATAACAATGTTGGCAAAGAACTTGGGTTTTGTTCTTGGCTGCAATTGTGACAATTGTTTCCAGTCAAGGCATTAATTTTTGACCTGTTAAACCAGAAGGATTCCCCTGATGGCAAAAGGGGAAATTCAGCGTGACATCTGTGAAGCTTCATTTAGTTCTGTCCTAAATGTTGTCCAAAAAGGAATTAAGAAGGTCAAGAGAAACCTAGAAAACAGAGAAGTGTATTCTTTCCTCATTTAAAATCTGTATGATGAATTCAAAAGGCAGCAGTAACTCTTCCTCTGCACTCTGGTTTTAATTAAGGGTTGTCAGTGATCCTGGTTTAAGGGGTAGTCTGGGGTGTAACTAGTTGCTGTTAAGGAGTGAATGTACCACCTGTGGCCATCTGCTTAAGTGTTTGGGATATTATGGATAAAGACTGTGGTAACACTGAGGTTTGTTTTACCTCATCCTGGCACTAACAGATACCATGGAGGTATCACAGCCCCATGAGAATTAACTCACTGTACAGTGAGTTAGTGCTTCTCATTAGCTCTACATTCATTGATATAAGCTTTGTATTACCCTAACAAAATGCAATTTATTTGTATAAAAATTATAATAGAAAGATATGAAATAGCAAACAGAATAGTAGCCATCTTATTCTTGGATGATTTCCATGGCCAAAGGCAATATTAGAAGTTATAACAAACTCCTCAGTAAATTAGGATTCAGGGTTTCTCATCATCCTCTCTTTAGTGAATATTTTAGAAATGCATTTTGCTGCTGCCAAAAAGTGCAGCATGTGCTAAATTTTCCAGCTGTGTTGCTGCAGAAAGTAGAGAATAAAATAGAAAATATCCCTAAAAATTTCCATTATATTACACAATGTTTACCTTTCACCCTGAGTCAGCATGTGTAGGTCTGCAAGCAGTTAGACTTTTGGGGATGTTTTCATATCCATGCATATGGCTGCCAGTAACATTCTAATCTCTGAATCCTTAATTATTATCTTCTGCTTACATCATTCAGCAACTCAGTGTTAAGACCCTGCTAACATATTATAAGACATTAATAGATTTTTTTTTATTGCCAATTATATTTCAAGATTGCTTTTCATATAAATGCACTGTTGCTAAGTTATGTCATCTCACTGATTCTACTCCAATATACTTAATGCAGTAGTTAAAAATGGCTAATAACTCACCCATGTAACATTACAGGTACATTTGGTACCTTTTTCTCCTCTGATTATAGACGTATCAGCTCATTAACCAGTAGTATAAGACCACTAGGTGAGCCCTTCCTTTTAACAGACTATCAGTGTGAAGCTAGAAGCTAAGCCCTTCTCTTTTAATGAGTCAGTGGTACTGCCTTCCTAATCAGGGGAGGCTAGCAAGAGAGGTAAGGAGAGCACACGGTATTTCAGCAAGCATTTATAGCTACAGAGGTAGTGTTTGTTCATGTCTGTCTTCAAGCATTTTTTTAAATGTCTTCATATGCCCTTTTCAGGTTTTTCTTTTATTAAAAATGTTGAGTTCACTCTCAGAAAGGTTGCTGTACTTGTGTATTTGCCACATTGAAGATAATTATTCCATACAATCATTTAGAAACTGTATAGCACTACAGATACAATGAAAAACTAGTATAACTGGTAAACATGTATATACCAAGTAGTATAACATATAAGTATGTACAATGATATATCCTGTAAGTCAGACTCTAATTTGGAACCATTAGAGATCCCCAACAAAACTCCATGTTTCTACAGAGAATATGACAATTTCTTGTTATTTTTGGCTCACAGTCCAATTGCATCCTAACAGTAAATTGTTTCATGGTTTTAATGGGTTTCGTCTCCTGAAGCTTTAGAGGTATAAAACATCTTTATCTTCACATGAAATTGAGCCTGCAGCCTGTGGAAGGAACTTACAACAGGAACCTTAGCCCTCCAGCTACTGATATGAAAGTCCTTCCTTTTTGGGTTTATCAGTGATCAAAAGTAAAAGCAGATGCAAAACTAAACACGAAATGAAACACTCTTCCCTTAGAAATTCTCATCCTTTAGGCATTGCAAGGACAAGGGGGAGTGGCTTGAAGCTTATGGAGAGCAGGTTTAAGTTAGATGTTACGCAGAAAATCTTTACTATGAGGATGTTAAGTAACTGGAACACATCGCCCAGAGAAGCTGTGGATGCTCCACCCCTGGAAGTGTTCAAGGCCACGTTGGATGGGGCTTTGAGCAAACTCATCTAGTGGAAGGTGTCACTGCCTGTGGCAGGGGGATTTGAATCTTTAAGGTCCCTTCCAACTGAAACTATTCTATGATTCTGTGATATTTTCTGGTGGATCTTTCCACACAAAACATGGATTAGTTCACAGGTCCCCTCTTCTATCTGCAGCAGCACACAAGAAAGCAGGTGCCACAGAGATAGTTGTACACAGACCTTCCTAGGCACAGCGGACTCTCCAGGAGCCTATGCCCTCCTATCTTACACTTTCTCAGGATATTTCTGTTTTCCTTTTCCTTTTCCTTCCCTTAAATCTAATTTTCACACTGGTATGTTGGGGTAGAACTGCTTGATGTCATCACAGCTCGCCAACCCCTTGTTTGCCAGTAGCATGTCTGCATAACTGTTCACACGGAACCATTGAAAGGTATTAAAAACATTTCAGGAGATATATATACTGCAGCAGTATAACAGTGCCCATCTGACTCTTGGCTGATTTTCATGGCCAAAAGGCAAGATGAGAAGTAATAACTAATTCTACAGTAGATGAAGATTTAAGGTTTCTCATCTTTTCTTTGCTGAATATGTAGATAAAATGCATTTTATAACTGCCAAAAAAATTTTAGCACATTCCACAATTTGCAGTTCCGTTACCCAAGATAAATTAATACAGTATGACAAAATGATTCAACAGACTTGCTCTGTTATTATTACCTGTTTCAGAACTCCCAAATAAAATCAGTCAGCTGCAATGCATGCTGTGTTTCCCAGTGCTCCATTAGTTCTTTTAGTACCTTAAGCACGCATAACTGCTGGAAAGGGAAAGGTTATATTAATGTCTCTAAATATTGTATCGAATAATTAAGTTGTCAAAAACGGAAGTAACAAACTTATTTCAGGACCTTCCCTATACTAGCAATTTGGTCATATTAGTAGTTAATGAGACACACATCCCCAAGGGCTATTAAATTACGTTACAAATGACAGTCCAGGAAATAGCATTATTCGCATTTTAAACTGAGGAAATTGAGGAACAGAAATGCTGTTAGACAAAACATAAATTGTGCACGTACAAGTCATAAAAGAATAGAAATGGTGACACAGATTAATTTAGCAGCATTTAACTGGGTCAAGCTAGGAGTATGGTCACAGTACATTCTCTTTGTTGAGATAGAAAGCAGCCCAGTAAATACAATTTTGCCCTTATTAACAAAAGGCTTGTATTGCCCTTAACAGTGCTGAGTCTAAGAACTTGCAGGACTTGACATGGTTTAGACATTATATCAATTGTCTAGGAGCAAGGCAACAATTTCTTGAGCTTTGTTTTACTTCATGCTAGCAAGTATGTGGGTTGAACAATCTAGGACTCTAGAACAAAAATTGAAAGGTTGATCTGAGTTTCCAGACTGTAAATATCAATGATAATCAACCAGTGGTCACTATACAAGTGCAGCCTCATGGGTAATGGGACACTAACTGTAAAGGGAAAAGCAAACAGGAAAAACTGAATCATATGGAAATTATTAAAATAAGCAATATGTAAGAAGTCTGTGTAAAGAAAATATATAAAAGTGAATCCAAGCAGATGCAAGACTGAGGAAGAAACATATTTCATGAACATCATGTTCCATCTGAGAAAGACCTCAGGAGTCTGATGATTTGTTACAGTTTCCTTCTGCATTCTTTAGAAGCTTTGAAGGGTCGGCCTTGGCCCATGGGGACCCTGAAAGGGTGAGGACAACACCAGTGAACAAAGGGAAGATGCTAGGAAGGCTTAGAATAAAAATATTAAGAATACTATTGATGATGATCCTGTGCATTAGTTTGCATTATTAGTCTGTTAAAACATTAACTGGGCTAGCAATACATTCTTAGCTCCATACATATGATATGAATGCCTTTTGCTCATAACTGAATTTTCGGCATACTGAGAGAGAACGCCTGGTGAGATCCTAAGGCAGGTGGACTAGCATAATGTATGTGGTCCTCTCATTCCCAGAGCAAAGCACTGTAAGCTCTCCAGGAGTTCATACATTCCCTGCCAGCAATAATACCCTATTTACAGACTCAGATATGAATTCTCCCTCTACATTTAGAGGAAATGACATTGCTTTCAACATATAATAATTATGGTACATTTGAATGCAGAACTCATTTTCTAATATGAATTATCAATCAATAATATCCATTTTCAGAAGGATGAGCTGAGTTCCTGGTCAGTTTCAAATATAATAATCTGTGACTTGCAAGTAACACTTTCTCACAAAAGGGATTTCATCCTTCCTGATAATGGCTCTACTGCTTTCAGTCTTATAATACATGCTATTGTTGTATTCTGCCTGCACTGGAATGGTTGTATTTCAATAGGAGTTGAAGTAACATTCTCACTAATACATATGCCAAAAAACCCTACCATGTAAATAGAATGCCATTTTTATTATTAGTCCCTTTCCACACCGTTCTTCATAATGCAGGTAGCAATTTTAACAGACTATCACCTTGTAAAATATGCTCTTTCTCTCTTATGTTTTGTATCAAAAAATACCATGGCAGATTAGTAGCCTGATGCCCCAGCTGGATCATTTTAAAAAAAAGACCCCCCAGCTTTTTCCAAACTGTAGTTCCTGAAACAGGAAATTTAGCTTTTATTTCTTTAGAATTCTGAATCAATTGAGCAAGAATAAAAATAGGAAATAATTGATGATGAGCCTGAAACAAAAGCAGACTTAAATAAACTCAGTGTTTGGTAAATAAGGTCCCAGACAAGGGAATAATGGGGGAAATTATTTTAGGACTGCAACCAGTGCAATATTAAACAATATTGAAGTTAAGCAATTCCAGATAGGAAATGTGTCAAGGCTGATTTGGGCTCACATAGAGATTTCTGAGTATTTTGTAATCAAACAAAGATTGTCTAAAAAGAATAAGCAGGGAAAAATTTTTTAGGGTGATTAAGGAAGTAGGATGGAAGCAAAAAAAGACAAAACAAGAAGTGGATAAGCTTAAATGTGTAAAATCCAGCAACGGATATTAAGCTTGCAAATTATAGTTAAAAAAAAAAAAAAAAAAAGAAAAGAAAAAGGAAACGAAAGAGAAAGAGACAATGTATAAAAGCATTAGAGGGCATGGTAAAACAAAGTGAAATGTCTTGAGCTTTATGGACAAGCTGAGCTATTAACAGATAGCATAGTAAAGGCAGAAATGTCCCAGGGTTTCTCACTTCCTTTTTCATGAAAAGGTTAGTAGTGATCAGATGCTTCACAAGACTGCTGTTAACAACAAAGGGTTGTGAACATAAACCAGACTAGAATAAGAATACATCAGAGAATATTTAGGTATTCAGGAAAGCTATATGTATTCAAGTCACAAGTCTGGAGAAAATTTATCATAGAGCAAATCAAACCTGGAATTGATAGTGATTATCTTCTAGACTTCATGGAGAATTGAAAAAATCTGAAAGGGATGGAGATGGATAAATATTGAACTTATCTTTAAGAAAAGGAAAAATAAACACCTGGGGAATTAGAGATCAGTAAACATAACTATTTTTTTTGCAGAATGATACTGAAGCAAATGATTAAATAATCAATTTTTAAGTTCCTAAAACCACTGAAGTAGCATTAAGCATCCACTATCCATTTCTTGAAACAAAACCTTTTTGATGACTAACCTGTTTGTCTTTCCTGGCTGTTTCTCCTTCAGTAAAGAGAGGAGAAGCAGAGGCCAAGCTGTGTTTGGAACTGGGGAATGTTTTTGTCACAGTGTCACAAGAAAAAGCAGGAGGAAATGGTCTGCCTTGGCATCATCCCAGCCACTGAAAAAGTCAGTGAGAATGATCAGTGTTTGGTATTTTGTTTCTGACTGACCACAGAAGCTTAGCAGGTAAAAGATCCACTTTTAACATAATTATCAGTAGGTTGCATCACACTAGAAGATCATATTCAGTAGGGATAAGATGAGGCTGAACTACATATGAGTCCAATCAACTGTTTTCATGAACAATATGAATAGTGGAGAATCTCCTTATAACATTTGTGGAAAATTGAGCTGCAGGCACTTTGGAGAGCAGGTTTAGAATTCAAAATAATTTTGATAAATTGGTGAAATGGGCTCAGATCAATATGGCCAAATTCAATAACAACACCTATGAAGTACTAAAGGAAACTCAAGCACACACATATACCAAGGGAAACAAGGGACTAGGTTGCTACACTGCAAAAAAAAGGGATCTGGACTATATAAAGAGTGTAGAACTGGATAAAAGTCAAATGTGTTGCTCTTGCAAAAAAAGAACATATTAGTAGGAGTATACGACATAAGAAAAGAAGACAACCATCCGGCTGTCCAGGGCACTACAGTGGCATCCACTGGAGTCCAGTTTTCAGCAGCACACCTTCAGAAGGAAATAAATAATCCAAAGAAAAAACAGAAGACAGCACTACCAATGAAATGGTTTAGAAAACACAAAGTGTAAAAAGAAGTTGAAAGAACACAGTACTTTTAAGCTGAAAAAGACAAAAGGGAAGGTAAGATCCAATCTGTCATTGCTACTTCATGGTCTGTCACAATTTTCATGGCTCAGCTGACTTGTCCTGAGTAGGTCTTTTTCTTGACAGTGGTGGGGAAGGAGGGGAGGGTTGATCTAGACTAAATTCTTCCATATTACCAGCAAACTAATAGCTGGGTGAATTAAAACTGAAGCAGCCTATTTACTGTGACAAGCCAATTGTCCCATTTTTACACTTCTCCACCTAAATCCTGATTTCTTACAGCTTTTCTTAATAATCCTGTAACTGTAGTATGTAAATTAATCTGCCTTTGAAAAAGTGCAACTAGACATTACTGACTAGATTTAGTTCACTGCATGATTTATTAACTGCTACATTTATGAGCACAAATTGATCTGTCATTTTTAGGACCAGATACTTGATAATATGCATAATCCTTAAAATATGCAAGATACAGATAAAAATACAGTCTGTTAAAAGGAAGCAATTCTTAATCATCTTCCAAATTGTATTACTTGCAACCACACTTTCTGCTTCCTTAATGCTACCTCACTCCCAGTAGTACCATAAACAAACAATGCATTTTCACAGAAGAAATTTAGCTTATTTGTGGCACTTGAGCACAGTGCAGTTCCTCACAAGATTTGAGGTAGATGGTAAAAAGCCTTAGATGTTAACAACTGGCTTAGCAAGTAAAGAATTTCAGCCAGAAGATCCTACGCCCTTGTTTAGATTGGAAGATGAAGCTGGAGGAATAGTACCATATTACATCACCCTGAATGCCATGACCTAGAGGTAGCATTGAACCTTTACTTGAGCACAGAGAATGTCAAAAGGAACCTTCACTTTCTTGTTCAGGTAAGAATCAAATAAATGTAGGAATATTTGCTGAGTAACTCCCACCAGACACAGACTACCTACAAAACTGACTGTTCAGTCAGACAATACTGTTTGTTTTCAGAGACTTTAGTGTAAGCTTGTATTTCCTCTTCCATTTTGGTTTCCCATTGCTGGAAAGAGCATTTCCAGGTTTCACAGCATATTTTCTTTGCAGACAAGTATTCTTTCTAGCTTCCTGGCATCTGACTAGGACAGAGTGACAACCCACTAAAACTCATTAATAAGAACTCGAAAGTTACTTAGGAGTTTTAGCAGTGAAATTTATTTTTCTTGTGTTTTTTGTTTCTACCTTGAGCTGCAAGCTGACATGACAGTGCAAGATCTTAATTATTTGCTAAGGATTCACAGACAGATGGATAGATAAATAGAGAGAGAAAAGCAATAAGTTGTTTCTAATGGAGGGGGCAGGAGTGGTGGTAGAGAAGGCAGAGATTATAAATGCTCCTAAATCAGACTGTTTCTTTTCTTATATCAGAGCTTGTTCTACTTATAGTCACCAAAAGTTCCACATTTTTAGGAATTTGAAACAGATCATCTCAGTGGAGGAATGAGAAGGCTCTCAAAAAAATGTGCTGTTATCAGCTCCCAAGTTAAGCCCAGAATAAAAAGGAGAATGTCAGGAGAAATCAGGCCAGATCCAATAGTTTGAGGGAGGCGAGGCTGCTGCAGCTCCATAGCCTGGGTTCAGTCAGTAACAAGGCTGAGCATGGGCTCCCAGCAGGCATATACAGAGCACGTGTATGCATTGTATGTATTATGAAATATATGCAACTGGGCATCCAGATAACATGTACATCACTCACACAAATACACACAGCACAGTGGCCTGCTCCCCTCTCTGGCTGAGCAGAGTGGAATACCTATAGTGAGACTGTACATATATCTCTCTACATATATACAGAAAGAAAGAGAGAGAATGCCTCCCATGGTCCATAGCAGCCAGCCCTGCTGTGGTTTCACCCTCTGTGTTCCTTTTTGGGTGTGCAGACCAACTTTTACAACATAGCTTAGCAAGATGAAGGGAGTCAGTGACTGCAAATCACTTTCAGAGATGGGAGGGAGGTAGTTGATTAGTCAGGATAGAAACCCATTCAGGATTAAAAGAAGGAGGAGAATCTGCAGAAAATTGAGGCAAATTCTGAAATTATGGCAGAGAGTTCTTCAATAAAATCATAAGAAAGCAGATAAGAATTTATGGACTTGATTTGATTTTGAAAAATGTATCCCACTAAGAACAGTTACAGAATAATTGAAAAGAATAGTTTGGGTTGAAAGCGACCTAAAAGGTCGCCTAATTCCAGCCCTGCTTCCACAGGCAGAGACATCTTCCATTAGACCAGGTTGTTCAAAGCCTCATCCAACCTGGCCTGGAACACTTACAGAGGTGGGGCATCCACAACTTCTCTGGGCAACCTGTTTCCATGTTTCACCATCCCCACAGTAAAGATTTTCCTCTTAATATCTAATTTAAGCCTCCTCTCTTAGTTTTAAAGCCATTCCCCCTTGTCCTATGCCAATGTGAAAAGTCTATGTAATCCAGAACAAAACTAATGTTTTAAAATTTTCTATACGACATCTTTTCTCTGCATGTCTTCAATAGAACTCTCTTAATCATGTTCTATCAAAGACGTTTTTGAATAATGAATAAAAAAATAAAAAATTATCAACTTGATTTGGTACAGGTGCAAACAATTTAATAATGATTTATGGATTGAGTACATGCTTGTTAACTACTGCTGCATCACAAAGTTGTCCAAACTGCAATTGCAACGTGTGATACCACAGACACTATATTTTTTGATAAAAGGTCACTAAAACACACAGTGCACAGAAGCTCCAGCTAGTGTTTGGAAGTCACACTCATCACAGTCGCTTACTGAAATATTTGAGTGGGATTGGCAAAACAACTTTAGGTAAAATAAAAGTTTCAACCATTACTTGAAAAGAAACCATGGCACTGTGTTATCTGTACAACAGGGGAGATGCCCTGCAGTTCACAACAAAGAAAACCTGCCAGATGTTTGCCAAATTATGCATGTCTCATGCCATGGCCCTTCACAGAATTTAATACATAATGGAAAAGAAGACAAAACAGGAGGAAGGCAAAGAAAAGGAAGGAGTAATAGAAATGGACATTTAGAGCAATAGAATAGGGAAAAGATGTCAAGTCCATTTTGTCAGACTCTTTCTCTACACTAATCTTCCCTGCATTAAGATACCTCTTTTTTTCTAATTAGACTCCTTATGAAAACACCAGTGAAAGCTTTATTTAAAAAGATATGCAGTCTCCTTGGAGATTTTTAAAACTGATCTAGATGAAGCCCTGAATAACCTGGTATGATCTCAGAGATAACCCTGGTTTGCGTAGGTGGTTGCACTAGAGACCTCCTGAAGTTTCTTTCAGCCTGAATTGTCCTTTAACTCTGCAATCCTAAGAAACTTTGTACATCAGTCATTTGCATATCTGAAAGCAGTCAAGACAGCAGGCATGTTCTGAAAAGTTTGTAAACATGTCATATCTATAGATGTCTCTTTCTGCAGGCTATCAGTTTCAACTGTCGATAGATGTACACTGTAGAAGTTTGGGGTGTTTTTACCTCAAGAACTTTTAAGTTCAAACCAAACATTCCTTTGAGTTCGAACCCAAATTGCTTTACAATGCCATTTTGTGACATCTGTCAGTATAAATATCATCAAACTATGACACAAGAAGAGAGTGAGTTTCAGGGAGGAGTCATCAACTCAGAAGAGCTGTCAGCCACTTTAGCCTGCAGGGATGAGGCAACAGTTCTTGGACCTGTACCAGTAGCTCCTTTCTTCACAATTGTCTCTAAGCAGACTCTTGAAGTACTTGGTTTTCTAGGTTGTCATAACAGAGTTGATGCAAGATGATGTGTGCATTATTTTTTTTATATATTCATTGTGACCTTCTGGGATGGACTTTTCTGTCAGCTAAACCTACTTTCCACTGTTTTAGCAACATAAAGGATATCATTGACAACTATGAGAATTATGCCTATGCCAAGGATTTTTCGCTGGCAGAAAGATGATGAAGGTGAAGTTGCCACCTCCCATGGCATTCTATTTCCTCTAATAGATAGGAAATAAAGTTCACATGGTTATGAAACATGCATAAAGTCAGCTGATAAATGTAAACTGGAGATGCTGCTTGTAAACTTCCAGCAACAGGGACCAAAAATGAAAAGTTACAAACATTTCACTGCACCAGAGTGAAGCTTAGATATAGCTTAAACTCTGCTCCTGCTGCCCCTGTTTAATTTGGTTAACTCATACCACACTGCTTATGAGTGGTCCATATTTTTACTCTGAGGACACTCCTCCCTTACTTAAAATGTGGAAAAGAATGTAAAAGATACAATATAATGCAAGAACTGGGAGCAATCAGGAAAATTTAAAAAATGTGTCTTCCATAAGTAGGTCATTAAAAGTGTTGACAAGAACAACAAGAAAACTTACTGTGGACAAGATTGTGATTTTCATTCAAATGAGCAATTGATACTCCTTAAAAACAGTCATTCATAACCAGAAAATTCTCACTATGCTGAACATGCAGCAACTAGTGGGATGTTCAAATGTCATGCTTGCTCTATGAAGACAGGAAACTCTTCAAGGGTAAATATGGTAAAATAGTGTTAAGGAGGGGTTTATGGAATAAGAGATTTATGCTTCCTAAAGTTGTCCTGAGAACAAGGTTATTCCTTCCATTTAATTTACATCCATGCCAATTAGGAACTATGAAGCAGTTGACATAGCATTTTTTACTGGTAGACATACATGAACCAAGAAAGGATAAATATACTACCTTACTTGGGAAATGATATCAATTTTTTTTATAAACTCTTTCTTGTCTTAGTTGCCACCTCAGTATGATGGTTACAATGGTAAGGAACTTACTTGCTATGGCATGGAATGTCTTTTGGAATGTTTGTCTATAAATCAGCGATTCTTATTTCCCTTCTTCTAAGAAAGTGTATTATATATTACTATATATCCTATATCACTAGAATTTAGTTTGCAAAGACTAATACAGAATAGGGATTTAAAAATATTAGAAGATGCACATATGGAACACACTAAATACAGGTGGATGTTGATCATGACTCTTTTCTGCACTAGTTTCTGGGTCTTGTATATTAACTTCCAATCAGAACATGCAGCATGTGTTTCAAATCCTGTCAAATTAAACAACTTCTCATCTTTCTGGAGGCTAATCTTTAGCTAATCTAAAATTTATATTTATTACAAGGGAATCAAATAGTGGTACATACTGTGTTTTTTGCTCAGATGTGATAATTGTTAGTATCTTTCACTAGCATTTTCCATTAACGTATATTAGACTGCATCTGTTCATTTCATCTTGTAGACTGAGGAGATTAAACATTGCAGGCGTAAGTGAACCCTCTTTGAGCCTCATTTCTTATGCGTTCATGAAGGGTAAATTGTAGTGGTGATGGAACCATTAAAAATCCCCATTTATTTGCTTAGCATTTTAAGCAAATCTGCCTTAATTCTTCTGGTTATACAGCTGATTATTAAGAGTTCTGGAATCCAAAAAGGTCTCCCAATCCACTAAAGAGCTACGAGAAATTTAGTGCTAGAAAAATAGTGTCCACAGATCACACTGCGTGTTTCAGTACTACAATAAAAGGTCTTCTTGAAAGTGGAGACTGAATACTTTGTGATCACTCTACCCTTATTCTTTGTGATAAAGCTGCCATCAAAAGATGTTTAATGATGATGACTTTGAAATACAAACATTCATCCAATAGAAATGAGTGAAAAAGTGGACAGATTTGCAAGATCCGCTGGGGGGGAAAATCCCCATGAAATGGAAACCACTTTTTGATTCAGAGCCAGACTGCAAGGAATTAGTCCAATTTGTAATGGTTATTAGCTCTATAGTAGGATTTTCTCCAGCCCAGGAAATAGACAGTGAGCAAAATACTTCTATCGCCTTCTCATAAATTCGTCTAAAAACACATAACACTAAGTACATGCATTCAAATATCCTAACTGATTCTCCCAAGAATTTTGTACAAGATTCTTGTACAAGAATGCCTTCAGAGACATCCTAGGTTTCCTAGCAATGTATGGAACTGTACAAAGAACAACTGCATGATGAACAGTGGGGAAGCACTCCTGTTATTGTGATAGGGCTTTTTGTTGCCTAACCACATTCATCAGTTCTGCATCTCTGCTGGGAAGTCAAAAGCAGGATCCATTGGAAGACATCTAATATTAATCATATCAAACCACCTTCAGGGGGTCTGCACCACTTCTTAGGCACTGAAGAAGTACCTGCTTCACCATGGACAGCAATTTTTCTTGTGGAGTGGGCTTCATGTACTTCATGTACTCCACAGCACATTCAAAGCCCCTGGAAAGAACACTAGAAACAGTACAGTCGCAACATAAATGCAGCCAAGAAAACTTTGCCACCCCTGGTATCTGTGGCACACGTGGTGATCTAGATCACTCATTGATTGCAGATGTATATATTTTAATGGAAATAATTTAAAATCTGCAGTATTGATATGTTATATGGTTTTTAAATAATTATGCGTTTAGGAGGTTTTTTATTGCAATGATGAGAGGACTGCTAATTTGCACACAGTATAGTGCATCTGATAAATTTTATGGGTTTGACAAGGGTTGATTTCTTTGTCAAAGAAAGTATCATTTTAAGTGCAAGCCTCTATGCTTTCTACTTCAGGGACACAGAGTGCTATTTAATTGGCTTGTGTAGATTGCTTGCTGATTTTTGATACTTTAATAAAACCCTTTGGCATTGCTGTGGATTCTCATTTCCATACAATTAAGCAGAAAGCAAGTCCTTAATAAAAATGCAGAACTTTATTAAACTTAGAAATGTATTCAATAAAAAAATTCTAGAGCAGTGCAGTCCAACTTATTATTGCTAACAAGGTATGAAAGTACTTTTTTAAATTATCAAACAATACTTAATCTAAAAATAAATAAGGGGGGGGGGGGAAAGGGAAAAAAATAAAAAAAAAAGAAAAAGTTAATTAAAACCAAAGCATTAAACCACAGATTGTAAATAACATTATAGGACTTCCTATAGGCAAACAGAATGGTAGCAAACTCTATTTTCTTCCCTGCACCTACCTTTTCTGTTATGCACAGTGTGGAGCTGTACCAGAGCTGAACAGCTGAAAAAGTGGGGAGTATGTGTTCTGTTCCTCCTACAATTACTCCAGCTGTGCATCCCCTAAAATATGTGAATGTAGCTAGTAAATCCCACATTTGGGTGTTTGCTTATTCCCTACCTGATGGATTACCAGTGTTACAGAGCACCTGCCCTGCTTCTCTCAGCTATTTTGAAACTTTGTGAGGAATGCAGAGCTGGGGAAAATCCAATCCATCTGCAACAGCTGACATGTCAGGATGTCACACAGATAGAAAGACCACAACAAAATCTCAACCTGAGGAGGGAAGTAACTGCATTTGATTGCACATTTCAGCTGCAGCAAGCTATATTGGTTCATAAGTTTCAATCCTGATCAGCCAGAGAGGAGGAAGTGAGTGGGTGGTCTGTGTTGCACGTGGCCCCATGCATGCTTTGTGTGTGTTAAAGCTGGTGCTGATAAAGGTGCAAGTCTCTTGCCTGCGTTGGTCTGTGCTGTAGCGTTTGCACATTTGTGTCTTCAGAGTACATGCCCAGTCTTGCTACAGCCCAGACCTGAAACTGAGAACCATCAGTGGCCATGTCTGGCAGACTGGGAGGAGAAATCTTTTGTGTCTCAAAGTCCTCAGGATCTAGCTTCCCCTAATATTATTAGAAGCTCACATTCAACTTAAAACTTTTCCTCTCAAGAGTTCTTCTGGAGGCCAGCTTTTTATGCCTACACCAACATGACAGTGTGATAAGGAGAAACCTGGCGCTTATTGGAATACTTTAGCAACATTAGTAACTATAAGAGAAGTTCTCAATCCACAGGAAAGCTATCCTGTAACTGGCTTGTCTGTGTGTAGTGAGAAATGTTCTTCACTGAAGACAAGGCTAGTCATTTGTCCTTGTGGTGGTTATTTCATACTAAGGAACATGCATGCTGTTGTGGTTTAACCCCAGCCAGCAACTAAGTACCATGCAGCAGTTCACTTACCTCACTGGTGGGATGAAGATGAGAGTCAGAAAAGAAGGAAAAAAACCCTCATGGGTTGAAATAAGAACAATTTAATAATTGAAACAATGTAAAATTATACAACTACTGCTACTAATAGTAAAAATAGTAACTCTAACAAAAAAAAAAAAAAAAAGAAGAAAAAGATAAAGAAAGAAAAGGGAGTAAAAGAAATTCTAAGAGAAACAGGTGACTCAATATACTATTGCTCACTCACTGGCCAATGCCCAGCCCTGAGAAAAAATCACCCCTTCCACCCAACTTCCCCCCAGTTTATATACTAAGCTTGATAGTCTCCAGTATGGAATATCCCTTTGATCAGTTTGGGTCAGTTGTCCCCTCTTGCCTTCTTGTGCATCTCATATTGGCAGAACATGGGACACTGAAAACTCCTTGATTTACACACTACTTCTCTAGAAACAAAACACCTCTATTAAAAAAAGAAAAAAAAGAAAGCCAAACCAAATGCAAAAACCCAAAACAAGAAACTGTAAAGAAAAAAAAAAAAAAAAAAAACACCACAAAACCAAACAAACAAAAAAAACCAAAAACCAACCAACCAACCAACCAAACAGTGCACAATAGACCCAGTGAAAACCAGATGAGAACTCAGCACAGAGACAGATCCCAGGGTAGATTCAAAAAAGCAGGATTGCACATTACCATTAATAGTAATTACTGTTAGAAGTACAGCATCACGTGTCACTGCAACTCCCCCATCCTGTGATCTGGACAACAGATCCCATTACACCTACTCCTGTTCTGATCTCTGAAAAGTACATCAATTCTTGTTGTTGGGAAATTATTGTTCCTGCTCACATCAGCTCATTGTCAGCTGACTCAGACATCTATTCAGTCTGCCGTGTGAATGCCCCAAAGTGCACACAGATCAGCACACTTTGCAATATTAAACTCCTCGGCTCAGACACTTAGGCATTCACACAGCATTTTTTTTGTAACTGTAAATGAAGCATGTTGAAATTCTAAGCAAGCACCGTTCTACAAGCACCAATATTTCAACCAAACCCATTTGTGCACTTAGTGGTTGATCCACAGCCCACTAGAGACAATAGGAAGACTGCCATTAACTTCACATCAGGCTCATAAAAAATGAGGCAGATAACTCCCATTAATGCTAATGAGAGTCATGTATATAAATCACCTGACTGCTGGGGGAAAAAGAAACCTTCTTCTGGTCTGCTTTTTACACAGCTTCCACAGTCTGTGAAGTTCATCCTCCTCCACTAGCATTGTGAAGACAAAAGGTTTTTCAACGGACACATCTTTCTAATGATTTTGCTTTCTGTCAAGTCAAGCCTCATGTAGACAGAATGCTTTTAATCATATAGTCATGAAAAAATTACATTTTAACATGATAATGAACAGACAAAATTACAGCAAAATTATTTTCTAGAAGGCAAATTGTTATTCTTCTCAAATAGTGTTGCGCAAGTACATTAACAACTCTTGTTTTCCTTTTCTATTCACTTAAAACAATGAAAAATATTTTTCTAAATTTGCATTTTAACTAAAAAGATAAGCATTTCCCCTTTTTATCCCTCTGCTCCCCAAAAGATACGGTTTCCACTGCCTTCTATGATTGCTCTATGTTGCCTGTACATCATAAAAAATCCCTTGCCCTCAGTGAAGATGTACACAGACACACATATGCAGATTTTGTAGAGTATTTGCTGTAGTGTACCTGTCCTCTCTACACAGTGGGCATGTCCTGGGTAGGCAAGAATTAGTCTATCTAGGGTATCACTAGCTCTGGTCTAGTATACCAGTCCCTAGTGGGCTTATGTATAGCTTGAAAGTGTTTTAACACATTAATTCTACACATTCACACACACAAAAAAAAGCTTTCAGATATTTACTGTATTTTTCTGATTATATATGGTTGTATAAATATCTATGTAAAAACTTTAAACCAAACAAATTAATTTTCTCTTTTTAAAATTGAACTATAAAATGGCATTTATCTCACTAATATTTAAATCTGAGATGAGTTTTAATAGCTGCATTTTCATGTAGATTTCAACAAGGGATGGTCAAGACACAGAGCAGGAAAAATGAGTTATCATTAATAACTTGATACCAGCAGCAGATATAAGGATTATAGAAAGCACTGCAAATGGATTCTTAGTCTTCAAGACCAGACTGCAGCTGCTTTGCTCTACCAGATTTCGTCTTTCTTTGGCTGCTTATCCTTAACTCCTTAATGTGGCACATTAATTATAACCTCTCATAGGTTCCATTCTTTCAAGTCCCTGTGTCTAGAAATGTTGCCACTCAAATAGCAAAGTGCAAGCTTTCCATCATTCTAATAGATAAATAATGGCAAGGCTGTACAATTGAAACAGCATGAAAGGTCACCTTGACAATACTCTGACTGGTAAAAAGTAGCTTAAGGCAGCACAGTTCTTTATTGTGAATGAGTTGACTGAGTTTATGACTATTTTGGATATTTTACTCATTTACAAGTTTGATATAAAGTAAAATAAAATTTTTTAATTGCTGCAGATTATCAAATCATCAAATTTAATTATAATATTTGCAAAACATATATTTGACTATATTAACCAACAACAAAGTAAGGAGATGCAGAAGTCTGAGCCAATGATATAATTCTTGGAACAGCTGCCACAGGTAGTCCATATGAAATGTAAACCTCAGCCGAAGTCCACAAAAAGCTTTAGTAACCCGCAAAGTTCCCAGAAAGCTCTATTTTCAGGATTTAAGGAGCGCAGTCATGGAGCTTACACAGGCGTTTTGAAAGGAAATGTTTTATGCCAAATGACTTTTATAAACTGATTTTGGTAAGTGTTTTATGGCAGGAATAAGAGCAGGACTGAATTTCCCTTATTTCTCTGTTGGGGATGGGACCAGGACCATAATTCCCACAATTATGCAGCAATGTGATATCTGATGAAACAGTAAAGGAAATCTAAATTTTCTGTCATTTCTATTTTGTTCTTACTTGAGCCCTTGATGTTTCATGTACTCTTTCATCTAGGTCTTCAAATTAACTGCAGCTTAATTTTCTGTACTATTTAGCTAGAATCTTAAGACTAGATTTACCTGGAGAATAACTTAAGACAGTAGAGCTAACCTAGCCACAAGCAGCCTTGAACTCCCTTTCGTGTTTTCTTTTAGAATTGCTAATTACAGAAATCGATCAGCTTAAGGTCCTTATGTTATGTGCTTTAACTAAAAGGTGAGGTACGATCCAAGCTATATGGACTTGGCCAATAAACACATCATTAACTGAAGTATAGTCAGCACTTTAGCTGCCAGTCTTCTAATATGTCTCTATTTCCTTCCAAAGACATAAAAATGTGAAAAATACTTGCTACTTTCCTTATCCATTAAGAATATGAAGCAAAACCCTCAATTTGAAATGTGCTGGATACTTGACTGCAATACATCAATACTTAAGGATCCATCTTTCAAGTACCTATTAATCTTTCATATTGATATTACTGCTGCACAAATTTCTGTATAATCGAATTTGAATCAAAGCAGAGGGTTGGATTTTCTGAATGACAGAATACAATCTTACATATAGCAGCTATAAATTCCTTCACTAAGCAGAGTCTAGCTATTTGCCTGAGAGTAATTAAATCTGTACATCTTCAAGGCTCTTTTACTACTTCATCATCTAGTTTCTAATAGAGGTACTGACAGAAAGGAAAAACCACCACATGCTGATGAAAAACTTACCACCCAAAGAGCATTTCCCTGCAGTGACTGAAAAACCACTAAGCACTGACACTATTTTAAAAGGTGCCACCAGCAGTTGACGGAGAGGCTAATACATTTATAGCACAAATGAGTAAATTGTAATAGGATAAACAAATAAGAAGTGGCAAAATATTTTGTCCAAGTTCACTGTTCAGACTGGTGCAAAATAAAAATTTTAAATTTTCACCTAGTAATAAATATTGATCTTGTATCTTCAGGAAAAACAAACAAACAAACCCCACCAAACTTAGAGAACAATCAGGGTTGTCAGTATTAAGACAAAAGCATGTATGGTAATGCATGTTTTGCTTCCTGCCAAGGCTTGCCAATAAAACTATTCTGCTCTGAAAGGTGCAGGGCAAGTGGTACAGCTTGCCAGCAGTATTCTGAACAGTTCCAGCTTAGAAGAACAGTATAATGACACAGTACATTTTTGGTAGTAAAAAAGGAGTATCAGATCTGAACTCCTAGAGCCCCTCACAGCATGACACCAATTTTGGTTTTAGGCAGGCATATTTTCCAGCAAATACACACAACTCTACTACAAATGTTGCCTAAACAGCCACTTTGTGTCTCCTTTTAAAAAGGCAGTGACCTAGATGGGCATCCTATGGACATATCTGACATTTTTAAGGCCTGTAGAGTCACACTGTAATAGATGTCCATACTGTTCCTCTATGTCCTTCCAGTATTCGTTTAGGTATGACATTTGATTCAGCTCTGTGCAATAAGCGACACCCTGTCAGAACTGTTTCTTTAGGAGCTGGACAACAACACTTTCTACACTTTCTCTACATGATAGGCCATCTTTTACCAGCCACTGCAGTAAGGCCATAGTGTTCCCAGATACCAGTCTGTCCACCTCCCACCTTGTCCAGTGGGTAGCTTCTTCTACTGCCCATCTGTACTACTAGGACAACTCGTAGTACTCTAAATGCTCCCTGTTGAAGCCAGTTTCATGATCAGTATCGAGCAAAAAATAACAAAAAAAGAATTACAATAAAGCAGGAAAGAGTCTTAAATGGAACTAAAAAAGCATGACAAATGTCAATGTACAATATTTTGAATTCATGTATGATTAGCTTATTTTGGCATAAATAAATACTATAATGTAAAGGAAAAATAATTAATTATTAATGTTCAGAAGTCATTAGAACAGCTCTGCACCGTATATGATCCCCATCCATTAGTCAGCTGAGCTGAATGAAACAAACCTTATCACTTTTTTATGTACCGCAAACAAGATATTCATCAAAGTCATTATGTTGACACTGAAATCACAAATCCATAGCAAAAAGCCTGATCCTGTCATCAGTCTTGTATGGGTGAAACTTTGACTTTTAGTCATTCCTGTTAGTGGAAACACCTTAGGCAGTTATAGTTTAACTAAATATTTGGAAAAATAATGAAGAAAATACAGAACTGACCTCAAATTAGCAGCAAGATTCCCACTATTATCCCTAAAATCAGGTTTGAACCCATCATTTATAAGTGGATTTGAATGCACTAATATAACAGCTCCATAAATGTTGTTTTCCTTATGAAGTGGAAAGAGTTTGAACTTTCTCTGCGAAGTTTGCATGTGCAAAGAGGTCTTCTATAATATAAATTTAAATACACAGTCTGTTTTATAATGCTTTCCATCATCTCTCTTCTCCATATGTTCTCCCACTAGGAATCTAATGAGTTCTACATATGAGGGATGACAAGGGAATATGCCTGAGAAATAATTCCAGCAATTATGGCATATGGAGGCATTGTTTTTGAGTCGCTTTTGCCATGAATATTAGGCAGAGCATCTGGGACCAAATTCTGTCTACCTGCCTATGGACATTAGCAAAATCATCATCTTCCGTTTGTAAATTCTGCTGAGGTAATCTGCCATACAGAGAGGACCATTTCATCAGCTTTATGATCAGAGAGCATACCGAAATACAGTCCATTTATAGTTAGGAAAAATTGTTTCTCTTTAGAAAGAGTAGTTTAAACTGGAAATTGCTCTAAGATAAAATTATAGAAACACATTCTCCCTCTCTCTTCCCTCCAAGAACTACGAAGAGCCTGTGTTGAGTTCCAAGCCACTATTTATTAAAAACTGCTTTTCAGAACTGAAAGCCAGATATATTTCGAGTCTTTCAGTCATGGCTAATATTGATAGAATTAGTGATATTTAATCAAGAGAATCTATTACTAAAGAATAATTGGATTTCACTACCCACTGCTTCACAGAATTACCTGTATACTAGCAAGGAGGGAGTGAAAATGGAGCTCAGCTTCAGGATGCTGACTGCACCCCAGTGCTCACCTACTGGATCCACTTCCTTAGAACCTACATCTCTGCTGATGAAACCATGGTTTTGACTCATCTGGCATCTCACTCACAGCAGTCTGAGAAAGAACAGTCATTCTCTTATACAAGAGTATCCAGTGTCACCATTAGCGGCTCTCCTGCCGGATGGTCTTAAGTTAGCTTTGGATTAAGAGACCTTGGCAACACTTGTCAAAACACTTCACAAAAAAAAGTTGTGGGAAATTCAGCCTTTTCATATACTACCTGTTCTAGTCACCACATAAGAGGCACAGATGAATATAGAAGACACGAAAACAACTGCCATGGAAGACATTTTTGCTAAAATAAGTGCAATGGCTCTATGTAAAGTGGTATCAGAAAGCTATATAACCTGTAACGGAAACAAGATCAAAGATGTAATCTGGAAATATTTTCTCATTCTATGAAAGCATACAGAGAAAAGTTTATCAGAGTACAAAACACATTATAAAGACAAACAAAGTGATTAGGTGATTCTTAGTATTCAATTTAATAGCACTGAATCCATGAGAAATCATTTAATACCATGCGACTGTTTAGATGTGATGCGTTTGATACAGATCTAGCTAACTATTGGCAAAAAGAAACTAGAGATTAAGGGAACACTTCTTTTACAAACCAAAACTGTGCTCCCTTTCCTTGCCAATATCTTGGTTAACCACAGATGTGTAAAATTCAAGGCATGTAGGAGGAGGCAGTAAATCAACAGATAAGGATGCCAATCACATTATTTCTGTTTTGTTGTTATAGACTTTCATGCATTACCTTGAAAGTATAAAAGCCAGCTGTACGATTATAATGAGCAAAAATTCCCTGCACATATTTTTATGAAACGTAAAAAAATAAAACGCTTTATAGCAGATTTGTAGTTTCAAAACAATTGTATCTGATGCACTCTGTCAAAACAGCTGCATTGGTTTGGTGAAATACTGAAACACTGCACTAGTAATATTCTTGAGCAGAGCTGAAGGAGCCAAGATTTAAAAAATATATGATAAATGGAAAATTTAAATGATACAGCACAATAGGTGAATTTGTATGTAGTAACAGTGACATCTGCAACAGTGCTGTTTTAAAGGTTAGCATTCATTTGTGACCAATAAACCAAATACAACCAAGATCTAGACTTGAATGGTTTTTTTACCTCTATTTTAGATTTATTAGATCTGATTTGGACTTTTTTTCATTAAAATTCATATCAGGATTTCATTTATGTTTTGTTGATCTGATCCAATACATTTAATTTTGAAAAGTATGAAGAAAGTAGTGACTTTTCTTTCTCTCTCAATGCACTGTCACTTGAAACTGCTGAACAGGAATGCATATTCTGCAATTCAGTGTTCTTGATTTACTGAATCCAAAGTGTAACATGGATTTCCCTCTGCCCATAATTACTGATAATTTTTGTAATCAGATGACATAATCTAAGTAGTATATAAAGAATAAATAAGTAATCAAAGCAAGATTCATCCTCACATGCCTACAGTATGAATGCCCATAGCTGATCTAGTCACTGGTCCTCCATTTTCAAAGGCAGCACTAAACCAGCACTGTGGATAGCTGAACTGTGGTTCCCAGCTTGCAGCAAGGTGCACAAACAGAGTTCACTGACGAATTGGCTTTCTTTCCCTTTCTTTTAAACAGTCCAACAAATTGACCTGGAACATCACTTTTTCAGGAATGTCTACCATCCATGTCCTGCTGCTATTTAAAATGTCTAAATGACAATTTTTCAGGATTAACATTTTGTGAATAAAAAAAAAAAAAAACATTTCAGTCTGGCCTGAAAACAACAGTACAGCTAACAGAATCTGCCATATCAATGTTAGAACAGTTGTGCTAGCTATCAGGTTTTTTTCAAAAAGGATCTTTCCATGTGGTAGGAGGTATTTCCAGCTCTACTGAAGAAATATAACCCTTATATTAGATGAATAAGATTCTTATTCATGAAAAAATAATTTTGTCCCATGGGTAAATAGAATAGATCTCCAAAGTGCACATCCATACAGGGAACTCTATTTTATATTACAATTTTATTCACTTGCTATGAATAGTCACAACATTAATCTACTAAAGATAATCTATTCAGGATATTTGAAAATCCATTTAATTTCATTTATTGATATGCATGTGTTACACTTGTATATAATACAGTATTTTCAGCATTGGTTTGAGAACAAGGAAACAAAGAAAACAAATATTTAGAAGCATGGTATAGAATTTTACCAAAGAGAGGCCATATTCAGAGTCTACAAAACAGCACATTTACAATTTGCACTGTTCCAGACAATCTCTTTAAGATGCTGCCTTCTGTCCTGAACCAACTAGCACAAATCCATACAATACTAATCCATCCTTAAATACTGAAATACGTAGTTGCTGCTAGTTTATTCTAATTAAATTTTAATCAGAAAATAAGATCTTTCCTTGCCACCATTTTTTTTATTATTTCTCAGCAGAATGATAGAATATGTTTCTCACTTTTATTCCCATCAGTCATTTATTTTATTTAAGCTCTCCTGTGCAATAATACAAGAGAGGTAATGAAATGGTTTTGGAACAGCAGGGGCTACTGTGACAGCCAGAGCACTCCAGGGTGTTCATCCATCATGAAACTTAATATATAATTAAACTAGTCATGTCAATGGCTTGTAATGATAAAATAATTTCCTTTTTTTTTTTTTTTTTTTTTTTTTGTGAGTCTGGTAATAACACAAGACTTAAATAAGCTTACCCTTATGCATTTTTGACTATCATTGTGTGTGTGGCTCACCAAAGCATACAGTCAGAACTCCATTACTCTCTCTAGTCAGCATGTTTATGCAGTGTCTCTAAAAGGAATTACCAATTTTCTGTTGTATCAACATTACAGATTGTACAATATATATTAAATGGCGTATAAAATTATACATTCTGTAATAACTTAGAAAAAAGCTCAGAGACGCTTAAGGCCTTTAAATATTGAGGATTCTTTTCATGTAACAGCACATCACAAAGTTCAAAAATTGCTACCAAATGAAAAAAAAAAAAAAAAAGTAAATGAAATTTTGTCAAGGATCAGATCTGAATTGTATGACTGTAAGCAAGCAAAATACCCATAAAGCATAAATCTGGGAGGGCACTAGGACTTTTTTCCTTTATAGCAAACAGAGTGAGCAGACATCTGCATAAGCATCCATCAGTACTTAGGTTCAAGTAAGAGATTTTATTTTTTAATAAAAGGACAAAAATTCTGAATGATAAGCATCCAATTTCATAATTGCAAAACTCATTTACATCCCTGCCTAACTTTACAAAAAAAAAGGATGTAATACTGTCATTGACTGCTTACCATGAATTTAAATGAATTAAAGGTTAGGAAAGCAAAGTACATATCAGGAATACCCATCTCCTTCAAACTAAATGGAAATGTATATCTTAGAGGTATGAAATGCTTTATAATGGTAGTTGAGTTTTGACCACTACTTTTTTAACTGTTAAGCTGCAGTAGTTGATTAGCCTTAGGGAAACATGTCAACCTGACCATACTATGTAATATGATTGATGTGTTCAGATAACTATTACTTGTCAACAATAATTATTAACAATGGATATATAATTCCATTCCTATAACAAAAGCAACTTCAAGATGTTGAAATATGCACCTTTCAGAGCTGCAAGATTAGAACACAAATAAAAATGTCTAAAACTGCACCATGCCAGAGGACAATTTCTGCAACAGAAATTTAATTAAAGCAGTGTCCAGTCCCACCAGCAATCTGAAAGTGAATCAGGGATCATTTTCCAGAGAAGGATCCAATACATTTTGGAGGTTGACTTCATCAAGATGAAAAGCCACTGGTCTGCAATGAGGAACCCACCAGTTTGTTGTTTTTCTGCACCTTTACAATACCAGTGCGTGATTACAGCTGCAAATTCCTCAGCAAGTGCAATTTTACAAGTGTACACAGTTCAATCAGTTGAAATCTTTGTGACACAGAAGTTCAAAATTACTTTCCAGTAGATTTGATCTCAAGGCGGTTGCTGATTACAAGCCAGATTCTCATTGAAACAATTGATTCTGAAGGATACACCCCAGCGGTATAAAATTTCACTTCAAGGATTGCCTGGAGAAATGAAATTCCTATGTGTTGTATTTAGTGTTATCAGCCTTGAGATTGATCTGATTTGTCTTTAGCTATCGGGTTACCTGTAAAGAAAAGGAAAATCAGAAAATCAAAACTGGACATAGTGAATCTACTTTTGAAGTACTGGAAACTGAGACTGAAATGTCCAGTAAAGCGCTTTCAACTGTTTTTAAAATAGGTGAATTATCACGAATGGTATTAAATGGCATTGCTCCCCAACTTAAATTGTGTGTAAGAGTTTTGTTGAAATTAGATTTGACAAGGAGAAACTGAAATGTAACCACACCTAAAAATACAATAAAATATTTGAAGTTCACAAATTACCAACCCACAAATTTCTGTTTCTGTTATTTTATTTTTTTTATTGTTAAAATTTCTGTATAGTAACAACTATGCTTTTAAAATGTTAACCATTGCAGTGACTGATACTGGAGATGTATTCTTTCATTGTTTGCATGCTTCTTTACAACACAATCATAGAATCATTTAGATTGCAAAAGGCAATGTCCTGTTAAAGGTTAAATGCATCTTAGCAAGCAATAATTACTTAGTGGAGAAAGAGGACAAAAATCATGCATCCATTAATAAGAAAGATAGACATTCTGTTGTTCACAAGGTACAAAATTATCAAGGATTTAATTTAGAGTGGTTTCACACAGCCTAACATGAAACAAGAGTGAAACAGAAGGACCAGAGAAAGAGGGGAGGCAAATCATTTCACAGTAATTGGATTTTCCCTCTGGTTTGGATTTTAAACATTAAAAGAAAAAAATCTGTTATATCAAAGAAATGTAACTTTGAGGAATATTTCTGCTGTGTCAGTGGATACAATTAATCATCATGTAACATTTTAATATCAAATTGTGTCAGGTGACAACTTCCCAATTCTTGAGGAACAAGTCATTGGAATGGTCACAACAACACTTTATGACATTGAGGGGCATCTGCTTTTCATTTTGATCACAGAGAGAAGGGTCATGCTCCTTAAGGATGAGACATTATTTTGCCCTCAGCAAAACTGTTTGCATACAGCTCTTGCCAGCTCTGCAGAGCACAAACATAGAACATAATATTAAAAACACTGTTCAAGAAGTTCATTACTTCAGTTTGCATTCTCCACCAAGTTGTTTCTAGGAACTGCACTTAAGGCAATAATAAAATTGTGCTTTGTGATTTTTATGATACAGGGACTTATTTTGCTTTGTTCTTGTTGTTAGAAACAGCCTCATGTGGCACCTTCTCCAATGGAAGATTGCCTGAAAAAATTATAAAGAATTAATTTAAAAGTCAGGCAACATATTTCTGTGGCCTGCACCAAAGCTCAAAAGGCTGATGCAGCATCTTACTGTTATTTATTTTTTGCTTTATTCTAACAAGCTGGAATTCTGTTCATGGAACCAGATGCCACTGAGCTTCACAATGTAAAATACACGGCTTCTGATCTTATCCACAAGTGGACTTTTATTAGCTTCATTTACGATACATGTCTATATACCTCTATCTATCTATATCTATCTATCTATCTATTCAGTAAAGAACCACTAAGGCAAATAAGGGACATGAGCATCTTCATATAAGGAAAGGCTGAGAGCACTGTTCAGCCTGGAGTAGAGGAGGCTCAGGGGGGATCATGCCACGGTGTACAAATACGTTAAGGGAGGGTGCTAAGAAAATGGAGCCACACTGTTTTCAAGTGGTGCCTGGCAGCAGGAAAAGAGGCAATGAGAACAATCTGAAACTCAGGAGGCTCTCTCTCAGGAAAAGCTTGTTTACTGTGAGGTTGACTGAACACTAGGTCAGGTTGCCCAAGGAGTTTGTGGTATCCATCCTTGAAGATATTCAAAAGTTGTCTGGTCCTGCACAGCTGGCTCTACTTGTGCTAGGGTATTGGACTTCTAGAGTTCCCTTCCAACCTCATCTATCCTGTGATGTATTATTTCTATTACATGCAGCTCTGCCAATGCACTGGCTTACGTGATAAACTGCAACTAGCAATAAGGGTATTTTTACACATATATGACTGCTCAGTTACATGGCTGTTTGGAAGTACAAATATGTTCTCTTCAGTCACAAAGAAACTCAGTAAAATCATAATCTGCAGGCCTATCTGCTCCGCCATCTAGCTCTACAACTCTGTGGAGATAATACCCCTATAAAGGCACCATACACTCTCACATAAATTAAATAGGTGATATAAATAAGAAAAAATCAGATAGGCATTCAAATCTCTGCCCTATAACAGGTGGCTAATCATATTCAAAGGTCATTTTGCTTATACAGTTTGTACAGGAAATCAGGTTGTATATTCTTAGTTTTTACATTACATGACTGAAGTTTTTAACTACTTTCACTTGCCAGAATTTTTATTATTTCACATTTTCATTTCTTTTTTCTTCTTCTTTTTTTTCCTCATTTTTCATTCTGCTAACCACCAGGTCACACAATGCTGCTCTGAGTAACTCATATAGTGGTTCATATTTGCCTCTAAGTCAAACGGTAATACTTGTTATGTGCAAACACAGGTTGCTCATTAACATCAATGAAAGTTATATATCCATACATGATACACGTTAGGGAGTGAACAAACCTCTTGGTTGGTAAAAGCTGTTTCATAAAGAAGCAATGAAATTTTAGCTAATACCTAGTGATGGTATTCCCGGAATTGCCTAATTTTGAGTTTAGTAAAAGCTATTTAGTTTAAGTGTCTGGGAAGTAAGATATTAAGGTAATGTGCCAGAGGCCTTCATAGGAAAAGGGGGACCAATAACAGTATGTGTCTGATCTTTGACATCCTAAGAGAACAGTAACACCTTGAATAGGTGCAAATCAAATCTAATCAAGTTTTCAGTTAATAATTATTGTGTACGGAAAATTAACAATACAAATTTAAAAAGTACGTGAACCCTTTAGCATCCTAGGTGTTGATTTGAATTCATTTGTTCATTCTTGTAACAAAATTACTCCCTTTATGCTAATTATTTTTTTCACATAGTTCTTATACCATAAATATACCACATTAGATTCTCTTCATTTTCCTGTCCTAAATGTGTAATTAAAGTATAATTATTCTGCAGTTGCAGACTTTTTAATTTAAACTAGTGAGTGGCTTCTGTAAATTGGCTATAATTGTATGTGAACTCACTTGTTTTACTTTAACATAACAATATATAGTTAAATGCAGCTGAAGTTTTCCACATTCTTCTGCTTACAAAATGTTCAGAACAAATTCAGTCTTTGCCAGAACAGAGTTGAGATGGAAAGACCTCAAGGCATCACATTATAAAAGCTACCAGCTCAAGAGAATTTTTTTTTATATATCTTCCATTCCAATGCTCCTCACAATAGGGGAAAAATATCCTCACTTGTGAAATCCGCACAGTGGATGAATACATCAGACAATACTGTCTATTTCATATAGAATAGATTCCCAATAAAAATCCTGACTGGTACTTTTACTCAAGAATTTCTTCTGCTTTAGAAGAGGAATGAAGGAAAATCAAGACTATTGGATTTAAAGAAAAGCTGAGTGAATATTCCCTGAATAGTAAAGCACTTTTCCCTACTTTCATACACTTAAGCATCAAAGTTGCAAAACCACAATTAGGTATAGTACAAATCCTCTGTTTCTTCAGGGACACAAATATATCATTAATAATTTACTAACTACAGAATAGTTTATAAATGCAAACAAGCCACATAATTAATTATTATTTCATAATGTTAGGGGAAACTAGATAAAAATACATGGTATATTGAAATTAAGTGTGTGCTGGAACATTTCATAACACAGCTTTGTGCATTGCTGTTTTTTGAATGGCAGCTCTTTGAATTTTTGCTGTTTATTGTAAACCACACACAAAATCCAGACTGAAAACTTTCTCTTGAGTTTGCAGAATCAAGCACTTGAAAGTTAGCAAATTGCCTTTTTATGTGTGCCCTTGCAAGTGCAATTCTATCTCTTTTCCATAATGCACAGTAAAGAAGAGAATTTAGTGTGTGAGGAGAGTTGGAGGGAAGCTATAACAATCTCAGGACTATGTATCAATGAAAATGCAGAAAGGGGCAAATTTTTAAGCTGATGTTTCTTCCCTCTACAGATGATTCTGCAGTATGATGGGCCCTCTGTTCTAAGTTTTCTCCAAAGAAACAGAAAGAACTTAATACTGGAGATTTTCTTTTTATCTAGAACGGTTTCGTTAACCATATAGGATTGGGTGCAGTCATAGCCTGTGGTATCTGAGCATACTCGAGCTATAATTTTCTTTCTTTTCTTTCCTGAGATACATAAAACGGAGAAAGGAAATTATTTTTTGTGAAAGCAATTAATAGCTCACCCTGAGCTAAGTGGAATTTCATTAGACAAAGACATATTGGCAGCTCTAGCATTCTTCCCTAAAGTATTAAACGTCTGTGGGAAACAAAAATGGTATGGGGATTTCAACCAAAATTAAAAAGGATCTCGCAAATTTATTTAATGACCAACATGACATAAACCACGTGCAGGGAATGACACAAGAATCCCTTAAATAGATGTTTGAGGAAATAGGCCTGAGGAATGTCTTGAAGAAATGCCTAGCTGTGGATTGTACTATAAGCCATGGTGATAAGACAGGGATCCCATACCAAAACAGCCCTTATTTGTGTACAGTACATTTCCATCCATTTTCTGGCCTTATTGCTGTATTCTTTCTTACACTGTATGTAAAATACAACAAAAAATTAATTAAATGGTTGACAAAGTGATTCTTTAGCAAACAGAATGAACTTGAGAGGGCTACATCAGTCAGATTTTCCCATAACATCAATAACATTGTTTTGGTAGTGAGAACCTAATATAAATACTACAAAGCAGAGACAGAAAGGCCCATATAACCAGAAACAAATATCTGCCAATGCATTTTTCCCCCTCGTGCCTTCTGAGATTGATGTTGAGGTTGGAAATTAATCTTTCTAACAGATGGAAACACACTATTTTCTGGAACTTCAAAATCCATACAGTGTGTTTGGCATGCACTATCATTCATACATGGCTTATGAAAGCCAATGACAGTTTGCACTTGTGCAATTTCATTCAGTGAAACAGTATACCTTGTGAAATTGGAAAATGTTTTTGTTCTACTACTACTATCTGGTATCAATGATGCTGAAAAGTACCTTGCAAAAGTACCTTTCCTAATTCCATGAATTAGGAAATAGGCCCTTGTTTCAGTATTACAGACTGCTATTTGATTTGGGCCAAGGTCAAAAGGCAAAATTTGACCTATTTGTGAGCAGTCTGGAAAATAGATATTTAATGATAACTATATGGATTCAATCATCTCAAGAGAAGGTTATATACTGGAAGACACTTTTTGAAGTCATGAAATGTTTCATTCCTGCTTATAAAACTTTGGCCCTACCTAACTTTTTATACTGAGACTCGAGAGTTTTAAATTGTTTCCTTAGGCACTTTAGGCACTACAGAATGTAAAGTATTAGTCTAAACATGTTCTCAAGCCAGTAACACAGCAATTTAGAATTCCAGATTCTCAGGCCTGTCATTCAGAAAACATGAATAGCTCATTTTATTCATTAAACAGAACATTTCCCAGTACACTGAAATGACTCAAAAGTTTCCCATTTCTTTGGTAACCATCAGACTCCACAATCTTTTAATTCTTTCATACTTTCACTGCATTGTGATTAATCAGAACTGCATTTGTGATAATTCTTGTGCTTAGGATCTTCCATTATAAAGAGAGAAACATTTTGAAAACTCATTTCATAGAATGTCATTTGAAATATGACTCTGTACTCCTTGTTTTCCCACTGCTCTTAATATTTTCAGCAGGCAATTATTGGTGGTAAAGTGAAGATCTAGACAATCAGTGTTAAAAATTGTAATTGAAACTAAAAGTCTTTGGAAACGTTTCACATTTAAATTGAGCTTTCCACTTGGTTCAAATAATCTGAAAAGTAGAACTAGAAAAGTAGGTAAAGGAAAAACACTTTATAGCGTGGCATATGTTCCTGTAAATGACAAAGTGCTTCATCTTTAACATGGTTTTAAGACTAAGTGGCATATCTTGGCAAAATAGTGTAAATACTCCTTTCTTAGCTTTTTCTGAAATTTAAGTAATCCAGTATGAGATAGTGACCTTTCAACTACAAAGGTGACACTGAACTGAATGTATCAAGATGGGCTTCTTTTTTAAATGTTGTTCTCCACAGTATCTGTTGTTTCCCATGAGAGTGGCTAATTGAGTGACTGGGTCTACCTTCGTAAGTAGATGGAGTGAAGAAAGATGTTTTAAGGCTCCCAGAAGCATCCCACTGACACACTGAAGCTGCTTAGAAGTGCAATGCAGAGTCTCTCCAACCACCCTCCTGAAGCTCTGCCCAAATAAGCCACAATTCCTTGGTGCCTGCAGCCAACTGCACAACTACAATGACGAGTAAGGTACAACAATGCCTGTTAATACTGTGTAAACCTGTATTTGTACACACCTGCTGCTCTGTGAGTAATAAACCAGGGCTGGAACACATTTTCTGGAGTGGTTTGACTCTTTATTCCTCAACGAACGTTCTGGCCCTTCCTTAGAATCCGACCAAGACTAGGATTCATCACAACTAGTGCTCCAACGTGGAGCCAGAATATTTTTTGTGTGGAAAAAAACAAATATTTTCATCAGGCACAGCAGAAACCTCCTTTCTCTACTTCTCCATTCGGACTTGAGGAGTTTTACACGTTTGCCTAAGAAACAAACACATGTCAAGTACTACACTGTTATGAAATTACTTACAGAAAATAATAAAAAAAAACAAAACCAGAACTGGAATAAATGGAATTTTTTTTAACTTACAAGGAAAAGTACAAAACAGGAAAAAACACATTTCAGAATCACAGCAAATTCTCTTAGGAAAAGTGCATAGTCTTAAAAATACCTAAACATACTCAAATTCAAACTCTTATTTGTCACCGAGAAGCAATGGAAACTGATAGATTACAGTCATTTTTGAAAGTATGTCAGCAATATTTAAGTATGACAAAACAGTAATTGAAAGGTTCTTGCAGAATAAGTCCACAGATAGACCTGTGATACAGAAAAGAGTCATGAACTCAGAATACAATTCCTTTAAAATGAAAGACTTGAGTGTGTTCTTCTCACAAGTGTTTAAAATAAAAAAACCCAAACAAATGGGAAAAAACAAACAAAAAACCAAACCAAAACAACAAAAAACAACAGCAACAACAACAACAAAAAAAAACACAAACAAAACAAAAAAAAAACAAAAACCAAACAAACAAAAATCCCAAAACAAAATAAAAGTTTAAAGCCTGAACTAAGGTGAACTCTGCTACAGACATTTCTATGGCTAGAAGGTTACAGGAAACATCATAAAATAACAGATGACACATTTCAAAAGACAACGTTCAATTTAGAAAGATACTTCCTAATCTAAATAGTTGAGGTAGATTTTGGTAGATATTTACTTCTGCACAACATCTCAAAATATCACCAAAATTTCTTGAAGTTTCTTCTTTTTTTTTTTTTCCTTTAGGCTTTTTAACTTAAATATCATCATGCAGTTCATTGGAAATATACATTACGACATTAAACTCAAAACTTCAAGAACAAATTGATATTGTTCCTTATTGATATTTCCTTGAACTGGATAGTTTACAAAATAAAATTAATTGGTACAACTCACTGGGACAACCATAATAGTAAATAGCTGATGAAGACATATGAGTTATGCCAAGGCTAAATCCAATTCATTACTCTTTCCAATGTACTTCATTATTACTGTTTTCCAAAAGGTTATGCCACTACAATGCACATCACTTAACTTTCCCAATGTTTCTGTAACTCAGCATAGAAATTAGGTTTATGGTAGAACTGTTTTAACTTAACATTTGTATACAAGAATTTTATATTAAAAGAACACTTAAACATAAACCTTATTTTACTTTCTGTAACAGATAAAAACTGTAGCAATTCAGACAAGGATATATCCTCTTGAGGTTTTTGGGGTGATCGCAACTCCATGGAGGGACTGCAACATGGCGGCATAGAAGACTGCAAGACAATTAATTATATAAATGTAATTTTCTTCTCTTCTACAGCACTTATTCCACCTAATCATCCCAAGTGGGAGATAAACCAACCTCCTTCCTTTCTCCACATGAGGAAACTGGAGCGTAATAAAGTGTCGTGCTACTTTTTAAACTGTGAGAAGATAAATGGAGATAGAGGGATGGGAACAGAGTCCTTCTGTCTTTGGCTTTATCTGACTTCACTTACCTAAAAAAAAAGCCTACACTTCTTTCTGATTGGAGAGGAAAACCTGTAACAAGCTGTATTTATATTCTAAGTATGAAAAAGCACAACAAATTAAAAAGAAAAAATAAGCCTTGTCTTAAAATGAGGTTGATGTTTTAAATTGCCTAGTAGGAATAAAGGATTTTCATTTTTTAATGTTTTTTTCCAGAATTTGGGTAAGATTGAACTACAAATTATCCCCACTAAAAAAATCAGGTACTCTAAATTAATCATGTTTGATATCTTTTTCTTCTTCAAATGTTTATGCTGTGGGGTTTTTTTCCCTGGGATTTTGAATGGAAGGTAACAGCCACTTGGACAAGATCAAAATAGAAATGTAAATTTTTTCCTTACCTGTAATTTTATCTTCTCTATAAGGGGTACCTGCTGTTAGTGCAGTACTGATGTGTTTTCTGCCTTTGTCCCAAGCTTCAGAGATTCCTCTGGTGATTTTTCCCCACTTGCTTACCAGCTTCCACTGCTGGCACACATTTGGCTCCAGGAATACTGCCACAGCTGAGGGAATATAAGACAACTAAAAAACAAGTTAGAAAACAGCAGAGCAATATCCAGGCAGGAAAAAAATGTTTAAAAACAATGAATCAGTGATCAGCTTGAAACCCTTTGATCATTTTCTTTTCTCTTTTCATCCATTTAGAATCTCCATATGAAGAAAAGACTTTTCTGTGCTTGGAGAAATTTTAGACAAAGTAATGTGTGCTGACAGAGTAGCGGGTACCCATTCGGAGCATATAAAATTATTTTAAGGAAATCTAATTTTAACTTTCTCTAGTATGAGTACCCATCATGTCGTCACTCCAATACAGATAAAGAGAAGAAAGGAGGAAAATTTGGAGGATTTCAGTAAAATCCCTGTAATCTTTTCTGAATTCTTAATAGAACTGTGAAAAGGAAGACTCAAGGGCTTTTCCATTAGGGACTGCAATAGATAACAAATGAGAAGGACTTCTCATTGTTCAGGAAAATAACATATGAAATCTGTTTCACTAAGAAGTAGTCAAGATTATGGTTGCTGATTCCCAACTAATAGTTGTAGTCATCTTGGTCAAAGACGAAAAGAACAACCACTACTGTCACTTTAATAAGTAAATGCTTTCTTGCTTGAGCACTATGGAGGTGTCCAGGTGAAAGTTACAAGGTCTTATAACTCCTCTGTACTAGGGATCATCTGGCTACTGTTTGTGAACTCCACAGTACAGAGAAAGGAAGTATCCTGTCAAACGAAAAAACAAATGCTAGAAATTTAAATAAGAATCTGATGTAGTACTCAATTTAGTTTGTTTTTCTTAAAGAATCTGTCCAGAAAAGAAAGAACCCAGTGGTCTTCATACCTGCATCTTCTCATTATGTTCGGACTAGTATGTGGCCCAAGACAAGGTAAGCATGAATGAATTGAAGTAGCTAAATGAAATTAGACACTGGTATTCTAAAATCTCAAGTAATCAAGGAAAGACCAAAAGGCTCTGAAGAGGTTGTTGTCTTCAGATATTGGGAATGTTCAGTACCAATTATGTGCTTTAAGGTCGAGAGAGAGAAAAAGGACTCTGGTAATTTCTGAATGACCATCCAAAAGAATTTGTTTTTTCAAGTAGTAAGCTTCAAATTTGCCAAGGTGCATTCTAGAAGACAGTCTCCTGTTCCTTATTTTGTACTTTGATAATGATGAAAAATAACTATTAGAAAGTGGAACAGTAATGATGCCTTGAAGCTGATAAATTTGCCTTTTCCAAGATCACTCTGAAAAGATGACAAGGAGGAAGGACAGAGGGATCTCCAGATTCTAGAAGAACTTAATAGGATTTTTCAGTGTATTTGCCTGAATTAGAGACAGCAGGACAAGAGGTAAAGTCCTTCGATCTTCCTTTGCCAGGGCCATATTCCTAAGCCAAAAAGATGGAATACGGGAAGAAGAAACAAGTTCTTCTGGCTGGCATCAGTAATACATCTTCTGGTGTTCTTGAACCTGAGGAGACAAAACTGTTTTGAACATCTTAAAATACACAACTCCGTGGAAATTCTCAGATCTTCTATTACTGCTAAATGTGTAGGCACATGTTGGTTAGACACAATCGTTTCCTTGAGATCAGATCCATCATCATAAATTGGAGACCTACTCGTGTTCAGTCATGCCATTATAATTCTACAGGTTGCATCATACAAATAAGCCACGATGAACTGGATATCATGTAACTTCGTCCAGAATCTGCACTTCAGAGCTCCATGATGTTTATCACTGCAGATATGGAAGGGAACGAATGAGAGTCGGAACTTAAGATCTGAGAAAAAAATCATCTTTGTATACTAATAATGCAGTAGAAGAAAGATCAGAGTCCATTTTATAGGACATAGAAAGTCCTTTGGAGTCTTTTCTCCACAGCAATAGTGTCTTTCCTGAAACTGACCTGGTGTTCCCTGAGGTGGAAGGAGGGGTAAATTATATGCTATGAAAAACAATGAACAGTTTTGAAATTCTTATGTAAATTAATTCTATGTTAGTCATCTCCTTTATTCATTTAGTAAAGACATCAATCTTCCAGTTATTCCTGTGTGAAATTTTTCTTCATGTTGAAGAGTTCTCAGGTAGGACAGTACTATCTTCATTCTTCTTATGAAGAAATATGAAGAGATATGCAACCATACTCACTTTGCTATGAAAGGGAATAATATCTAAATAATCTGAGTTCAATTGGTTAGAGGGTTGTTCCCCCCTCCCACTGTGTATTCTCAGAATGCTCTATATGGCTGACTCTCGACTTCATATTGATTATTACCCATTTCCTTCCCTATTGGAAGGCAGAAAAGCAGAGCTGCAATGGGGCGATGTTTCTGATATTTTCAATAATCAGTCCTAATGAAATACCTCAAGAAAACTATGTTATTTTGGAGAATTGAAGGTTATTACCTTTTGAACAACTGGGGGTCATTTTTCCACTCCCGCGTATCAGTTCTGCAATTAAGCAGTGATACAGAGTTTGTGAAGCCTGTGTCGAATACCCAGGGAAAGAGGTAAGAATTCTGCCTGCAGCTATTTAGGTAGCAAATAGGGTGAGGTTTGAGGACACCCTGGTCCCTCTGAGCTGAAATGTATCATTTCTGACTTGCGGAAATGATCCAAAGAAGCCCCGACCGATTACAAAGGATGGTGAGACAAGGAAGAAACACTAGTTTTAGAGCATGCCATCATGATTCCCATGATACTGGCATATGAATATGATCTTTCTGTATGGTAATTTCTGAGGTAGTAGAAACTTACAAAAATTTTCCAATAAAATTTAAAAGGACTACTAGATATTCAAAGAGCCCTTCTTGCACAGCAGTGAATGTCAAAGAGACTGTCAGAATGAAGCTGCAAATGACAGTCGAAACATCTTTGATTTTGGTGTCAGGATGTTGGAAAAGTAGAACTTCGTGGAGAAGTGAAGAAAACCAGTCATTAGCAAACACCCTTAAGAACTAATCCTTATTTTCCATCACAGAGGCAGAAAATTATTCTTCGGACATGAAGTCAATGTCTCAAACATGCCAGCAAAAGACAAGGGGGAAAAATGAATAAGAAAATCAAACCACAAGTTGAATCTTTTGGGACAAAGGCAGAAAACCTCTTGGCTGGACTGATGAATTGTAGGATTCACACATGGAAGTAATATTTGCAAAAATCACTGGTTATTAATTAATGACATGCAACTGAAACCTATTCGCCTTTTTCTTTAAATACTGTAGAAATATTTTCCCTCGATTTCAGAGTAATTCTGTCAATGTTCAGGTTCTGCAGACGTTAAAATGATGCTTTACAATGGATCCTAGCTGCATTCTTACCTTAGGAAAAACTATTCCCTGATAAAATGTATAAACTACAGCATATATTACTAACATTGCAAGTGCAATGAAGGGATTGCAAAAGATTTAATTTCTCATGATTTGTACGGTGCGTCTACTCACAAAAAAAAATTAGATTACCCCTTCTGAGTAGCTAGAGACAAGGCTGTGTATTTACAGGTAGATTTAGCAAGGCATTGTATTATCAGGCTCCCTCCTTTGAAAAGAGCTGTACCTATGAATATTGCCTTTAACTCATTCCCTCTTTTGATGTTCCTTGCTTTCATTATTAATTTCACTATCCATAGGTCTCAAAGTCAGAACAGAACTAAACAAAATTTGAAACTCAAAATGTCTTGGAAGTTGAATGTTTGGATTATCCTCACCTGCCCAAGAAGTTTTACTGATCTTTCAGTCTCTGACTTTGCTTGTAAAATTTCACAATACAACCTTTATTCCTGTAATTCTTTATGCCATAACTAGTCTTTTGTGGGTATTTTAGAATATATCTGCTTTTGGGGAAAAGACCATGACCTGTCTAGATTTCTGTTAACAACAAATGAACATCACCAAGCTGTAGGTCTAGACTCCTGTCAAATATAGCCTTGCAACTTTTCATAGGATAAAACTTGTCACAACAACATTAAAGAAGCAAATTTGGTATATAAGGACTATTTTTAGGAAAATCAGTGAATTGCATAGCCCTGAATACTGAGGCTTTCTTGTAACCTGTGTTAGCTGGCAGGCTATTTTCATTAAAATATCAGTGTTTAGGTGCCCTAAAAAAAATATGAAGCTTCAAAATGAAAGAATGGTGATGCTAGATCAAAGCAGTAATTACTGATTAATACCAAATCTATCTCAACCCTAGAAAATGTCATTGTATTTCCATTACCATCTTATTTGCCTTCTAAAATTCGTATGTATTCTTAGAAAATGCATACATATGAATTACTGCTATTTTAATGACAGATTAGATACAGTGGGTCTCTGAGTTTGCAATGAGAAACATGCTGCAACAGCTGCAAATTTCTCCTAGTGACAGATTAGCCAAAGGCATGGAAAGAGATACCATAGCAACAAAAAGGCTGTCACAAGTGCAATCACTCTTTTCCATGGGTAATATTTTACTACGGTCTGTGCACTCACTTATATTGTAATCATATCATTTGCATGAACAACAAGGTGTTGCTGGTCACTGTATATATGTGTATTATCCCTATAACTCTGCATCTGAAATTAAGGTAGGAGGTGGGGAGTCTATAGACAGAGGCCCTGAAGTGAGACAGGAAAACAGAGCAGTTTTATAGTGAAGTGGTTTCTTCATTGATACATACATCTCCTTAAAAAATATTAGGGAAAGCACTTCCTGTACCTAACACATGGCAGATCATTGACTTATCCTATAAGTATTTCACATTTCACAGTGGTCAAAACAAAAGGCAAATTGTTTCATGTGATGTAAGTTAGCAGCAGTTTTAAACAGGAAGACATGTCATGTAGGAAACACACTGCCTTGCCAGCACTCACTGACCACAACTACCATACATCCAGCCTATTAGAAGCACCCTGGAATAACATATACATAACATTTATATTAAGCATTTCTGCTTTTTCCAATTACATATCATTACTACTGTTTTTCCTGAAAAGCCTGGAAGAGGAAGAGAAACAAAGACATGAGGGAAGAAGCTACTACAATGGTGATATTTCTTTTAACTTTTGGCAGAAAAACAATAATGCTTGTTCCATTTTCTTCTCCTCTGCTGCTCCTTAAAGAACGTATGCATCTGTTCCTTGTCTGGAGAAGTACAGATCAACAAATAACATTTCTGCATTGCTAACACTTGGGCAGGCTCAGTTACAAGAATAATGCCAGTTTCTTCTCATATCCAGGGCCATATTTAAGCTCTCTTGTATTATGTTATCTTACTCAAGCAGTGGTTATGAGAGCTCTGGTGGTAGTTGAGTAACCACATAGTGCTGTCTTTTGATACTGGGAATCTGAGCAGCCCAAGGTAAAGCATTACTATGTAAAGGCACCAACAGCGGTTCTTTCATTCCTTATGCTGAAAGGGTTATGAACAGCATATTTTATAAATTGAAACAAAAATAAAATTACTGCCTCTCCTTTCACCAGCTGTAATTAATTTAGAAACAGCCCAGCATCTGCGAGTGAGAAAGAGGAGACAGGGTAAAAATATAAGCAGTATTTATAGACAGCAAACAAACTGCCTTGATTGAGAGCAGTGGGATGCACATGCTGAACACAATTTGGCTTCATGTGCAGCCAGTTGGTGTGTTTGGACGATACACTTTCTCTTCTTCCAAGGATGTTATTCAATTTTGAGTTTCTTTTAAACTTTGGAAGCTGTAATGTAAAATTAGATAAATTGGAATATTACAAACAACTGACTGCAGCCTCTCTCCAATATTGTTTTTGAATGTAAATAAACACTCTCAGTATGGATTTCTCACCGTGCTGGCAATACTTCTGTTCATTTCACACTAGTCGTCTATCTCTGGTATTGATTTGGAAAGAAGATTTGGATTTGGAATGTAGATAAATATACTCAATATAGATTTATTTTTGGCCCTGTAATATTTCTCTTTTATTTCTCTCTGCCCTTGTAATATTTATTTTATTTTATTGCAGTGCTCTATTTCTAATATTGGTTTAGCATATAGTTACATAGTAATATATTAGATATTGATTTCTTTCTGTTCTGCAGTGTGTTTTTCTCCACATGTTAAAAATATTAGCCAGTTTTCAGAGTGACAGTTGCAGTTCCTTCAGCTCATCTTAAAAGTGTGGGTGTTCAGCTATTCCAGTAGCCAAATGCTCTTTTCCAAATGATGGCCCTTTTTGACCTATCTGAAAATAATTCTTTCAATTGTTTATAGGAAAATATTCCTCGTTTTCCCTTTCTAGAGATTTTCAGAGGTTAATAATCAATACTTGTTAGGTATCTGATTTTTTTTTTTGGTTAATTTATATTGTTAGTATTAGTGTTTGTATTATACCAACTAGTCAATTCTAAAAGAATACACACTGTTGCCAGCTTTAACTGAATAGTAGATACTGGACATGTTGCTCATCATAATATGATTTACCGATTTAGCTCCTAGCTGTGTATCTTCAGAATATGAACATTTTTGAAACTCTGAAATATTATATTGCATTTGATAGTGCTCAAAGTCCAAAACTTTCCAAATAGACAAAGAATGAAGGGGCCTTTATGATCCTCTTCCTACTGAAGACCACTTCAAAGAAAGTAAATTCTCTAAGACAGCTGCTTCCTAGTCAACATTTAGCCTAAATGTTAGGGACTAATTTAGTCACCATAGCTTTCCCCTGGGTTATCTGAGAAACATAAATGCTTCCAGAAGATAATTCATCTACCTTATCTTAGAACAAAATGGATTGTTCTCTGACATTGAACAATTCTATTCAATACTTAAAAGACAGTCTAGAGCTTGGGCAGTTATCTCACTCTAGAGTGTCCTAACTCAAGCAAAGTCCAGTCAATTCCACTCCACATATTTCAGCCTAAGAACTTAGGGCTTAGTGTTAAACTATGCCTCATTCCACAGGGAGTTCTACCAAATCAAACTAAAAGCTTGAGGACAAGGTACTATTTCATTACGGTTCAAAGCTGCACCAGGGAAGGTTTAGACTGAACATAAGGAAGCTTTTTTACCAAGAGGATGGCCAAACATTGGAGCTGTTCTGAGAGAAGTAGTCAATACCCCAAGCCTGTCAGTGTTTAAGAGGCATTTGGACAATGCCCTTATTGACATGTTTTAATTTGGTTAGCCCTGAATTGGTCCCGTAGTTGGATTAGATGATCATTGTAGGTTCTTTTCAATTGAAATAGTCTATTCCATACTTTTTCTCATGAAAAATACCAATGTATATTTCTCTACATCTTCATAGGAGGAACACTCTCACACTGCCCAAAGAAAACACACACTTCTTTAGTCACGTTGTACCTCCAGGACCTCAAGATGAGATCTGGGATGTACCACTTTACCTTGTTCTTGTGGTCTAGAAAATCCCTATCCACAGAGAGACCTTTGTGTGGAATACACCCCATAACTAAGAGAAATATCAAAATCTCTTAGCTGTATTTCTGTCAATGTAATTTTGAACCAATAATATAAGACGTGCCAAAAGGAGGAAAAGAACTCACTGAAACTCTGTCAATTTTTTTTGGCAAATCCCAGACATACAAGATGGAAAGAACCAGAAAATCATGCTGTAGTCACACATCAAATGCTTACCATGCTCAGCAGTTTCTATGTAGAAACATGGTAATCCCATGTTATTGGCAAATGTGCAGCTGTTTGGTCTCCTGTAAATTAAGAGCTTAGCAAGGTCTACAGAATTTCTGCAAGTGTTTTCAGAAAGAAATACATATTAGATTGTAATACATTTGATTATTACTGTTAGTAGAAGGGATCAACTCTGCTATCCCCAGTGCTTACCTGAGAAGGTCTGGCACACTGCTTACTATGTTCAAGTAATTGAAAAGTATGCTGGGAATAGTGTGCAGAACCAAGAAGTCCAATTCCAGTATGACTTTCTTCCCATGCTTCTTTAGTCTTCCCACCTCAGGTCTTCTATGTGCACCTAATTCCTGGTGCACTATTTTATTTTTTTTTTAACTTGTTGATAACATGTCAGGTTGGTATCATACCTACCCTAGTTGTTTTCACTTTATTCCCAGAGGAACAGCTCCACCCCTTACGATCTGGAAGAACTTTACATTCCTCCCCTTCAAGACATGGTTGCATGTGGCACCACCATTTCTGCTCCACTATTGAAGCTACAAGAGAGGAAAACAAACACATATTTGCATATTGTTGAAATGAACATTTTAATATGTCATTATGTTGCAACATTTCTTTTATTTTCCAGAAAAATATTAGAAATATGTTGCCTGACAACTGGTCTGTGATTTTCAGCCACCTCAGAACCTTAATAAGAAATTAGGTTTCAATTTGCAAAATGTGTTATGTACTTCAAAGTCAATCTCTTCATGGCATTCCATTCCAAACTCATTTTTTCTTGCTCAGCCAGACTTCAAAGTGATAAGTAGAATCTCTTGTTTTGCCTGGTCTACTATATAGTCTAGCGTAGTCTTATTGAATTTATTCCCCAATGATGACATATTTACAGCTTCTCTGACAGCCAACAACATGTCAGCAGTAAAGAGATCATGTAAAGGGTGAATCCTGCTTCTCTTTCAGGGAAAGCAATGTGAAAAATCAGCTAGTATTTTCCCAAATAAAACATATGAATTTAAACCAGAATTTTTATATAAGACACTAATATAACACTATGAATAGAAATAGTGTTGGTCTAAAAAGACTAAAAACTGGACAGAACTGTGTTCTGTTTCTTTGTTAGTTTTTTTCCTTTATGATAAATATATAAATCAGATGTAACACATAAAAATTATATGCTCATTTCAATTTTGTATAAATACTTTTAATTAAATGAAATTCATACAGCTCCAAGGGTCCTCGGTTAGTTAGATCAAATTTAGCCTCTCAAGAGGTCTCTTTCACTGGGATTTAATAATTTTCCTTAGCATTTCCACAGAGCAATGGCAAATAACTAATTTTTTCCCACCTTCCTCCCATTCACCTTGGGCATCCCCTTCAAAATGCAGAAGCTGTCCTACTCTTATTTTAAATAGGCAACAGTAATGGAGTGGGTCTCATTGATAATGCTAAGCCAGCAAAAATTCTTAGGAGCACAAAGAAAGGAAGCAATAGAAGTAGTCGCACCATCAACACAAGAAGGAGCTGCCCGGGTGGTACCTGCCACCTGCCCAGGGAAGCAGGAGCACTTCACCGTCTGTGATCTTTCTTCTATCTTGTTCTTATTGCAACATCTGTGAAGTGCCACCACTTCACAGGTCCCAGTTTTAACATGGTGAGCTGCAAAAATAAGAAAATGAGCAACTTGATAACTTTGCATGGTAGTATCATACTGTTTGGTTTGGGTTTGGGTTTTTTTTTTAATCAGACATGAATTAAACTTGGTTCTGCAAGGCAATCTGCCATACATGAAACAAGAATTACAATGTCATTAACACCAGAATGTAAAGTTGATTTCTTTTCCAAATGTGGTATAACTATATTAGGCAGAAAACACTGGCTAAAGAAGAGTTGGACAAGGCTGTATATGGGACTGTTCCAGTGAAGTGGCAACAAGAAACATAAAACAAATCTAGAAACTGTATTAATTTCTTGACTCCCATAAACAGCTGTGTATCTCTACCCTTTTTTTTTCTTTTTCCCTAAAGGGGAAACTTTAAAATGAAAGTGTATCACTGTCAAAATACCCACATATGCATATGTTTTCAGAATCTACATCTCCAGGCTTTATGTCCAGAAGAGATGTGGTATTCCAAAACCTTCCTACAAGTGGATAGAGAACAATTAGCAGGATACAGGGACAGTCCTCAAACAAAACCCAGAAATAAAATCTACTAAGGAATCACATTTTATATCTTTCTGCTTGGCACTGCAAAGTAAGTCTGTGTAGTGGTTTTGGTTTAGGCCTTTCCTGGTATCTGGGTCATAACTAAGGAAGTATTCCATCTCATTTCTTTACGCAAGCAAAGATATAAAGAGGGGGAATCAGGAGTCAGGGGTTAGTCCTTCTTCTGGCAGTGTTGGAGAGCAGAGGAGCTCCCTGCAGTCACCCTTGGTGTGGGAGCGGGCTGCAGGTGTGGGTCTGCTAATCAGCCAGCCTGATCAGGGGAGGTGTCCAGAGACACAGGAACGGCATTTGTTTTGGTGAGAAGGAAGTGAAAACCTGTTTTCTTTCTCTTTTTTTCTCTGTATATACATGTATATATCTGTATATAAACTGTTTTAGTTCTGCTGTAGTTCTGTTTTGCAGGGTTTCTTTTTCCCCTCCCCTTTGTCCCTTTTTTTCCCTGTGGCCTTTGTGGCCTCTGTCCTGGGCCCTTTGGCTCTTGGTGTTTGGCCAATTTCAACTGGTCACAGTCTAGTAACATGGGGAACCAAATTTTTCAAACAAGGGAGGCAACGGGGCAATTTTCATTATTCCATCTGTACCCATCACTCCCATTAAAGCTGCTCTGACTGATCACCAGGACCATGCTACTATTGGTCCTATGAGAGGACTAACTTGGTAAGAGAGCAACCAAAGTACGCTTTCTGGTTCACCAGCCACTTACCAAAGGACTTGGAGTTCAGAAAAAGTAATTTTAACTGAACTTTCAGTGATTACTAATACAAGACCAGATATTTGTGGCCATAGTTCATTCTCATCAGAAGGGAGAAAGAAATTTGAACTTTTAGCTGGTAATGGCCTACGACTTTGTAAGGGGAGGAATACTAATTACATGAAGCAATATGTATTTTAACAGTACCCCTAAGCCTTCTACTGCTGCTATTTAACTTTTTGTATGCTCTATGCAAAGCATATGCACTAAATGATTCAGCTACCTTTTATATATCCCTAATGTCAAAAAATGAACAAGAGCTTCCACAAGGAGAAAGTTCTACTAACAAGTTTCAGGAGTCCAGCATTGATCTCTGGATCTACTCAGTTGTTACTGCAGAGTATCAGCTCCTAAAAAGCCTGAGAAAGGAAAAACTGGATGTAGGCTGTGGACCCCAAGACCGTTCCTAAAGGCAAAAGCCACAGACAGCAATTAGACTCTGTGTCCTCATCAACAAAACATAAACCACTAAACATCTCATTCAGGGAATAATGTATAAGAAATTTCAATCAACAGTCTGTGGCCTTTGTTGTCACTCAACACATTGTAGTATGTCAGGTTTGATTCTACTCCACCACATCATGCTGTGCTACAGCTGAAACACTGTGCAAAGAATTAACCCATGATCCATCATATTTTCATATGCTGAAATGTTACACTTAAATCAGAAATCTAAGAGGAAAGAAAATATTTATATGCACAAAAACTTTCACTTTCTGACTATAATTATTAATTCAATAGAGGAAAGAAAAGAAATTCATACTATCTGCCTGAACTTTCCAATCTCTAATATTTTCATACCATTGATTATGAGCAAATATTTTTACAGCTACTAGCAGAGGCTGCTGCAAAAATTACTTTTAATTGTTTTCCAAACAATTCCACTGGTATATATGCCAATAAAGCAATTTGAATAAATACATTATTTTTTTCTCAGCAAAACACTTGGAAGGTTTTTAATCTGTGAATAGGGAAAAAATTATTCTAGGATATATTGAGAATGTATAATTTATAGTAAAACAAGCATATGTTGCTTTTGTAAGTTCACACTATTTTTTATTTTGAAGGGCAATTACACATCTTATACCCATTCCTGCTAACACACATTCACTACTTCCTATTTATAAAAAATACATAAAACCCCCCATACACTGAATCTACAAACCAAAGTAAACTTAGTGGTAGGATGAGAACTTCGTACCACTTAATTTTTCATTATCTTAGTTTTAATTTGTATTCTTTGTACAACTGTTCCTGAAATTTTGCCTCCTTGATCTATTATTGCATATCTTTACACTGCTCTCCTAGGTCTACAGAAATGCCATAATATAGCTGCTAAGAGAAAATAAAATACAATATATGCCAATAGCCATTGTGAATGAAAGCCAGTTAAAAGAACTGTCATAAAATTCTGTGAGGGAAATCTTAATGCTGGAACAAAAGTTCTGAAAGACTCCTTTGTAGTAATTAGGAGGAGAAAATCAGGCATTGTAATACTTTTATGGAAAAAGAATGTAATTAAATGACACAGCCAGTTACATTCATGTACAATACAGAAAAGCATTTCATAGAGCGAGAAAAGATACATGAAAAATGGAAAATAGCAACTTTTGATAGTATTTGGGGAATCTTTAATAAAGCTACTTTGAAATTTTCTGGGTATAAACCAAAGCATGTTAGAAAAGTATTCAAAGATATTTCAAACACTGAAAAATCTAGGCCAATCATTTTCTAGTTTCTATTTACCATCTAGACTATGTAATGAATATTCCTTGAGAGGAAATGTAGGGATTCCAGCTCCTTATGATATCAAATAATTAAGTTCCAGTGCAGTAAGTACAGTATCTGTAACATTCATGTGAAATTAAAGCTTCTATAGAGTAGATAAAGGATTTCCTACAACCTAATACAAATTAACCTCATTAAGCCACTGAAGCATTTCACAAAAGGAGGATAGTACTTTGGGAGATTCACATTTTAGTTTTGTTTCTTTTTTTACTAGCACAGCCTGCAAAGTATGCTGCTTGCTTTGCAAAAATTGTTTGAGGAACCAAACGTCATTTCTGGAATTCTACAGAAATTAGTTATTCAAAACCACTGCAAACACTTAGTCCTGCATTCTGTTTCAGTGCAAGTTATCCTTTCTGCAATCAATGTGAAGAAGGACTGAAGAAAGAGACTCAGAGACCTTTATGTGCAAAATTTTCCTGATGATTGTACGTAGCATAATATACATATAAATTGTATTCTGGAGGATGTAACACTGTATTATGAGAGTGGAGCTTTGAAAACAGGCAAAACTATATCTCACCCATTAATGGTATATGCTATAATTAACCTGACATTTTTACAGCTTTTTTACATGTAGCTGTCTCATAAATCAGTATGATATCGATATGCCAAAAACTTAGGTGGTCATTATGATGTTCCTGGAAAAAGTAAAGCTAAACAATTATTAGTCCTCATTTTACATAAAAGTGTTCTTGTTCCTTCATGGCAACTTTAAATTTCTTTCTTTCAGGTGAATAAGATTTCAGTCATGTTTGCACAGTGCATCTGGCACTGTTATGGCCCTTAATCCTCTACTTCTGTGGAAAGATTGCTCCAGGCAAGGAGGGAAGTTACTCTTCAAGATTATTATTTTGCAACTCACAAATATGAATATAAGGTATTTAGTGTAGATACAGTGTTATATAGAAACCTAGCATTAAATCAAGAAAAGTCTTCTGAATACCAGTGTTCATTATGATCGCCATTTCCTAGGCTCAAAAGTCATGCATTAACACACATGCTGGCCATTAACAAGGAGAAAGAAATCATGTTGCCATGGACTAGATGAAATAAAGTCACAGGCCACTTCTGCCCTCAGGTTCCCCATCGTTGCAGTAGCCACATACAAACAGGGGAAAAAATATCAAAAAGGCTCAATTATCAAAGACACTGGCACAGCTGGTGATACAGCTAAACCAACCTAATGATTAACAGCTATTGGAAGAAAAAGAGGATCCCTTGTCTCTTGTACTGGATTCTTTCATCCCTTGCTTGTACGAACATTGTCTTTTGATGGCGAAAATGTTATGCCAGGGATTTAGACTGGCAGGAAAATATTTTTTGTAGGGTTAGTTCTCTACTAGTTTAGCTTCTACAACTGGATACAGAGACCAGCGAGAAGCAGCTTCAGCCATAGGGAAGCAGCAGCAGTAGGCAGCCATGGATACATGACTAATTCCTTCTGCAGAAACCAGTTCCTATAACAGCTTACAAGCAATACAACTCTGCACTCTTACATGAAATAAATGTATCTTATTTTCTTCTATTTTAGGTAATTCCTCTGAGGTCACAAAGACTATGTAAAATGTGCAAAGCTTTGTTTTCTTGTGTCTGTGTGGTTTTTAAAGCTTTTCACAAAACCAAAGCTATAGCGGAAACAAGGAGGACCAAATAGAAGAATGGAAATTACACTTAGCCATGAATTTCAACCCATATTACATCTAGTATTTTATGAACTTTGACCTTTTTGTCATCTTGGCTATGATCAGGAAGATGTCCCATATGAAACACTACATGAACCAGAGTAGGTACCTAAGCAGTCTTTATTCATGTAAACCTCTGATTACTATCTGCTATCTGTTGTTCAAACTGACAGTGAAGAAATAAGAAAGTCCGAAGGCAATCAAAAGAGACTTCAAGGCCCTAGGACGATTGGTAGAAAGATCAGCAGCACAGGGAGGGATTTTCTCAGTCCTTCTGGTAACAAAGAATAATATTGATAGGAATAGGCAGATCCATCAGGTCAATGAATGGCTCCAAGGCTGGTGTAATTAGAATTTTGGGATTTTTGACCCAACAACTGGTCTACTGACACTGGGTGAAATGCACCTGTTTCAGAGGGGGAAAAGAGTTCTAAGTCAGGAAATAGAGGGGCTCATTGACAGAGCTTTAAACTAGCTTGGAAGAGGGAAAGGGATAAACCCAGGTTTGCCAGTGATGCACAATAGGGGGGTGTGCCAAAACTTGAGGAAATGAGCAGTCAAGGATAGTCCAATGGGATCTCTCAATCTGCTTCACAAGGTATTGGCTACAAATGTACCACACCTGAAATGTTTCTGCACCAATGCACACAGCATGAGCAACAAACAAGAGGATCTCAAAGCTTTGGCACTGTCCCAGAGATTTGACATCACTGGCATAAGTGAAACCTGGTGGGATGAAACCTGTGACTGGAGTGCCCTGTTGGATGGTTACAAGCTCTTCAGGAGAGATTGACAGGGAAGAGGGGTGGTAATGTGTGTAATAGAAGGGTTAGAATATATGGAGCTTACATTGGCAATGGCACAGCTGAGAGCCTCTGGGTGAGAATCAAGGGGCAAACAAATAAAGTGGATGTCATTGTGGGAGTCTACTACAGACCTCCCAGCCAGGACAATGATGTCAATGAATTATTCTTTGAGGAACTAAGGGACACTTCCAAATCAACTGCCTGTGTCCTTATGGGGGACTTCAACCTGCCAGAAATTAACTGAGACCATCACACAGCTGGTACAACCCAAACCAGAAGATTAATAAAAAGCTTGGATGACAACTTTATGGAACAGGTCCTAAGGGAGATGGCTCAGAAAGATGCCCTCCTCCTTTATCTGCTGCTTGTCAACAGAGTGGATCTCATTGTGGAGACTGGTGGCTGTCTTGGCCACAGCAACCACGAGGCAATTAAGTTTAAATTCTCTGTTGACAGGAGGAAATGTGCCAGCAAAACCTCGGCTCTGGACATGAGGAGAGCAGACTTCAGGCTGCTTGGGGAATAAGTGAGTAAGATCCCCTGGGATAATGTTTTTGTAGATGTTGGGGTCTATCCGTGCTGGTCATGTTTTAATCACCTCCTAAGGGTACAGGAGCAGGCAATTCCCAAATGCTGGAAGTCAAGCAGCAAGGCGGAAGGCCAGTTTGGCTGAGCAGGGATCTTTTCTTGGAGATAAGGCTAAAAAGTAAGGTGTATGCCCAGTGGAAGCAAGGTCAAGGGACATGGGAAGAATTCAGAGATGCTGATTGCTGCTGCATGGAGAAAATTCATGCAGCCAAAGCTCAGCTGGAGTTGAAGCTGGTCAGAAATGTGGGGGACAATACAAAGAGTTTTTTTCAAATATATTAACGTCAATAGGTAGTATAGAAATATCATTGGCTCGTTACAGAATGAGGATGGCCACCTCACAAACAGGGACAGAGACAAGGCAGAGACATTTAACACTTTCTTTGCCTGTGTCTTCAACATGGATGATGGACCAAGGGGGTCTCAGTGCCCTGAGCTGGAGGACCTTGACTGTGAGAACGACAAACTCCCAGCTGACCCTCAAATTGTGCAGGATCTGCTGCTCCAGCTGGATCTCTACAAATCTATGGGACCTGATGGGATTCATCCCAGAATCCTCAAAGAGCTAGCTCATGTCATTGCAAGCCTCACTCGATGATTTTTGAGTAGTCTTGAGAATCCAGAAAAGTCCCAGCTGACTGCAAGTTGGCCAGTGTTGTCCCAGTTTTCAAGAAGGTCAGGAAGGAGGACACTGGGAACTACAGGCGTGTCAGTCTCACTTCAGTGCCTGCTAAAGTTATGCAGAACATTATTCTGAGAGGTATTGAAAAACACCTGAAAGACAACACAGTTGTTGGTTTCATGAGAGGAAAGTCCTGCTTATCAAATCTGCTTTCTTTTTATGACAAGGTAAACCACTTAGTTGATCAAATAAAGCCAGTTGATGTAATCTTTTTGGATTTCAGTTAAGTTTTTGATACTGTTTCTCACAGGATCGTTCTTGACAAAATGCCCAGCACAGCTGGATAAACACATCATGTGGTGGGTGAGTATTTGGCTCACAGGTTGAACACAGAGGGTAACAGTGAATGGGATGACATCAGACTGGAGACCTGTCATAGTGGGGTTCCACAGGGCTCCATCCTGGCCCCTGTGCTCTTCATTGTCTTCATAAATGACTTGGATGCAGGACTGGAAGGCATACTAAGCAAGTTTGCAGATTACACAAAACTCTGAGGGGCTGTTGACCCCCTCAGAGACAGGGAGGTCCTGCAGAGAGACCTTGACAAATTAGAGGACTGGGCAATCACCAGCCATATGAAGTTCAAGAAGGGGAAGTGCTAAATTCTGCACCTGGGCTGGGGCAACATATACTTACAAACTGGACAATGAGATGATGGGAAGCAGTGCTGAGGAAATGGACCTGGGGGTCCTGGTTGATGGCAAGTTGAATCTGAGTTAGCAGTGCCCTGGCAGCCAGAAGGGCCAACCCTGTCCTGGGGGGCATCAGGCAAAGCATCGCCAGCTGACCGAGGGAGGAGATTGTCCCACTCTGCTCTGCGCTGGGGTGGCCTCACCTTGGATATTGTGTACCCTTTGGGGCACTGCAGTATAAGAAAGATCTTAACCTCTTAGAGAGAGTCCAAAGAAGGGCAATGAAGATGGGGAAGGACATTGAGGGGAAGCCCGCTGACGAGCAGCTGAGGTCCCTTGGTCTGTTCAGCCTGGAGCAGAGGAGACTGAGGGGAGACCTCATTGCAGTTACAACTTCCTTGTGAGGGGAAGAGTAGGGGCAGGCACTGATCCCTTCTCTGTGGTGACCAGTGACAGAACCTGAGGGAATGGCCTGAAGTTGTGTGAGGCGAGATTTAGTTTGGGTTTTAGAAAGAGGTTCTTTGCCCAGAGGGTGGTTGAGCACTGGAACAGGCTCCCCAGGGCAGTGGTCAAAGCACTAAGCCTGACAGTTCAAGAAGGATTTGTATGATACTCCCAGGCACATGATGTGACTCTTGGGGATGGTCCTGTGCAGGACCAGGAGTTGGACTTGATGTTTCTTGTGGGTTTCTTCCAACACAGAAAATTCTGTGACTCAGAGTGATTTTGTGATATACACATTAAGGACCACAGTGGAATGACTTCTTAAAATAATCATCTTTAAGGACAAATAAACAGTATTTCATCACATTATCAACTTAATTCATCCATTTCTCTAAGTGAATGGTCACTATTCTATACCACAATATTCAAAAAAAGGTGTGATTTGGTGTTGTTGATAAAAAAAAGTTAGTAGTTTTAATCTACCATTTTTCCAGCCTGGGCTCTAGATCGCTGTCCTACTCGTAGGTGACCAGGAAAAAAAGTAGATTTTCTTGTTCGCATAGTCTATTTGCTTTTTTCATACTGATTTATAAGGAAAACAAATGTAGGTGATCTGTCTGAGGTACTTCAGCAATTTCAATATCTCATATGAGTCTCAGTGTGTCACTGTAGAAAGGAAGGATATAAATGAACTTGCAAAATATCTCTCACACACAAAACACACACACACACAGAGTATGGTTGCATTTTTTGAATAGTTTAGTAAGTGTTAGTAGCTGCCACATCTAAGCAATCAAAATCTTATGCAACCACAGCCAAGTCAGGATTTAAATCTAAACTTTTTCTATTTAAATGTTAGACAAAGATATATGAAAACAAAATACACCGTCCAGTTTCTTAATTCAATTAATTTTAACATTTTCAATATTTTCTATAATATCCACTCTAACAGCTGGTAGGCAAAAACTTGAATTTTGTTTATTTCTACTGTATCAGTAATGTTGCTGATAGTGATGCAGTTGTGTCATCTAAGGACAAAATCAATGTGAGGCTTTTTGTTAAAGATACAGTCTTTGATTTGACCAGTCATTAGTGCAATTGAGAAAGAAAGCAATGAAGATTTTGGGAACACAAGCTTCAGTTTGCTTGTGTAAACACAAAACAAAGCACAGCTCCATTTCAGCTCCATGGGCCTGAGGGAAACTTGGCAGCACAGACATCAGGAAAAGATGTCTGACTCTCAAAGAAGCACTGGTAGATACACATCAACAGGAACCTAGCTGAACATTACCTTTAAAGATCAAATTCAAAACCCTTTGAAATTCACAGGTTTGATTTGATAGGTGGTTTTTAGATCAGAATTCCCATGACAATTTTCTTTTTTTCAATAAAGTGACATCTGAAATTCAAACTGAAATATTTATTCTGATGGTTGCGTATACAGTACATATTACAGTGTTTGAGCAGATGATGATATATAGTTTAGACATGTGACTGAAAAGTATGATGAAGATTATTAAAGCAAGTTTTAAACCATCATTAGAGTTGACATTGAACAGTTCTTTCACTAAAACTACAATATCCAAGGCATATAACTATTTTTTTTAAATTTAGTCGAATTTAATTGCCTATTGAACATAAAAATAAGCATTCTCACACAGAAGGGAGGTAAAGAATTGTTTCTGCATGTTTGGTTTTTTTTTTTTTTTTATTTTATTTTGCTATGCATTTTTAATGTCTTTGAAAAAATTAAGGAATTTTGTAAATTGTGAAAATTATCAAAAACAAATGTGTTTTTTATTTTTTTAAAACTTCTTGGGTATTCTTCTTTTTGTTTGGTTGTTTTTTCCTCTGTTTGGCCAGTGAACTGAAAAATCAATTACAGACAGCAGTAACTCCTGCGTCCTCAGTGGTGACAACACTGAGGCATGACACAGTTGTGGTGCCTGGCAGGAAAGGCACTCATGTTGTTTTATTTCCTGATGACACATGGGGTTGTACTACGGAATCATCAGCAAAAAAAAAGGCTAATTTTTTGCTGTCTTATTCAACAATGTCACAGAACCACAAAATCACAAAATGGTTAATGTGGGAAGGGACCACAGTGGGCCTCCATCTTTTTGACAACCTTCCTTTAGATACCTATATACAGTGTATATGCACAAGCCAGCAGTGTGCCCTTGTGGCCAAGAAGACCAATGGTATCCTGCTGTGCATCAGGAAGAGCAGTGCTAGCAGGTGGATGCAGATGATCCTGCCCCTGTACTCAGCCCTGGTGAGGCCGCAGCTCGAGTGCTGTGTCTGGTTCTGGTCTCCTCAGTACAGGAGAGACATGGATCTTCTGGAGTGGGTCCAGCTGAGGGGTGAAAATATTATTAGGGGACTGGAGCTTCTCTCTTATGAAGACAGGCTGAGACAGCTGGGCCTGTTCAGCCTCGAAAGGAGATGACTGAGAGGGAATCTCATCAATGTATATAGTATATATTTCCATACAAATATTTCTGAGGCCCCTACACACACACCTTATTGACAGGACTTTGAAGTCTTATTTACTGCATTCATGTTTCCATGCCTTGCACCTCAGCTATAGTTGTTAAAAGTCACTTGGTCACCTTGGGCACTGAAAAGTCCAGATAGACTATGCCCTACTTACAATAATGGAGAATCAATTTAAGTTAGAAGTACAGCATTACTTTTCATTTCTCTTTTACTCTGACGCCTCTTGCATCTTGGGGCAAGTTCTCAGGTGAAACATTAAAAAAGAAGAAAAATAAATCAGAGCTGATTCCTTGGAATATTTTTGCAGTGCCACTTGTGGGCAACACATACAGAGATACTACTAACTGCAGCTCCTCCCAGGCTTCTTGGATTCTGTATGGTGTTCTCTCTCCTAAGAGGACCATTTTAAAATCACAAGAGTAAGTTTTGTTAAGTATTTATTCTGCATATGTTAGCCCAGCTCCTCTAGCAAGCAATTAACCCAGTTAGTCCACTCAGGCGAAGGATGATGAGCAGAGTTCATATGACAACACTACGCATAGCACATCTCTGGTAGCCTTTAAAACACAAGATAATTAATGGTTTGCCATAGTCACATCACCAAGCATTATCTTCTGCACAGTGCCAAAGGAAAATCTCATTCATCAGCTTTCCGCCAGTCATAGTTATAGTCATCTGTGTGTGAAGACATTTTCCCTTTTGGGAAAATAATCAAAGAAAACTACAGTGTAAGCATTCCCCTGAGAAGATCTCCCTAATGAACCTCTTAGATCCAGCCTCAGATATTCCTATTGCAAAACCTATGCACTGAAACGGACTGAAGGACTGAGCTATCTCCACTAAGAGAGAAAAAGACTCAATGGAATAATGCAGCAAACTGGCACAGCCCCAGCAGGTTTCACAATCTTAAACATATAATCACAAATAAAGGATCTCCTGGATCTGGCGAGCTCACAGCATCTGACTTTAGGCTCCTAGCCTTACTGAGATTAATTTTATTCAATCAGTCCTCTGGCAGGAGTGAGTCAGTCTTACTCAAATAAGCTTATCTCTCAAATAAGCTCTCTCACAAAAATCAGAGCCTTTTTATGACAAAGGCTACAAATGATGACTTCATGCCAAACTTTCACCCAGAGACACAGGAACTCAAAACACCACTCATTTTCAGGCAGCCTGAAGGATAATTTCCTCTTCTCCGTAAGACTTCTCTCAGTCTAAAGTATTGCCCTCTCTAGGTCCAGCTTTCAATTTTGAAATCAAACGATCCCTAGGTTCACAAAACCACAGAGAGTTCAGAGACAAGATCACAGGCAGCGACCATTTGGGATTTTGCATCTCTTTATATGTCCACTCACTGGAAGAGAAGAGGCTTCTGCATGTTAGCCCAGCCCTCACCGCAAGCTGGGCTCCCTGACTGCAGCCTGCCAGGTGTTTCCCCACCTCCCATTGCAGGTGTCCAGAGTGGAGCTGTTCTACTGCAGCCACTCCATTCCTTGGGCAGCAGAGCAAATGATAGGATGATGACAGCAGCAAAGGCTGCATCTTTCCTTACAGGACAGAAATGGAGCCTTGCTTTTTGCAGGCAACACACTTCCCAGGTTTCTTCTCTAGCAGCTGCAGGCTGACACTATCCATGAGAAGAGCTTGTGTAGAGCTGGTAGAGATAGACCCAGGGCAACGCATAGTTTATAAATAATACAAGAAGTTGAAAGTCCCAGTATCTCTGAGGTTGTTATCAAACATGTTAAGCAAATGATATATTTAAGTGTGCAGACATTTTGTAAATTACCAGGCTGAGGCTTGAGATTACTAATTATATGATTTCACTGAGAAAAAAAGACCAATCCAGCTCTCAGGCACTCAAAAGAACATTTGGCACAAAGACTTTTTCTTCTCTCATACTCTCTCTGTGGGCCTTCTGCCAAATACCTCAACTCAGCAAGAAACAGTAGCACATGTCTCAAAGCAGCCTTCAGCATTTGACAGAATACAAAACCCCCACAATTTTTCCTCAGTCTCAGGGCTTCAAAAGCCTGTAGTTTACACAGTTCTGGGGAATATATCTCCCCTGTTTCCTTAGATGACTCATTATTGATTTTTTTTTTCTTTCCTGCTGACCCAAATGGTCCCAGGCACACTTTACTAGATGACAAATTAACATGTTCTCAGGGAAAAAAAAAATAAAATTAAAGACTTTTCTACCTGCCCGTATTTGCATGACCCTCTGACAAAACATCCTCACCACAAGTAGCATCTTAAGAAAAGTACTGTGTATGGAAGTCTCTATGAAATAGGACTAGTGTAAAAAGGTGAAGAGGTAACTTGATAGTGCTTTTGAACTGCTTGCTTTCAGACTTCTCATGCTTATTGGAAAATACCTTAAGCACCTCTGTGGACTTTAGTGGCTTCTAGGGAGACAGCAGCTGAAGCCCAGGGAAGGGCAACCATGATTTTCCCAAAGAAGGGTGCAGCTGTTTCCCTGTGCTATGTTTCTAAGGATGAATATGAACATCAATATCTGTATTGAAGAACTATTAAGCCGATCAAACCTAGAATACACGCTCTAGAAGCACTTTGGGACTTTAGTGACGACCTGATTGAAACCAGTCAGTGGGGTTAAGTTATAGTTCTGAAAATTCTGCCAATGTCAAGATTCCCATTGGACAATGTTTTTACAAAGATAATATTCATGATACTGAGTCACTCTCTATCCCTATTCTGTGCAGAAAGACCTTTATGTACACCTGTGCAACCATTCACCTGGAAAGTATGTTTAAATGGAAATATACTATAAGATACTGAAAATACTTTTTATCATTTATATGTGTGTATATATTCATCACATAAATATGTGACAAAATTTAACATAACATTTATAAAGAACATTTAATTTTTGAAATTCCATATTTAAAAGCTCTGTGAGATTTTTTGTTTGCTTGGTTGCTTGCTTTGATCATTGGCTGGTTGGCTCATTGTTTTTTACAAATAGAGTTTTAGTTGGTGTGTCATTTTTTTGTTTGTTTGTTTCTTTTGTGTTTGTTTTTACTTTGTTTTTCTTCACTTTATCTGTTGTCACGACTGGATAGAATGTACTAATTTAAAGTTTCTTTAATTCTGTAGTATATTTTTACAATACATCACATTCCATTTTGCAGCTTTGTAATGCATTTTTACTTAAAGTATCAGGTAAACCAAATTATCAAATACGCTTTGAAATATTCTTCCCACAAACCATGGGCACACATATATGCATGCTCACCTTCCTGAAAGCAATAACGCTTTTTGCTCTTGTTCCTTTTTACACCCCTGCCTTCTAAGACTTCCCCACAGTCTGTCCCCGACATGTTAAGAGAAATTCCACAGGATGTCCTAGCACACACTTCACCCGCTGAAAGAAAGATCTTAATTTTAAGTTTCAGCTTCCTTCTTTAGAGCCCCAGGCAAGCTCTCTGAAGTGCAGAGTTGGGAGGGAAACTTAACTCAGGCCTTTAGAAAAAGCAGCTAACAAGGCACATGACTAGTACTGTGAAATGCCCTCTTTTGGAGTGATCTCCCCTGCTACATTCTTCCCTCTACATTATTGATTCCATATAAATAGCAAGTCTCTAAGTCATGGGTGTGGTGAATCAATAAGGATCAAGACAGAGTCTAGGAATTGAAACTGGATGGCCTGGGAAGAGGCTGGCTATTCTTCCAGACAGGAGAAGAAAGCACATTTCAACAAGCCAAGTAAAAGACGTGAAACTGCCAGGAGAGCCATTCAGAGCAGTACAATCAAGAATACTTTTGCTCAAGGATTTACAGTAGATAATACTTTCAGATATCTCCTCTCACTGAAAAAGTATCTTTTAAAATGTTCTTAGCAGACTCCCTGCCACTTGTTTCTGAAGGAGCTCTGGTTAATAGAATATGTTGATAGGAAACATATATACCCACCCTCACTGCTATCCAAAGTCAGAAGCTGTAAAAATAGCACAGTTCCCAGAACTCCAGAAGCATGCTTTGTAAAAACTGTGAGGTAACAAAAGTATATGCTGCAATTCACATCTTCAAGAAAAATCTTTTCAAAACAAAGACATGGGTGGGAAAAAATCATAAGCCTTTTGGGACTTTTACAGAGAATGAAAACATGGCTTCATGCTTGGTATCTTAATTCTATTTCTCTATGGAAACTCGTACATTGCAGACAGGGTTGTAAGAGGCCAGGCCAGGCCAGCTCAGGATCCCTTTTCCTTACTGCCTATCCATGGAATAAGCCAGGCAGCTAGACCACTGTTAAGACACAAGTACAGAGCACAGCAGACCTTGCTGAGTAGCTCTTGGGCATAAGTTTTCTGGGATCATAAAAAGCACACCTGGAGCAAAATACAAGCAAATTATTAGAAAACGAGTTTAGCACTACCCTATCAAGGTCAAGCCTCCAGCACTGAACATAATACTCACAGACCAGCCATGAAATGGTGCCTCCTACAATGGAGCAGAGGGAAGACTATGGTGCTGAAAGGACTGGTGAAGGGGCCACTGCTCAAGGCAAGCTTCCAAACAGTTCCAGCTCCCACAGCTTCTCCTCTGCCATGTTACACCCAGATCCATAATTCTCCCACAAGAGCCAGAGTGATGCTTCTGTAGACGCCAGGAATGAGGCACTGTCCAAGGTGTTATGTCAGTGCCAGAGACTAGTCATGCCAAAGGGAGAGTCTGAAGAGGCAGTCACAGTTCTCACATCTTTCTCACCATTATGAAAAGATGGGGCAGAAGGAAAGGAGAGTGGTGGTCCCCAGGGGAGAAAGGAAAATTTAGAAAAACATGAAAAATAAATTTATAGATTAAATTTTAACACAACTGTTGCTAAAAGGAACTTGCAAGGAAGACTAAACATATAGGCAAATGACCATCTGCACTTAAAATTACAGCATATATGTGCTGGTTGTATACATCTTTATGACTGCATATTCTCTGACCTTTCTGCTTGTTTAATGTAGGATTTTCCTCAAGAGGTCAACATCAGAACCTCAAATCTTCAACCCTCAGGTTGCACTGAAGAGTGTTTTTTGGTTAAATAACTGAGAGATCAGTAGATTGGGTAGTAGTTGTTATCTATGGGCTATTTTGACTCTTTCAAACTCCTAAGTGTGAAGCTGAATGCCACGTACAATATATAGTAGTGTGCTGTATTTGTCTGCCAGTGCCTAACAATGTGTCAAAAATGACAGCAGACCATTTATAAATATCCACAGGGCTATTCCTCTTTCCAAGGTTAGAAACTGTTATGGGGAAATAACCAACTCCTCACAATTCCTTAGGAATATCTACACTACCTCACAACAAATACTTTTACTGCCTTAGTTCTAAAATGCACACCAGACAAAATAGGTGAACGTTAAATAACTGTCCAGGTCCACAGCACTGATATCTTATGAAGGGAGCCAAGCATAATTTTTTTTTTAGTGTGTGGAAGACTGTCACAAAACCAGAAAAAAAATTGCCGTCCTCTTCAATTCAGAATCTTAAAAGCTGAGCAGCAAGTAGATACACCATAGGATTTGACAAAATGCCATTCAGGAGATACCCTGACTGATCGCACACACAAATCTAGCAGGAGTTTTGTCTTCACAGGGCTCACAAGTCAGGGAAATCTTCAGAATAATCCTAGTACATATCCTTCAGGTGCAACTATAGTTACCGGATCATTGTAAAACAAAATAGAACGATGAGGAAATCGGAAAATGAAGATGCAGCAGATGCAGCTGAAGATGCAGCTACTCTTTCCCAACTTCAGTGAGACAGATTTGCTTTAATACCCAAGCCTTTACACAGAAGTGTTTCTTTGTCTAGGAGTTCTGTGTTGATTGGGCACCTCTAATTTCTAAGGAACTAGACGCTATAAAGAAGTAAGCATGGGCACTGTGAATTTCCTTTTATTTCACACTCTCATATCCTTTTTATTTGGATTTTTACTTTAACAAATATTCTGCATAGCACAGGTGCTATCTGATTATTGCTGATCCTCTTTCTCCACCGCTACAAGGAAGTGGCATGTTCATCCACATTTCCTTTCTCATACAGATCTTTCTAGAGTCTAGCAACACACCTATTACATGAATACGTTGTCGGCTGAATGAGCAGAAACCAAATTTCAGCAGTTCATGTATGGTTCTGAGCAGTAAAAGCAGTGCACAGCAGTGTGTGAACCTGCAAACTGGAAACACTGGAGTTTTATCCCTGCTTATTTTTTTTCAAGTGCTATACATTTGCATAACTACATACATACATATACAGTCAAGGTAATACAAGAAAGTCTCTGTAAGTAGAAGGATTCAATACTTTAATACAGCAATGCATCTTAACATTTTTTTTTCACTTTCTGAATATTGATATGTCATTTACTGCATTGTTAAACAATAATAAAGTGGGGTTTCCACTGTTCTCTGCAAAAGCAAAGACATATGGATACACTAGATGTCTACAGTGCCTTATCTAATCTGGACAATCCTGTATAATAATGCAGCTAGAGAAAGAAGCACCCCCAGCAGGTATTAGCTGAATTTCAAGTGTGTTCTCATTGGAATCTGACATTACCACAATACTGAAACAGGCCTAACATAGGTCAGTGCTCTTTGATGACCATGTCTGCTCTAAGAATGATCATATATATGTGTAACTAAACCAAGTTAAATATAACCACTGATTTATCCTCCTCTGTAAAGTTGACTTTTAAGATCTCAGACATTTGCCAGGATCCAGCAGAGGAGGCTCTTGCAGGTCCAAATAAAACACTTAACTCAGAGGAAGAAGCAGAAGGGCATTGAATCAGAGAGATGTCCTGGATTTAAAACACATCACTGATTTATTTTCTAATTGTATTAATAAAGGGACACAGTAATAGTCTGAAGCACTTAAATCCCTCTCAATAGCTGTTAAGTTCCATTTCCATATTTTTCTCCAGGTTGTCTCTAGGAAAGAAATCTCATGTTTACCATCTATCTCCTCTTTAATTATTCATATTTTCTATGCATGAACCTAAGATACTTTTCCATAAGATAAATAAAGTACAAGATAAATGCAAAAAAAAATTAAAAACTTCATTAAAGACTATTGAAATTTTTACCCCCTAATGATCATTGTTATGAAAAATGGAGTGATATTTTATAGTTTAACACTCATCTCCTACAATGATTCTATTAGTATAAGCCATAAATTGAAATTTTTCAATAGTTTTAGTGTGGGTCATGATGCTGGTTGACTGCATACTGTTGTATCCCTTGCACACAGCAGAAAAGCAAATTAGTTTATAATCACTCCTACAGATCTGTTCCAATGATAGATTTTTAGGAGAGGATTTCTGGTAGACAAGATCAGTCTGATTAGTTGGACTTTTTACTTCTTTTTTCCCATACACCTTTATTTAGTGCGACAGTTTTAAATGGGAATTTTTCACAGGATTTATTGTATATCCAGGTTAAAAATATTCATTAGATTAATTCATATTTGAAAATAGAAACAAGAACTAGACTTGAGATATTTGCTTCAGTACTTTCATTGTTTCTAAAAGTACTTTCAGTACTTACTGTCAATAGTGCCCAACAGACTAGCATTGTTAATTTCAGAAAGATGAAAAAATAAGGGTAAAATGTTTCCTGTGATGAAATAAACCACATGAACTGCAAAAATAAGAGTATGATTTCCATATGTCATTCAGACTGTTTTAATTAAGTCTTGCTCTCACTTTCAGGAAAAAAATCAAGGAAAACCAAAAAAAAAAAAAAAACAAAAAAAACCAAAGAGAAAACACCAAAACCAATGCCTTTTTAACATGAACAAAAAATGTTGATAATCTATTAATGGAGGTCTTAGTCCAAACTAATTAAAATATTTTTGTGCTTTTTTATTTCCAAAAACAGCTGACTGATTCTGAACATTTTTTTGGGTACTTCTATCACTAAAGAACAGCTCCTCTAGAATAAGGTATTTTTATGGGGAAAAATATGCAATGTGGTTTTTTGGTGGAGGTTTTGAAAGAAAACTTAAACTTACACCAATTTAAAAATGCTTTCTTCTCTAACACATAGATTGTACTTCAGATTTGTGACATAGGGTATATCTACACCCTCTCTGGTGGCTATGCTCTTTTCTTCAGTCATTTCCTCTATATAAGCTGCTTTCAGAATAAACCCAAGGAAAACCTAATGACAGTGATGTTATGTTGTGACAGAAGGGTGGGAAATGTGTTCTGTCCTAAAATCGTTTTACAGAAAATGCATCTGATGATGCAGGACAAAAACTGAAAAGTCAGGAAAGACATAAGACCAGTGAGCACTGTCTAATGGACTGTAGCAGGATGCTCTGCCCTTGAAATGTCGTCAAGCAAACCGAAGAATGCCCTGTTAGCAAGGCTATCAGTGGTGGACTGAGACAACATTTGTCATGCTGGTTTGGGTGTTGAATTATGTTAAAACCAGTCTGACTCCAATTACCCCAGAGTTAACATCCTGATAGTGAAGCAAAGATTTGGCAGATATGGCAAAGTATTGTTATGCAAAAATGCTACACTGACACAGATGGACTGGACAAATGACTGTCAGTCAATCGCTTTATACTATAAAAGTCCAATCCATTTTCATATGGTAGGTTTTTCTAACATTCCCTTTCTAGGAATGTGTGTGGAGATTCCTCCCTTGAGCAGGGACGTCCCTCAAGGCTCCTCCTCAGGGCTGAGTGAAAGGGATATGCCCATGGTCATTGGTATGAGTGAGTATTTTTGCTAGCTTTAATATAATTGAGGCAATAAAATCACTTTGATATAGTGCACAATACTATACAAGCAATTTTAACTTCTATACATTGTAGCGAGTAATTCTGATTAAGTTTTTTTTGTCTAGTCATTTATCATAATAGATATCCATTTTTATATAAATATATCTGATTTGCCGTTCTTAATCCTGCAGGACAAAGTTGCCCAATCGAACTTCTATAATTCCCTAGACTTAAACCATTGACAGCCTGGGGCTAAGACCAGATCCAGATGCATCCAGGCTCCTCTCTGAGAAGTTTAGGAAGCAAGGGGATCCTTTCTGCACCTCGTGACTGAGTGGGAGAGTTTGTCTAACAAACTTTGTCTGGAGCTCCCACTCGGGGTTCCTCCTAACTCCCCATCTTTAACTGTTTTTATCCCATCCCATCTTCTTTCCTAACATTAGGCAGAGGGCCTGAATGCCCTTCATTCCTGCAATCCCCCACGAGACGTTTCCTGGACTGATGTTCATCTAAATTATACTAAGAACAAGAGTGGCCTAAGTAGCACGAAAGTTTAATTCTTTTCTGAGATGTTTCAAAGGCATAACCTCTGTATGATTCCCTTTGTCTTCTGCAATCCAGCTAAACATAGGCATGGAAATAGTATTCTAACTCTCCTAAGGTGATTTTTAACCAAAACTAGAAGGAAAAAAAGAGATTTACACAACCTTCATATACACAGCGTGCAGCAGTGTAACAAGTTGGCAGAAAATTACTCTTTCTCCTTCCTTATTTAAACTTATATCTTCTCTCAGATACAGTTATATTTGCTCTTAATATCTCCGGCAGATGTTCTGGGGTGAATGAGGCAATTAAGAAGCCAAAATTCCAATTTCTTCCAGATGCTTATTTTCTCAATATTCACTCACTGGAAATATATTTACTTTCCACTCTGCGGTGCCTAGCAGTCAGCCCACCTTCTAAGTTCCATTTCACAAAATTTCCAGTTAATCTGATACATGCCAATGCCACACAGATGAAAGTTCAGCACCAGTAATATTTTTTCTATTGGTAACATATTTACATAACAGAACAAACCTGAACAAAGTTTGAAATAAGTATTTTACTTTAGAAATATTTTCATTTTGTTTTTTCTAGGTACTTTCTACTATCCCTCTTATTTTTAAAACGTCACTTTGTTTTTTCTTAGTCTTCCAGCTCACTGAAGGAATCTAATGATGGTTTCATTCTTTTCTATGATTAGTTCTATTCACTGAGATTGAATTACAGGCTTAAGTGCTTCGTCCTTTCTTCCTTCTCATCAGACATATATGTAGTCTTGGGTTCAAATCCCAGATTCAGAATAATTCTGACCTTCCCAGCCACTCAGACAGCTCTCCTCTCATACACAGTTCTGGAGCACAGACTCAGCTGAAGCAAATCTAATAACTTGCACCTAAAAGTACAATGGCACAAAGCACCTAAGATTTGTGCTGGTCTTAACAGAACACTTTCCTTATGCACATCCTTTCTGCAGCTCTGCATTCACCCAAAATAACCCACACATTCAGCTTTCTACTTCAGTCACTCAAGGGCACTTGATATTGAAGCCAAAAGTACTTTGCAAAAAGAATTCCAAGTCTACTGCATTTGCTTGAGAACAATTTGAGTACAAGAGTTATACAAATCTATGGGGAAAAAAGAACAAGACAGACTTGGCAGCTCCTGCCTCAGCCTCCTCATCATTACAGACAGAATCCTTGCTCAGCCTGGTAAAAGAGAGCTGCACAAGGCAGGCTGCTCTTTTATGATTTTCCTGCTTTCTATCAACTGAACCCGCAAGCCAGTCTCCATCCTCCACTACGTATGCCACGGCTTTGCTCCTATCTAAGTGGAGAAGTCGGTTTTTCTTGGCCACAGTTAAATATTATTTTCACACTCCCAAAGGGAAGGTCAAAATTTCTGTATTATTCCTTTGCAAATTTAATAATTCTTCCAGACTCCCTCTGCATGCACACATGGCAGACAGGGTAGGTGTCAGGAGAATGCGGCCAGTCTCTGTCCAGCGGTGCCCACAGACAGGACAAGGGGCAACAAACAGAAACTGAAACCCTGGAAATTCCACCTGAATACAATGAAAAACTGCTTTTCTGTGAGGGTGACAGAACACTGGAACAGGCTGCCCAAAGATGATATTCAAGACCTGCAAGGACATGATCCTGTACGATCTGCTACAGATGAGCCTTCTTCAGCAGGGGAGTTGGACTAGATGATCTCCAGAGATCCCTTTCAAACCCAGCCATTCTCTAATTGTGTATATTTTAGGTCAGCAAGGAGAAATGGAACAAACTCAAAAGCCAGGTTTTACCTGTAAACCTCTTTTATCACAACAGAATGACATTTGCAGAATGATATGCAAATATAAATGAATCTGTAACAGACCAGATTTCACTGGCTTCTGAACTGCAACATGAGACTTTATTTGAACACTGCAAATAAAATAAGACCTTTACAAATTTATTCAGACTTTATGACTTTGGTACAGGAGAAGAGCAGATAGAACAATATCCAAAAGAACAATATCCAAAGTCAACAATATCCAAAGTCAATATTCAAGTCCTCCTGCTAAGACACTCCCTAAAAGTTCCAGAAGCTTTTCAATAGGTTGTAAATTATTTGCTATATCAATTCAGGGATGTACTCACACCTATCCTGAAGGCTTGAGGTCCCACTTTTTTGAAAGGAATGAGCTCTAAAATGTGTTTCAGAGCACCTGGGAGAGATGCCTAAAACTGGATGTTGTGGAAAATTCCCTGAGTTTTCAGTTAGGTTTGAAAAGCCCTTAGTATTTTCTGAAACTCCAATAAATAAATGATAAGCACTTAAAAACACTGAAATGATCCACGTAAGCAATTTCAACAGTGATGACCTTGCATTTTCCTCTTTCATTCAAGTCTGTCCTACCTCTGTGCATATATGCATGCACACACACTCTGGCTTTGCTGCTTTGGAGCTGTTGGTTTGTGCAGCTTAGATCCATTCCCTTATCTTCTAAAACTATGAGACACTTTTACAAAATTACATTGAGTCTTTTAGGTTGGACTTGATGATCTTAAAGGTCTTTTCCATCCTAAATAGTTTTAGGATTCTATGATTCTAAATCTCTGCTGCAGCAAAAGACTGTTCCAGTGAGCCTTAAAATGGTAAATTCCCTCACCCCCCCAAAGAACAGAACTAAAATTTTTTGTTCAGAAAGAAATTTTATAAACTGCAAAACAAAACAAAGACAGTATTTTTCTACTGCTCTTTCCCATGTAAGAAGAATAAGTTGACTATTTCTGAACATTTCCTTGGCAGCTCTACAACTAAGAACAGCTGTTCTAAAATATGACATTGTACTAGCAATTACTTAACACTGCTGTAAATTCAGTGAAGAGTGTCAAGAGAGAAGGGCACAATCTTTAGACATCATCAGCAGAAAATTAATGCAAATAAAAGTTAGATTAACATATGCCCTGAATGTTATAGAAATAATCCCCACATGGGATGTGGTTTTTCAGACTCAAACCTCACAATCTGAATATGTGAAATATCATCTGAAATAGTCAGGCTATGAGGATGTGCAGTAGATACCAGCAAAAGTATGGGACAGCCATCACTGCACGTATGGAACGTATATTGGATGAATGGAATGCATGTTGGATATATGGAATGTATGTTGGAATGCCTGAGGGACAGTGCAAAAAACCTTAGGACTGACAGTAGGATATATGTCATCCACACATGAAACCAGACCTAGACTTTGAAGATGGATTTGGTCCTAATCATGCCATTACAGTAATTTTACACATCTGCATAGAATGGTTTGTGTTTTAAAGGACCTTAAAGATGTTCTTGTTCAGACAGATATTGTTAAGGATCAGATTCTAATTATAATGTGATATTGACCCATCATATTTGACCTATAAAAATGACATGATCTTCAAATGTTGAATTTGGAGAAAACAATGTAAAGGAAATTGCAAACTACTCAGATTTTCATTTCAATTATATTCTTGGTTGATAGTCCCAGACATTATTAAAATTTTATGAACATTTTTCCAAGGAAAAATACAGAAAAAAAATGAAGTTGTCATACCCGTGGAGAAAAATCTTGGTTTCTCCACCACAGAAAGCTGATTTCAGTGTCTTGGACATAAACTTCGTACTAGTCATGACTGTACAATATGCCTCAAAATAATCCTACATCAGCTCCAAAGCCATAAGAATATACAGGCACAGCTCTTCTATAATTCATGTCAAATTCTAAGGCTGAAACCTTCAACCATAACATACATCAGAGCTTTCCTGCACATAAGGATTCACATTTTCACAGTAATTCAGTAGACTCGTTATCATCATTAAGTATTTTTATAGAGACAGAGAATGAAATTTCCTCAAATGGTTTATTTGCCTAAACTCATCTGATCATTTTCCCACTTATGACTCCTATAGGATCCTCTTTAAAGACAGTGTAACCAATACAGTCAATTAGTAAAAATGTTTCGAGAAAAGGGGAAGGTTCTGGGAAGCGAGCACAGGCAGCTGCAGCAATGCCATCTGCCTGCTATGTCATAGCACCCTGCTCCATGGTGTATGACAGGTCTCCAGGTCACTAAACAGTCCTTCTCTTCTTTCCTGATCACAGCTGTATCTAACATCCATGGCTTCCCTTTTCTACTCCAAGGAAAAAATTATTTAAGATATTCTCTAAGACATGATAAACATTTAGGCAAATGAAAAATTCAGAACATAACTGCAGACCCAGAAAATAATATTTTAAATCTAGAAATGCTAACAAAAACATATATTACTATGGGCTACATTAAATGAGCACTTAAAGAGTTAATGAAACAACAGGAAAATTCTGATCAACAGATCAAAGAGAGGGTACTATTAAACCAAGACTAACTGAATAAAGATGACTCTTGGAGGGGAGGAGGGAGCATTTAACAATTTATTTCATTCTGCTTTTATGGTTTTAGTCAAAACTATGGCATGCAAACGTAAACACTCTCTTTTCCTAGGTATAAGGATAAAGGAATCTAGCAGAATGCATTACTTAGCCCACGTAACAAATCTATAGAACTAATTTGAAGCCAAGAATATAAAACTGGAAATGTTATCAAGGAAATGTCAACATTTACTCATGATAGGACCAAGTAACAGAAGGATAAGTATACCATCAGAACAACTTAGAGTATTTTCTTAATACAAATGTAGAGAAAAGCTTAATTTTCCAAAACAGATTTTAGCTAAAGAAACAGTTAACTAGTGGGGCAGTTATCCAAAGAAAGGTAACATTACTACAAATGAAAAGATGGAAAATATTAAGAAGTTCGGTGTTTCAAACTGTAAAATCAACTATGTAACTTCTACAACAATATAATCTTCTGTGCAGTCATCTTCTTTTCACTGCAGCACAAAATCTGAATGTATTTAAGAAAAGGATCCTGGGTACTCATCCATGAAAAGTTAAAAAAATTTGACATTGGGATTACAATACCAGGCCCAAAATACAGAACTGGTCTTTTCTTAGAAGAACATCAAGAAACCATACTACTTGCCAAATATAAATAGAATACTTTTAAGTGATTAATATAAAGGAAAATGCATGGTGTCTCATTGTAACTCTCCAGCTTCTCCCTCCATAGCTGCTTCAAGGACAGACAAGTTTCACAGCTGAGGTGATGCTGGGAGTGGTGGAAAATGAAGGCAGCCATTTGCCGTGATGGAGCTGGCAACACAGAAATAGATGTAACTCTGTTATTGTGATAATTTCTGCACCCATATTCCAGTTAACCATCAGAACTACTGGCATCTTGGCAATCAGAGAAACTTTTTTTGCTTTATACCCTGGCAGAAGGCCAAGCAATATTATCTGCTGAATTTTAACAAACATGGTATTAACATTTTAGATTGCAGTGACAGATACTGATATGAAAGTTTTTGACTGACTGTTCTATTTTTATCTTCAAGCAAATGGCAATTTTTGGATCAGGTTCTGATCCTGATATGGCTGAAAATTTCAAATAAGGCCCAAGCTAGATAAGAACATCTAATATCTTTCTTCCATGTCTGTTAAAATAACTATTATCTTCCTTTGTTTCTATATTTAAACATTAGTTACATTTAGAATTAAGCTAGTGAAAGCTGCACACAAAGCATTCTCATTTAAAAGAATCTATCTCTGGGCAAAACTTCCACAAGAGATAAGCTTGTCCATGTTTGAGACAGCAAATATGACAAAAGAGTTTGATGAAGCAGGACAGCAGATTAACGGTAGATGAGTGGATGTCTCCATCTAATATTTTGACAGGCCCTATTGACATCTTCCAGCATCACCTGGTAGCCTGTAAGGCATCCACACATCTCTGTATGCTTGCATCTTCCCTCATTTAAATAGAAGGCATTTTCCTCCCAATTCCAATAAGGAACATAGTAATATGCAGAACAACTCTTATATTCTATGACAGGTCCACACAACCAGAAGGTACATGTTCACCATATGCAATTTACCTACAGGGTCAGATCCCTCACCAAATGTTGTAGTAGAGATACTTCAAAAAACTGCAAACTGAGGTAAAAAACAGTACTGTGTCTGCTTACCCTTTATATTAGGGCCCATATCATGGAACTAGGAGATCCGCATTTGGTACCCTCTTTAGCCCAAAGAAATTCAAACCACATTATCTTATGTCCCCAGAGAATGACATTACCTCCAATCAGGCTCATTCAGGAAGAAAGAACAAGAGGGAGCATGTGGCTGTCTAGTGGTTACTTAGCTGGATATATCTGGTATCTGTCCTCTACACTAAAACTACTTAATGTTTTTAAAATTGAATACAAACACCCTCTGTTTCTGCAATATGAATGTTGTCTTCTACGCAATGTCAAATCCTAAACAGAAAGGAAAAATGGACATTCATACTAAACAACTGTAACTTAAGGATGAAGGCATTTCTACAGAAAGACAAAGGTTTTAATACTTCAGAGGTCTCCCATTTAACAGTTAGGGCTATTCTTATCCAGACAGGGAGTCTCAAAATGCTGAGAATATAGATTTCAAACAATCACAGGAAATCCCCTAGTTTTCCTCAATAAAGTAAACTAGACATCAATGTTTTGCTGCAGTATGTTGCAGGTATTTATCCAAGCTTCTGAGCACTTTTGTCAGGAACCTGTAGTCTTAGTCCAATAACAAGACACCAGAATAGGGGGCTGACACAGCCCTTCTGAATGACTGCAAACTCCAATGTGATTCCCAGGAGCAGGAGCAGAACCAACTGCGTATATTCTGGAATGTTCCAGTTGACATAACATTCAAGAACTTTTGATATGATTTTTCATACAAAATGCAATGAAATCAAAGTCAGTCAGAGGTCCATGGTGGACCTTTTCCTACAGAATATCCTAAAACCTCTGCAGAATTAACAATTCAAAATCATTATTAATAACTCAATATTATCAAACAGGGGGAAATAAATTATGTAAAGATGAATAGAAATAAAAGAGCTTACAAAGAAATCTTCCCTTGTTGGGATGGATTCCCCCTTTCTAGTCTGGCCCCAGACCAGAACCCCTCAACACAGTCACATCTGTCTCCTTAAGCCACTTTCTTTCACCTCAAAAAGTTGGTCTCTGTCTCTTCAACAGTCATCTCAGCTCTGGAGGCTTGCTCTCAAGAAACTTAAGATAGTTTTATGGGGTCTATAGCAGGTAGTCACCACAAGAAAAACAGTATCTTCTGCTCTGTCACTGAGGATTTAAACATAGAGCAAACAGCAGGTGAGGAAGACAAACGAGCAGAATTAACCATCCGTACTCAGAAGCATTTCAACTTAGGCATTGCCTTTAGTAGACTTCAAGGTACATTTATGCACGTCCAGAATATACAGTATTTTTGATAATAAAGTTTTCTTCTGGGAGTCCAGGGACTCCAAGCCAGTACTGGGTTTTATACAGTGATATCTGAACCTGGAGCTACATAAATAGCAAATAATTACAGATAAATGACTAGATGAATATCAGTCAGTGGATAACTGTAGGGAGAAAGTTTGACTAGGAGAAAATCTGTTGCAATGATCAGAGGAACAATGGTATCTTTAAGGCATGATTCGCAACACTACCAGTTTGGAAAGCATTGCACAGCATGTTTGGAAAGATTCACCAGCAAGCCTCAAGTCCCTTGCACTGCTCTAATGATACAAAAGAACCACAAATATGTGGTTAGTGCAAATATGACAAAAATCATATATTAAACCATCTAAACAGTTGTTCTTACCAGTGAATTTCACCCCTTGTGCAAGAAACAGGCATGAAGGCAGGCAACATGTAGCTTTTAACAAAGCGCTGTATCCTCTCCACAGAACAGATCAGTTCAAAAAAACTGCCCAGAAGTCAGGCAGAGCATGCCACATGCTGATTCAGTGCAGTGTTAGCATTACTGCACTTGTTTAGAGAGCGCTGATGAATGCTAGAAGCCGAAAGAACAAACTTGCACCACCCCATCTGTCTGCAAGAGCCTCCAGTCACCCTCCAGAACCAGCTGTACTACTGCCCATACTGAACTATGATATCACATTTGATTAAATTTGTTCACTCCTATGAGATTTCTTCCCCTAAAAAAGTTGTGTCCTCAAGGTTATACACATGGAGGACATATGTTAGACTGTATGGAGACCTGTTCAAGGCTTGCCACCTTTTGGTTCATTTTTCTAATGGAAAGCATGACAAATCTGACATAAGACTTTAAGGCTCCTCCCGAGCAATCAAAAATCCTGAGTTATACAAATAAGATATCCGGGTGCTGAGGAATACATTCAGTGCAGGTAGTTCAGTGTGCAGCTGTAGTGCCAGCTGCAGACTGAGCTCTGGGTAGAGGGACCCCAAGGCAAGAGGCTAAAACAAAGAGCACAGGGACCTGTACCCAGCCAGGGGACAGGACGCTCAGAGACTGAGCAGGAGCCAAAGACTCCAGACTATCATGTGCTAGACTGCGAGGGTACAAAAACCCAGGGTTTCCTTTGTTTGAGATCCAGCCTCTGAAGCTCCTAGCTCAAGCTGTTATTTTGTTATTTAGCTGTTGCACCAAGATTAAGTTATTTCAAGGATTGAGATGTCTGAGACTCTGCTACGAGAATCCTAGGCTGGAGCTGGTAAGGAAACCTCATCTATCTGCATGAGTGTGGTGTGTGTAGGAAGTCTAGCAGGGCACTAGTTGGATCACTGGAGCCACTCGCTGCTAAGTGGCTTTGATTCCAGCTCAGGTCGTTCAAGTGTGACTGCCAGAGTGGCTCCTGGATGGTCAACAGGGAAGTTTCTTTAACACAGGCACAATGATTACAATTAAGCTGCATTTCTCACTCAGTTTCACAAAGAGTTAAAATCTTCAGACTTAGTCTTTCCAGTATAGTCCTGCACATTTCATTTGTACTCTTTTCACTAAACAAAAGGAAAGAGAACTGGTGAACAGGGAAGAGGATGACCACCAATGAAAGTACAGCTATGGCCATAAAAACATTAGTACCACTGAAAGCCTGTCACTGCTGCCACTAGGTTTCTTGCTTCTCATAGTCATACCCATTCCCAAACTCCAGGCACACGTGTGGAACAAACTACATCACAACACAAGTGCCAGCAGTGTTCCTGCCACAGCAAGGCAGCTGAGGAAGGCAGACTCATGAAGAAGAGTGACCCAGCCAGGGGCTTTAGAGGCTCGGTGGCTCCTTCATTCAGCTGGGTTTCAGAACAGCTACTCCTCTGCAAGGAGAAACCAAGATTTGTTATCTCCTTGCAAATAGAAAGACATTCCATCAGACTTCAAATTTAGTGCAAATTCACAGGCAAGTAGGAGCAACAATTCTATATCCCAAATGATGGTTTAGATTATTTTAACTATATGATAGGCATCAGATGAGTAAGTTCAGCTTCTAAGTGACATTTTTTAAAATGAAAATAAATTATCATGACTTTTCATCTTGTAAGTCCAAAAATACTCAATTGTTTTATTTATACACCTGGAGTGTTTTCTGGTTTCATAACAAGTTACTTCTGACATGTGAGCATTCATGATTAGCCATATTTTTAAATAACATTTTTTTCCTGGGGTTTTAAAATTAATGTAAGGTTTATTGGTTTATATTTTGAGAAATATTTAGCGATGGTTAGATTTAAAAGCACTCAATTTAATTAGAATATTTTATTCATGATCAATGTAAAAAAACTTAGTAATCACAAAAAGTTCACAGAAATATAAATCATGAAAAAGGTTTTAGTTTTAGGTTAGAAATTGTGTGTCACAGTAGCCTGTTGTCTACAAAGGGTGCTTGTGAGCGCTGTCAGTATATTTCTTTCCCAAAAGTACCAATCCAACCCTTGAAACCTTAAACAAGGGCTGTGATACATTAGTAACCAAACCAATTCATGCCCCCTATGACAGAAATAGCAGACAACGATGCTGAACTAATGCCTGCCATATATGCCAGTGAACACTGTATGTTTGCACAGGTTTGTTTTCCAAGGGCTTGCAATAAGTAGGAGGATCAAGATCAGTTTTCATGACTGACTCATAATCTTAACAACATCCTTTGGGAGATTGATATGCCTCTTTTCTCACACGTAGCAACTGCAACACAAATGGATCTGGTACTGTGAGTTGATTCACAGGTGTGTGTGCTTGCATAAGGCACCCATCAGCTGGCATCAGAGTCCCCAGAAAAATGAAAAAGAAAAAGCAGTGTTATTGGGGTTTTTTACAGAAGACAGGATAAACGGAATGTGAGTATGTGAAGGAATTATGTAGGAAAATCCTTAATCCTGTATGCAGAAAAAAAAAAAGTGAGCTTTGTGTGTTTATCTTTTTTAGCTCTTGGACTTTCTGTTCAGAATGTTGAAACTTCAACAATCAGTCTAGATAGTGGGAGCAGAAGTGTCTTCAAATCAGACTTCTCAAGAGAAAGAAAGGTGGATTTGGCACCCACATCACGCTGAAAAGATGTAATCTGAAATCCCAGTTTGCAACCCTGATGGGTTGCTTGACTGGTCCTCAGAGCCTCGTACCCTATGCCCTGCCTCAGCCTCTGTTTGTATTGCTCCTAACTTGGGAGTTCTCATTTGTGCCATACCCCTGAAGTAAGTGTAACCAGCATAGAGAAAACCTGTCAGAGTCATCTGTTTATATTCCTCCTGAAGCCTGCCTGGAGAGCAGAATGCTCATTAAACAATTTTTCATGCACTAATAATCTTTTTCTTCTTTTCTTTTACGACAGCCTTCTGAAAAAGACATGGGTTTGAGACTAAGTGCAACTAGTGCATAATACAAGCAAATCAATAGGAAAGTAAAGATTTTTTAAAAATGCAGATTATTGATTTTTGAAATTGTAGGGGCTCCTGCAAAGTCATTGGGGTTTGTCATGTCAATATGTTAGTAAGGACTTCTTAAAATGAAGATTAATGATTCTAGGGATAATTAGCACTGAAGAAACTCACACGTTTCTCAGTATTTGGAAACTCCATGGAAAGGTGAACAGTGTCAAGTTCTCCTTGAAGGTACCTTAGCTCCATTTCTGCCATGAGAGTAGGGGGAAGATTTTCTATGACATGACAGGAAGCTAAACTCCCAGTATCTTTGGAAATCAATGGTATTTGAGCTGCATAGCTCTGTTTTGTGCTTTTTAAAAAATCCCCCATATACAGTAAGTGCAGCTGATTTATTAAATCCAGAAACCAAAATCTTTCTGAATATTTTTTTCTTTTCCAGAAGAAACTAGACAAGTACAATAGCTGTTTTTCCAAGTTAAACACTCAATTCATACTTCTTACCATTTTTCCCTGCAAGACTTATTCCTATATTTTGTTAAAGGCATGAAAAATTAAAATTAAATAAAAACAAGCTTTTCATTAACTTGCAGAAATGTAAAGAAACCCCTACAGCTAATAATCTGATTGTGCAGGAGCACTTAGGCACAAATTTATTTTTAAATCTAAAAAGATTAAGTTAAATATTTCATAAGTTATTTCTGCTCTAAGGCTGAGGCTCAAATGCCAAATACTGTCCGGATAATAAATGGTATAGTTCTTGCTGGGGTTTCCTTTGCACAGAAAAGCTAAAATTGGTAGTGGATCATTTTATTCTTAGTTATGAAGTACCAATTCCTCAAATAGTCTTTAGTATTATAATTTGTTTCTATGAAATACTTGGTGATAGGTTTTACTCATCAATTTTTCAAAAAGAGGAGCAAGCATGCTTTGGAAAAGTTTGAACTCAATTGAACCAAATCAAAATGATTTGGATATAGGCTTTTTGATTTTTAAAGAAAGATGATCAAAGACAAAGGAATTCTGAATCCAGGCTAGGATATCTTGTCTCTTTTCCAATAGACAACTAAACTGGGAAACCAAGGCACAAATCCATATTCCAGTTTGGAGGGGAAACAAAGGCTGAGCAAAGGATGTCAGCACGGTTGTTATCTGGCATGATGTCTAGCTTTAGTGGCCTGCAGGACCAAATCAGAATCTGTTATGTCTGCAACCAAATTACACCTTGCACAAGACTTTGCAGAAAGTGTCTCCCAAAGTCCTTAATCATTGAGGTATTTTGAAGAAAGATATCCACACACAACAGAAAAATGTCTGCCTGTAAAATCCTAGTATCAGAGTGAACATTATAAAATGTACATGAATGCAGAGAAATTAACTGACTGGTGTTTTGGGAATCCTTATCCTGGATTTAATTCCTTAGGTCTCAGTAACGCTCATGTCTCACTCTTACATTATCCAAGTTGTTAGAGTTTATTCTGATCTTGTATAAGTGGATAAACAGACCCTCTATGATGATGAGAAATGGAGTTCAAAATCATATTATACTGCAGATCACATTTCAATTTATATTAGCCTGTAAGAAGACATTAGTATGTGAATCTGGAGAGCTCGTTCCTTGCACTAAGAGTTTACAGAAACACAGACACACAAGAAGAGACCTTTTTACAAGCTTCTATAAACCATCAGAGTTTATGCTGGTGTGTATATATATTAAGGACAGACCACAAGGAACGAAATCTCACGTTGTCACAAATGACCAAAGTTCCTGGTCTGGTGTTAGGAGTGAAGCATAGATGGCAGGCAACACTGCAAAGCAGTGGTCTTTTTTTATGATGAAACCATCACATTCAGCACACATTATCCATGAAGTTAGCTTTGACAGATAACTGCACACGGTAGCGTCATATACATTACTAAAAATTGTTTCTTTCTGGGGTTCATTCCAGGAATTCATTTGCAGCACACATATCTGCTGAGAAAACTATTTTTATGAGACAAGCAGTATTCATTATTTGATTTTTTACTTTACCGCCCTTTTTTATCCCATTTCCAACTGTACCATCATTACAAAATTGCCTAAAATCAGAGAATGCTGAAAATGGCACTTAATCTCTCAATAAATTAATAATAAATTAATAAATGTCTATCCATTGAAAACTCTCATTCTATGAATCAATATCAGGAGACACAAGCATGTGAAGGAAAAAAGGTTGCATAGACCAGGCACTTCTGGATTTGTTGACAGGGTCCACAGACACAAAAGTACAACAGAACAAAACAGAATTTCTTACCTTTATGATGATTTGCCCCAGATGCTAATTTCCCCCACAGTGTTACAACGAAAATTATTATTAGCAGTTTTCCTTTTGTTGCTTTCTGTAAGTATCTCTTATTCATCCTGAAAACAAACATACACAAAAATAAATATTTATCTAAAGACTTTTTTAAAAGACAGTCTTGGCTTAACTTAGGGAGAATTGACTAAGTTTTTATGAGTGCCCGACTGACAACTGTTAAGTCTTAAATTCTGCTAAGCTCTAAATGAGGTACACCTAATAGAGCAGTAGCATAACCTCCCTCATTGGTCTGTCAGCATTCCTCCACCCTGGTCCAGTACCAGGAGAATTCAACATCATCATAGTTTCTCACAAGGTACAAGCAGTGTTCATAACAGCAGACTCCAAAGCCGGCAAGAACAATGAATCCAAGCAGCTATGAGCAGGTTTTGATAAACAGAGCAGCTGCACTACTGTGTCTGGGGCCAGTCATGGTCAATGTGGTTCTTTCTGACCATATAATGGTGTTTTTAACTTTTGGGATCGCAGCTTTTTTGAATTGTGCCCACAAGTCATAAGGCACATAAGGCACAGATTTGAATAGACTTCTAGCGCACATGCTAATCCTCCTACAGAGAAATCCTCTTAGGAAGACATTAATGTTTTGGAAACACAGACTCAAACAGAGCAGATTCACCAGTCTCTCCCCTGTCTACCTTAGAGTAATGAAAATATTTGATTTACTGCACCAAGGGAAATTGCACACAGCTCCCCTCATCTTGGTCAATGTTTTCACTGTGACAATAAGCCACCGAGGTGGTTCAAGCACAAGACAACATATGACCTTACTATATTTAATTAGCCTCCCCAAAGTCAAAATACCCTCCCACCTGGGAAAGAGGCAAGTTTAGGAATGTAGGCTCCTGTGCTTAAAAATTGCAGTTGTGCAGAGAGTGGCAAGAGGTATGATAATGAGTCCTGCTCTCACTTCATGCCTTTGTAGAAGAACCCTAGGGAGATGGCTAAGAAACAGCCCTGCACGATGGTCATGTGTCTGCTGACAGGTCAATAGGATGATGCTGCCTATTTCAAACTACTTATACTAGAAAAGCTGCAAGTTTGATCAGTTGAACAGAATTGGTGCTATTTTGTAATGCCTGGAACTCGGTTGCCCTGAGCAGAAAAAAATGCATTGCTTCAGTATGGTTGCACAGTTGTTTCCAATCATGTTCCTAAAAACCCCAGTGGAATTCAAGCACCTCTATTTTGCTCTGCTTATGTACAGTGCTATCTTGGGCAACCACAGCTCTGTGAAATGCAGATTGCTCTAATAAGAGAATTAACCAGTAGTGTGTTTAAACTCCCAAACCATTTTCCATTCCTTCAAAACAATTCCTTTCCTCTGAGCAAATTTCTTTGTAATAGAAAACCACGTGCTGATAATGCAACACCCACACATACAACTCCATTCATGATTTACATACTTAAAAACAGACCACTTCCCCCAAAATTAACAATCTTGCTCTCTGGGAGATTGGTGAGATCTTGTTAAGCACCTCTAAGTTTCCACACCAGGCTCTGTGTAAGAAAACACAATTACTGGAATTAAGAATTCACTGAAAAGTGTGCCAAACCCTTTTACACCTGAATTCAACAGAACTCAGCATCCTTTGACAGAAGCAACACATCTGAGGAGTGTTTCCCAGAGGTTCAGATATCCTGTTTACCTGGCACAAGGAGAGAGGAGTAAGCAAGTGCTGTAGCTAGGATGTTTCATGTGCCTCTGAAAGCCTGACTGATAAATAGTCATAGGGGAAGTCACAGTGTGCTGTGAACCACACCAAGCTCTGCCTTCTTGCACTGGTTCCAGTGACTTTGGAGTGTAAACTGCATATTCATCATCAGCTCCAGGCTTACAAAGCATCAAAGCTAAAGGTAAATACATTATTTGCCACAGTAAATAAGAACAGAAAAATGAAACTGGAATGCATATTCAGCATATGCTCTTTCATAGCTATCTCTGTGAAAAGAATATGAATTAACTCTTTCACTCTGGATTCTCATATTGCACCTGTTATGCTTCTGGTGCCAAGTCATCTCTCATTAAAATCAAATCTTTCTTCCTCACCTGCATAACACTGCTCAAAACCCAAGTGGGACTTGCACCATTAAAGCAAGGTTGAATCTAATACAGTTTCTTCCTCTATTTTGTTGATGCCAGATTCACTCAGAGTGCTGCGAGACTGGCAGCAAAGGCACATCAGAAAATGCAAATGCATAAGGAAAAACAAGAGCAGCAGGGGAAAGAGAGAAAACCAACCTATCTGCCTGTGAACAGCAGCCCCTCAGCATGGATGGCAGAGGCAAGATACAAACCTCTGCACACAGCCCAGCATACCAAGGAGGAGTAAACCAGCACTGAGTGAGAAGAGACTGTTTTCTGCAAAGTAAGGGAAGGGTTTCAGCTTTGATATAGAAAATCTGGGCTCAGTGCCATTGCCAGGTTTTCTAATCATGAGAAAACCAATACACCATTTCTATACTACAAGCCTGTTACATTATTCTGCACTTGTTATTTGTCGTATTCACCTTTAGAAGGACAAAAATCTGAACTTTGTCTACTTGTAGTCCCATAATAAGCATAAACAGAAAAGTCAGTGAAAGTACAAGTTCTAGCTTGAGACTAATAGTTCAGAGGCCATCAGCAGAAATGCCAAAAATAAAATTTAAAAAAAAAAATTAAAAGAAAAAAAAAAGATAAAGAATTCCTAACATACAGCAGCTTAAATAAAAGAAGTTGGAAGATTATGTTAAGCTTCAAACTGATTATGCTACATAACCCTAGACCTAGACCTGTGGTTGTGTGCATTGTCTGCTCACAATGGTCAATCCAAGGACAGACGAGTGGCTGCATAAGCACAAAGTATGAAGAACTCTGCTCCCAGCAGTCCTGCTGCACAGAGGAGCCACAATGTAGCAACACAGCCCTAGAAAAAAAAAAAAAAAATTAAGTGTTTGTGGTCCAAGAAGCGGAGTGGTTGGGATGGATGCACTTCATCAGTAGAACAAGCCAACAGCTAGAAGAGGAGAGGCCATGAGATATGTTCAGTGTCTGAGTGCATGCATTATCACCTGGGCTCAGAAACTCTGATGCTGGTTATGGTTTTCTTGGATTTGCAAAACAGCCCATGATACAGCACTGAGAAGACACTGGAACTAGATATCATTTGACCTCAGCTCTGAAACATAACTATTGACCTCTTGCAATACTGACCCATGTCAAGCAAGTGCATACAGGAAATAAAACTGAGTCCATTATGGTACTGTTATTACACTAACATAACCGGCTGTGTTAGACAGAATAAATGAGCTCTGAAATGAGGTCTACTTTTACTAGAGGTGATGCAGAACTCCGCAGACAAACTATAGCTATTAACCTCAATGGTTTTCTCTTTGAGACATTTTTGTCTTCTATTTACCTTCCTTTCTGCATAACTTCTCCCTCACTATGATCCTTACAGCCTTCAGTAATGCTACCTAAGCCAAAGCTGATCAAAAGGGAGAATAGCAATGCTATAGGAAATGCCTACATGTGCAAATCAATTTTACACACAAATACAAACTTAATGTGTAACAAAAATTTCCTTCATTTCTAACCATAACATATTGGAAATAAACCCAAGAAATTCTCAGCACTTTCACACAGAAGAGGACATAAAAGGCTGCTGTGTTTGAGTTCATTTTTCAATGTCCTTTGAGGCAAGAAAAAAAGAAAACATAGCTAATTTTGTGGATCAGGGACACATTCAAAATATAACAAAAAGATGTCACCCACATAATTCAGACAGTGGCTGAGTGTGAGATGGCTCTGCAATGCCCAGCCCTTCAATAACATCATAACACAGGGAATAAATTCATAGGATTTGTTACTTTTGCTCCCTAAGGTTCCTTTTTTCTGAAGCACAAGTCATGAGACCATCACCAGTCTGGTATCATGGGCTCAAGCATAGACTGTTTTGGTGATTAGTGACAAAAAACTGCAGGAGTTTTCCTCAGGGTGAAACCTCATCTGGTGCTGCAGAGAAGCTTCACAAGCTGCCATGTCAACAGAAATCCTTCGCCCTACTCTCTGTGGCTCAACAGCAGCAAACTGTGAATATACTCGTAGGTTGCACAGGCTCTCCTTGTCTCTGCTCCACCTCACTGTCAGCTCCTTCTCAACAGCAGAAGTGGTCCAACCATTTGGCTGTGCTGAAAAGGCCATAAAGAGATGTGTGCTTTCAATATAGTATCTACAAGCTTTTGAGTTTCTACTTTCTTCCTTCTTTGCTTCTGGGACTGAGATCAGCCACCTTTCCAAAAGTTCAGAATTAGAGGAGAATAACACAGGAATTACCTTACATTGTATGGCCAGTGCTAAATTACCTTGCTTTCCAATTTTAGATGAAGTGCAAACTCATGTAATCTTTATTATTGAGGAGAAAAAAAACCATAAGGAAATAATAGCTTTCATTATCTATACTAATATTGTCTGGGTAGTTCTTTTCTTCTATTTTGGGTAACACCTTTAAGAGCTTATACACAAATAAAATTCTCATCTGTTTCATAGTAGCAACTGCATTTTTCTCTGTTGCTCCTTATCTTTCCTTTCTTTACAAACATCAGCTTCTGTGAAACTGATCAAAATTCATTCGTTCCTGCTTTACATATGTGGAAACTTTCACTGTCAGTAAGATCCATTTTCCTTTTGCAAACACATACACCCTGTGAATGCAAGTGTTCATAAGGAGACACATAAGCCTATTTCTCTACTGAATCATGACAAAATGCTTAAGAGAAAAAAAACTGATAGAAAATAGTCCCACATCCTCTTGCTTTTCTTTTTACAACAAATATTTTATTTGCCGCTTCAGAGAAAGCCTAAATGAGTAGTAGAAATCACTTGAGACCCCTCGTCTCTTGTACAGAAATAATGCAGCCAGTTAAATTATGTTCTGTACTGTGTTGAATCTTGCATTATTTATTAGTTGTGTTAGTTTCTACATCCTATGCAATGCAGATATTTGCAGTTTTATTTAGCCTTTCCTGTGTAGGCTAAGGCAGATTTAAAAATGCCCCTCTGGTGAATCAGGTCACTTTGTAAAAGTAACACTGATGTGACCCCTTTGTGTTTGCATATATATAAATTCCCTCTATGACATTCCTGTCATGTTTGCTCAGTGAACAAGTAATTTGCCACTCTCATTACTCCAGGTACAAGGTAGCCTGTGAAAATCAATCTTCTTTCTGCTTCATACATCACCACCTGTAAAAGACACACAAAAAAAGGTGCACTCGTTCCAGACTGAAGCTGAGAAACAAACATGGACCTGTTCTAACGAGCTTTCTTTGATTTAGGTGGGCAAGGAAAGAAAGACAAAAGGCATTTAGCCTAGCAAAGAACGGTCACTTAGCAAATCTCTGCATGCACAGCAAAAGGGGTGGGTTTTGCTGGGGTTTGTTCCCAAAAAGTTCTTGTTTACTACTGTGGATCTTTCAATAGCCAGAATAAGTGACCAGAATAAGCTTAGCCCCACTATTGAGAAATATTCAGAAATAGCTAAAGCACTGTAGACAGACCAATACAATAATGTTGTCACTGTTACTTTCAGTTGAAGTGCAGCAGTGGAAGTAGATTGAAGAAATTCAGGCTTTAATGTCATAAAGAGGACTTTTGAAAGGCTACTGTGCTAAGACTTAAGGCACTGAAGCAAATGAAATCTTCTTGACAAAAGTATTTAAGCATATGATTGATATGCATGCCCATACTTTTATTTAAATCAGTGTAGCTTAAGGGCATAATTAAATTTAAGCATATATTTTTCCAGAAATATATGTACACAACATGAATTCTTGAAAACTTATCATCAAGTGAGGTTTTATAAGAAGAGACAGAAAAGAAAATATTTCAAGGATGTGGAGAATAAACAGTTATGGAATATATGAAAACATATAATAAACAAAAAAACATTCTTCTTTACAGACTTCAATTAGTTTCCCAGTAGAGAGAAACTGTAGATAGATGCACATACAGGTAATTACATTTGCCAACAGTCTCACAGCACTTGGATGTGAAATTTACATATATATTATTGTTTCCACAATCTGATAAGCAGGAATGCTCAAATTGTCAGAGATATAAAATGCTTTAGCCACCTATCTGCATTCTACCTCCCAGCGAGAAACACTGCGAGATGATGGAGAAAACTTATTTCTTCCAAAAGAGTATGTATGGTTCTGATTATATCACCTTGAAAACTTAGGTCTTTCCTCTAAACTGCTATCAGTGTTAATCTCCCTTGTACCCAGATTAACCCCAGTTCTTTGTAGACACAGTTGATTGTAATTTTCACCTTCATTAATTTTCTGATGCAATTCCTAACTGAAAGCAACAAAGAAGGCAAATAAAGAGAAAACAAGAAATGCACAGCTCTCCTAGTCAACTTCAACTCAAATAATGCAGAAGTATTTAACTGTGTATACATTAAATTTATTTCTTGGTCATTTCATGAAGACCAGCAAAAGTGTTCACCTGAAGAACATCGATGCTGACACATTAGTCAGAGCAGAGAAAGAAAATGTCATGAGTTTTGGGGGAGTTAGATTATATATTTCTATGTATTTATGAAAATATAAAAGTAAGAATAATAATCTAGCATTAGACCTACACATGCCATTCATTGTGTATTTAAATGCTAACATAAAGCATTACAGAATAGTTAGATATGGGAGATATTTTAATATATTTAATCTCCCCAGTGATGTCCTACATGCTTGTGAAATAAAGCCTTCAGTATTAGAGGGTACTTAGGCTCCCAGACTCATAATTTCCTCTGATATTATTATGCCACTTTAAACTTATTTTTTCCCAGTTTCTATACTTAAGGGAGCTTTAAGTTGCAGGGGATACTAGCTATTCACTTAATCATCATGGCAGTAGTATTTGCTTATGTCTTACATGTAATCCTTCTGCAGATGTTTGGTTTTTTTTTATTCATATCTGTCTAACCAATCAAAAGCTTAACTGAAAACTAAAAGATAAATGTGCAATGGGCTTTGAATAAAATGTCTCACTGAGACCTGAATCACTAGGTACTGTGATTTCATAAAGGCCATTGCAGTGGCAGAAATAAGCCTCCAAATATATCAAGGCAGAGAAAACATCAAATATTAGTGGAGAATGGCAACTGGAGTGCTCATATTTAAAAGCAAGGATGAAAACGATCTGGGCAAGTGTAAGCCTATTAGTCTGACCTCTTCAGTTTGCAAGGGCTTTGAAGCCTTTGAAGAAAAAAGATAAATTAAAGACAGGGAAGTAAATAGAATATGAGATAAAATGTAGCTGTGCTACCGAGGGTAGCATGTGCCAGACTAACTTGACAGCTTTTTTGATAACTGATTTTCCAGACAAAGAAATGAAGTAGATATAATTTGTCAGGATTTAGATAAAGCGTTTTCTACAGTGTCACTCCCAAACTTATACATTAAACTGAAGACACTGTAGATTACTACAAGAATCAAAAGGTGAATTCAGGTGCGGTAACAGCAGGTAGTACTAAAAGGGAGTATCAGGGATTAATAGCATTTCTGCTACAAATTGGAAACCCATTATCTGAAACAACAATTGGTTTATTTTAGCTGATCACCAAGAGCACGTCATAATGATATGAGATGGTTGTGAAAAAAGCAAATCCTCTAAATTACTAAATTATATATTTCTAATAGAACACAGAAGGACAAGTATGAAGCTTCTTAAACTATCATTCAGAATAATCTATACAATTCTGGCCATTCATCTTCATGAAAGAAAAACTAAACCCACAAAATATATGGGGACAATCTTCTGGTCAAACGAATAAAAATCTCTACCATGGGGAGTTTTAAAGAGTCTGGCTTGTGAAGCAAAGAAAAGGCTGAAGGGAAACAGAGAAATCAACGAAAGGAAATAAACACAGTGAGGGCAAAAAATAATCATAAGAAATGGATTAGATGATATCATGCCAGCAGGCAGGATCAGGAGACTTAGCTCAGTGATTCAGGAGGTCTCCTTCAGTCTTGTCTCTACATCTAATTAATTTTTGTACACTAGTACAAGAATGCAAGAGCTAGGGGTTTTTTTATGAAGAAAACTATTAGCAAGTTCTTCGAAAGTGCATTAATGAAGTGCTTTTTTCCAAGTCATTTCATTCTCCTCAAAAAAAAAAAAAAACAAAAATCACAGCATTTCACAGGGAAAAAAACCTATGAAGCTCCTCACCACTTACCTGACCCCATGTTGTGTTCAATTCAAAAACTGGCCATGCTGGTGAACATCTGATTAAGATGAATATTCCTCCTTATTTTTTTAATTATCACTCATATTTTAAATTTAAAATCTTCATATTATCCTGTTTTTAACACTGACATCTTGGAAATATGAGAGTGGCAAGTATCACAATTGTCAAGATGTGAAGAATTCTTTTCCACAAGAGCAGAAATATAGAAAATATGGAAAACATAGAAAATGTAGCAACAAAAACCTATCTACCTTCAAGTACAAGTATTTTAAGATAAAAACAGAAAAAAAACAATACCATTAGAAGTATTTTAAAAGTGTGTATACAGGAATTTAAGAATCTCAATTGTTATTTAATCTATTTAAAGTGATTACAATCTTAAACATAATGCCTTTCAAGTAGTAGTGAAGGGCTAATTCTGGGATTCTTACATGGATATAAGAGTATGGATAAAGACAGATCATCATATTACATGATTTCCTAGACACGAAATTTGTATGTTCAGATTCTCCTGGATGAATTCCTGACTGAAAGTTAAAATTTTGTTTTTCAGAAGAATTCTTCTGGCAAGTAACACTGTGACAGACCTCTGCAGATGAACAGGGAAGCAAGACTCAGACTTAGCTCCCCCCTGCTATTTTCATGACAATTATATCGGTCAATAGGCGTAGTAGCACTTCTGACAAATAATAGGGAAGTCTGAGCCTAATCTATGTTTTCTACCTGACTCCTACACAATTTGGGCCACACTTGAAGGTGAAGGTTCAACTGTAAATAAAATTGACAGGTTTCTCAAATCACAGAAAAATATGAAGCTTGCTTGTGCAATGACAAAAATAGCTCTAACAGCTGACATAACACACTAAGTAGATAGAAGAGTTGTCAACTGAGATTAAACCTAGTTGAGACGCAGTTGGAACACATTCTCCCACTCTTCTAATGTCAAGTCCTAACACATGCTCATTTGTCACAGCCAACATAGACACCGCTTTCAGTGAAAAAAACTGAGATCAAAGTTAGACCAGACTCTTCCAAAACATGGATATGGTACATAATGCAAATCTCTATTCCTGAGCAGGTGCATCAAAAAAGACTTTTTTTCACTCTGAGAGATGCTAAAGAAAGGAATTCAGTCTGCAAAGCAACCTGCAGCTACCAGCTGGGAAGTAGAACATGAAGTCCAGCAGTTAATCCAGATACAGAGCCTTATACTCAGCAGAGGTATGCCCACATAGACACATGAAGAAAACCTAAATTTTTAGTTTGCTCATAGAAAACTAAAATGGCTTTTCTCTCTAGACACAGAGATTTATCAAATATTAGTGGGGGTTTGGCCCTGCCATATTATCTAATCTTTCTCATAGACTACAATAACTAATGCTATCTTGAGAATCATCCGATATGCCACACAATTTGACTCTCAGTCTGTACTTTCTTGTCAGTATTCTGAAAGAGTAAGAAATTATTAATAACAGCTCAAACTGGAAAAAAAAAAAAACCAAAACCAAAACAAAAACAGGGTATTCATTATTCTTCTGCTGGCTTGCTAGAATGAATTCAAGTCAGGTATGGATTTTTCTGGTGATAGCTGAAATATCTAAATGACACCCAGTCTTACTTGAAAAACCAAATCCATTTCCTAGCTCCTTTTCAAATATCTTCTTTTGAAGGGTAACAACAGCTATGTTAAGTCACACAGACCTACAATCCTGATTTCCATTCAAGTGAGTCTACCTCAAGAAATAATGCACTGTCCTTGGGATGTACTATGCCAGCCTTGCAATGGCATTTTAATATGGCCAGGAGCTCATTAAATAGCCAGTCATAACTAGCACTTCTTAAAAGTCTATACCCAGTTTCCTGCTGCATGATGTGTAGCTTGGGATTTGTAGGTAGAGCACAGCAGCAGAAAAAATGACAAAGCAAATCAATAAATAGTGTGTTTTCCTCTAGTGCTCTGGATCAGAGACTCTTGGAAGATGTATTTATGCTGGCATTTCAGCTTGGAGCTGGACTTCACTTTTCAAACAAAGTTTTGAGTTGTCTCCATTTATTATGATCACATCATGGAATGATTCTGGAATGATTCACAGCAAATTAATCCCTTTTAGATGAAAATAAAGAAGAGGATGAGCCCAAGAGTGCACCTAATGCACTCCAAGTTTAGAGGTGTTCAGTTTTGGGGACTAGGACTAGTCAAAAACAACCTTTTTCTCCACTAAATTAATATAATGTGGACATCATGCCCTCAGCAACAACAGTTTGGGTCTACAAAATCACTTCTGTAGAGATAAACTGTTTGCTAATGTAGATGCAGCCCTATAATCTCATGAGAAAGGAGATAATTATTATAATTATTTTATACTTGGATAAGATGGTTGTGATTAATCTGAAAAGTCTTTTCAGATCCTGAGCAAACCTCAATGGCATGTTGAAAGGGACCTGTCACTCAGGAGGCCCTCAAACAAGTCAGGATCTGCATTTTAAGGCCATTATTCCTACTGTGACACCACAGCAAAGGGAAAAGACAGCTTGTGTACCAAAGTCAGCTACCTGCAGTACATCCCCCTAATTTAGAGCATAAAGTACAGAAGAAATTACTTCAAATTACCCAGTGAATTGTTCCCTTTTGTGAAACAGCAAAACCCTGATCTTTTAATGCAATTAACAACAAGAGCCT
>JAWWEW010000041.1:32016248-32042582 GCA_035583185.1 Anabacerthia variegaticeps
TGTTCCTTTTTGTGAAACAGTAAAATCCTTTTCTTTCAATGCACAAAATTAACAAGAGCCTTTCTGTCTTTTTTTCACAGTGAATATTACCTAATCTACAAGCAAATTTACTGTTAAAGGAAAGTACAGCTCATTGCAAAACTGCCAAACTGGATGCTTTACTGACTCCATACCTGCCATTCTCATCCCTTGGGTTATCGACAGTTTTCCGCTGAGTCTGGTAGCCATCACCAGAACCACACTTCTGAGATGAGTAGGTTGACCCTTTTAGATGAATAACAGAAAATCACGGGCCAAAAGGGAAGGTCCAAGGAATTACTGACTGGCAGTGGGGCAGACACTGGCCAGCAAGGATGGGCACTGCTCACCTCACTGCATTCCCTGGCCCAGAGGGAGGGCAGAGACTTCATGTTGCCCTGGCAGACAGGATTTGATCTAAGGATTAAGCTCAAGTACACTTCAATTGACTTTATCCAAAGAAATAAAGGTCATATAATTCAATCAAAATTCTTTTATTTCAATCTATGAATGTAAAATGTCCTTAAATTAGAAGTTTATTAAACTAAATATGAGTCAAGCTGGTTTTGTTCTGTAATGCACATTTGGACAAGAAAGTCCTCCTATTTTGCCATATTTACATTTAACAGGTTTAACTATTTCTAACAAATTCTTCATTGGCATTCTTAGCATGCTTGGCATGCTTAGTGGAACAAAAAAAATTACTACTTTCATTTGTATATTATTAAAAAGGGCTATGTCATTATACTTTCATAGCAATTGCATTAGAAGCCCCAGTGTTAGACACAAGGACATTCAGAATTTCATATATCTTGTTTCTAAACAAGGAGTTACAGCCACTGTTTGCAGTATTTATGATTAAAGAGAGGCTTTTTCCCTCCCCTTTCTTCATTATATAATAATTAATTGGAACTGTCTAGGAACTCAAGCAAGTAATTACTATCTTGCTGCCAGTAACAGTCTAAATTTGGTAACATACATGAGCAGTACAGTCCATTATGATTCTTTTAGTGCTGTCTTAGAAAGGCTTTTTATGTGTCCCTTATAATAAGCAAACATTAATTACTCGCTAAATGTGCAAGACCTGAAAAGGGTGTTTAGGTAAAAAAGAGAATTACCTAGTACAACATAGAAAGGGCCATAAATGAAAGACAACAGAAAATTATCCAAACTTTTAAAGATAAATGGTGAGGTAAAAGGGTTTAGAATGCTGCTTCAGTGAAACCATTACTTAATTTTAATAAGGGAGCATTATATTTTACAAGAATGCAGATATAATACTGTACATACAGTACTTAGTAAGAAAAAATTATAAAAGAGTACTCCCATAACATTTCAGTCACAAATAAAGATACTGCAATCACCATCAAAAGAAATGATTCGGTGTTTACCAGACGCACAGAAAACTATATGTATGATACTGAGATCAGCAGTTCATTAGATGCTGCTTTAATTTTGGAAAATCACTACAGCTTTCGTAATTTGAAGAATAAAAAAAAAAAAAAACACAGTCTAACCTGATGTGTACTTTCTTCTGCATAAGTTAATTTCATTTTAACAGCTATCAGCCTTGTGCTTCCCATAACTTGCTAGTAAAAAGTGAAAACTCTTCTTACAACACTGATGCAAGAAGGGATGTTTTCTGGTTTTACATTGTTCCTTGCATAATTTGCAGTTGTGATTGCTAACAGTGGGCCTCCCTTTCAGTACTCTGTTGCACAGGAAGTAAGCACAGCTCTCCCAGTGTTTCTCTAGGTCTTTGATAATTGATGTTTCTCTGAAAGCTCCCAAAGTCCAATAATTAGATAAGAACTTCAATTTTAATTATCCTTTTCTTCATAAAAATTAACTATTATCTTGTAGTTTCATTAAAAATATGATTTCTAAAGGAAACAAAGGGATCTATTTCCATGTATTAAAGGCTTGAAACAGATGAACCTAAATTTCTGGACAATCAAATTTGACAGGTATTGACAAATTTTTGATTTGGAAATAATCAGTGGTGCTTACATGTTTATTTTGTGCTTTTTTTTTTCAAATCATCCACAGATGCTGTGGAGTTATTACTCTGAATGGACAGGTCCTGTACAGTTATTACTCTGAATACCTATATTAAGTATGATAAATTCACTTATATCACTGTTGTTCATGTCTAATTAATATAAATGCTGAACTGGGAACACAAACAATTTTCATAAAACAAGTCACAAATTCTGCAAAGGGGATTTTGCCCATACTTTCCTTATGTAAGCTTTGAAATTTCAAGGTCAATATAGATTAGGCCCAAGTGAATTAAAAAATGCTACCTAAACAATGAAAGTTACCACAGAAATATATATATTTAACAAAAAAGCCACTAACATAAATGGAAATAAAAGTCTATTAAGACTGCTTCTTCTGAGGTTTTTTCCTGGGTTTTTTTAATAGATAATAGTATGTGCCCCATCCTGTTTCACTGGTATCACTGCAATGCATGATTTGTTTTCACCATCTAGCCCAAATGCTGTAAGACTCAGCCTCCTGTGAATGGCAGGAATGAGGATAAATTCTCATTCCAGAAATAATTCTTCAAAAAAGAAGAGACATGAATCTTTAAAGTTATTGTCTTCAGGTATATCCAGTGGTAGCTGGGTTGCTCTTGTATATACAGTCTAATGTATTTTATTTGATGGTAGCAATTCAAGTTTCTTCAATAGAAAAAGGACTAGAATCTAGTTGAAAGAAAGTGTCTAAAGGACAATTCTTTGCGCACTAAATGTGACCAGCATCCTTTTTCCCCTCATATATTTTCATTGTACTTCACTTAAGATAACATAGAGCTGATGAACCTAAATTGTATGCCATGACCTCAAAGTTTAGCAGTCATCCCAAACTATTCATCGTCACATTAACTGCAATATGTGCAAAGTATTTACATGAACAAACAGTGGAATGTAGTGGGAAAGCAACTCACCCAAAATTTATTGTTTTTATAAATATAAACCACTATATATTTGCAGTGTAGTGTCAACCAGATTAAGCTCATCAAATACCCATTCTTTGTTCAGCTATAATGAAAATTTCTTATGTGAGGTAAAAGATAAATGGGACATTTATCATGATGGTTGTAATTCAGAAATACTCTTCCACGGGAAGTATAAGATAACAAAAAGTTAGTGTCTGAGTTTCAGTATAATTCTTTTTCTATTTTAGCCCGTTCCTCTAAATACAAATTTTGTCAAACGCCACTTAAAATTAAAATGCTTTATTTTATTATTGCTGTCTTCTAGCTTGAACGATGTCAATAGGTGTATATAAAGATTAATGAGCAGAAAAGTAGGGAATCCAGAAGAGAATTTTAGTTCAAACTAACTTTAAAAAGACCCTAACTTTTCAACTTGGACAATGCATTAGAAGAGGGATGGAATTTACTTACTTATAGCAGAAAGAAACTTCTATAGGTCACTCACTGAGAAAATAGTTTCATTGATTAAAAGTATACAGACATTTACACTGAGGTCACACAGGCAGCTGTGAGAAGGAAAACAAATAAATCAAACTAAATAAACAAAAGTCAGTTATCCAGAATATGGAAAATCCACACTCATGTCCCTGGACGTAGCTGAAGGAATACCTTCATCTTCCAGTAGTGTATGGTACTCTCAGATTCTTTAGCTAATACTGCCCCTTGAAACCTTTATTATTCATTGCAACATTTCACCTTCTAGGTGACTGTCCCACCCACCAGACTGCAGTCACTCCTCTGAATAATTATGGTTTATATAAAACATAAAAAAGCATTAAGGGATAATCTTTGAGCAAGCCATTCACACTTTCACTGCACAATCAAATTACTTGAGGCAAAAAGAGAGATCTAACTTATGAGTCTCATAGGCAATTTGTACAGAAGCAGTTATTTCCTCTAATTTTGCAGGACTAAGACTTGGTTTTGTTACTTTACACTATCTATAAAAGAAACGTACTGTTTTCTTTTGGTCAGATATTTTGTTCAATGCAAGCACAAAATGCATGGAAACCAAAAATATTCTTTCAGCAAGAGCAAAACAGGAAAACACTTCCATTTAGAATTTATCAAATGACAATATGATGAAAATCAATTGATATCTTGAGATCTCAATTTTTCACAAAACCTTACATTTTCTTCCCTTTCCCCTGTATGTCTATGTCTACCTCCACATCATCCTGGGAGTGTGCAGTGGTCACTGCCTCCACAAGTACATTATCTTTTACACTCTAGCCTTTGGAGCTAGAATATTCCCACAAGCCACAATGGTTGTTCAATCCCGGCTGCCAGTTTTTGAACAACATACCCCAAACAGTGAACTACAGGTCCCTGTAAATCTAGTCCCTTTAAAATCCCATATTCAGTTTCCCCTATTTTTGCAGAATTCTAGAGTACCTGGAGAATTATGAATTAATTGGCTACAGCTAAAGCAAATTTTGGAAATAGAATTTAAAAGTTGTTGCACAGCATGTTTCAGACACTAAAAACAGGTATCATACCTACACAGGTTAAAAAAAAAAAATTAAAAAGTGTGAAAAATATCCCTTAACTACCCGTTCAATAAGGCATGCCAAAAATGTAAAAGTATCAGAATGTTTAGAAATTATTCAAATTTACATTCTCAGAAGTACTATTTTTTTATCAATAGAAGAATCAGTAGAAAGCAAGTGCAAACGTCACAGTTCATCAGAAAAAGAATCACCTAGCTATATTTCATCAAAAAAGACACCACATCAAAATGCCATTATAAGCCAAGATTCAGGAAAATAACTCATCTCTTTGTTTATGAATGACCTATGGTGTAGCCAGTGTGCTATGTAATGCTGATTTAAAATCTACTCATTGTCTCTTCAAACTCTGATTCTTGAGAAATATTCAGCATGATTACAAGAAGTATTTAAGTTTATAATGGCCATTATGGTAAAAAGTGGGAGAAACTATATTTCTCATCTCTCTATCATTTTTTTCAGCAGTATGAGAGGAAAGATCTATGCTTTCCAGAAGTAATCAGTTAGGTGAGATGAGCGGTTAATAAGAAATCTGAGCCACGCATATCTACCTCTCCTCTTAAAATACCCGCCACTTCAGTACAGTGTGGAATGACTGAGAATTCATGAGCATCACAACCAGAAAAAAGTAGAACAATCATTCTGCTTCCACCATAATAACTACCAGGGTGTACACAGCATGGAGCAAATGAGGCTTTTCTTCATGGACTTAAAGGGTCCTCATTAAAGAGATATTTTGTCCATATAAGTTAACATCTTGGAATGTAAACCTCTGATGACCATGCCATGCAGAATTCTGGTATCTCTCCTGTTAAAACTTCAACTGCATACCTAGCTTTTGTTTGGCAGGCAAAATTTAATTTTGAGACAAAATACTGGATTTTCACAATTTGAAGAAGAGAAAAATCGATTCTATGATGCTTTATTTCTGCAGGATAATACCTATTTACTGTCAATATGCTTCAAAAAATCTGAAATTTCAACTTTTCTACAAATACCTTGACTTCATTTTATTCTTAAATTTCATCCGTCCATTGAGCAAAGAGAGGGTATTTATGAGAAATCTTTGAATAGACCATAATGGTTGATACATATGTTTAAAATTTCTCTGAAATTATAAATTATAAATCTATATTTTAAAGAGAGCAATTTGGTGGAATCACTGCTTTTGATAGTGCCATGGAGTGTCAGAGCAGTGTTAGTATAAATTGATAACACACCCAGTGACTACAAGCCTGTTGCCTTTTTACAACATTTGCAACGCTTCATGAGATGAGAGAAAAATTACTGACCAGAAGGCTACGCAGAACTTATATGGCAGACACACTCTGAAGATTCAAAATAAGCACCCAGAAATTACTTGCAAGTTTATTCCACTGGAAGTAGCACTGTTAGTAAAGATTATTACAGATCTAGTTGAGCTTCATATCTGTGACCTTCTATTCACAGTATATCAACAATATGGAAGCAGTCACTTTTGGAATATCTACATTTTCAGCATGTCTTCACTAAAGTAGGATGATGCTACGTTTGTAAATATGCTGTTAGTTGTATTTATAAGACATTTGACTCAGGTAAACTTAAGAGCTACGCATGGAGTAATCCCCAAAACACTGAAGAAATCATCTCTAAGATATGAGAACTGTTGAGGATTGTAGGCAACAAAGTAATTTCTGAATGCAAGGAGAAAATGCAGATAATCTCTAACAAACAAGGGATATTATCAGCAGACTTACTTAGTTCAGTAGCTGACACACTTGACTATGATTTGGAATAACATTTTGACTGCAAAAATTGCCACTCTCTCCCATACGAATCAAGGTCAGAGATTTGATCTCAGTGTCATATCAGAATTTGTTACATCAGTGGGAAGGCAGACTTATAAATGCAGACACATCTAGCACTCCAGAGACTGTAGAAGCATATTTTAAGGGTTGAACATCCAGAAGATGAACTGAGTTTATGAACAGATTCCTCTACCTTCTTCCCCATGAGACATAAGATTATGAGTGTCACTCCACCAGAAAGGAGTGTAGCTTAGAATTGGCAAGGACACCTTCAGGCAAACTGGTTCCGAACACTTAAGAACATGTCCCCAAGTTGAACTATGTACAAATAACCTTTGACCTATTAATCACAGCAACTAAACACAATCCGGAAAAGAAAAGGTTGGAAAGAGAATTTGGAAACAGTTTGCAAGCACAATGCTGGAAAGGTAGCTGCAGCCTCAAACCATTCGCTAGTATGCTTTCAGTAGAGGCACAATGAACCAGATAGTTTTAACTACATAAGCTGGGAGTCACTTGTTCTAACTAAAACATTTTAAAGATTAAGTATCTAAATGTCTACACTTCTCTTAGACTTCATGGAAGGGAAAAGAGAGATTCTAGAGGTGATTCACAGCAGCTTAATACAAGGGCTGCTGAATCATCCCAGCAATTGCGAGTTTCCCTCCATTCATTATAAAATGAGTTAAAGAAGTTAGTCTAGACAGACAGATCTGCCTTTTCAAGGCTAGAAAAGATGAAGCCCACTCATGGAGTCCTTTACTTATCCAGCAAGTGTATATTAAACTGCTGTGATCTCCTCTTTTCCCACGGTTATGACAACTATCTCCTCCTAGTAGGAACAGCAACAAGAAACTGCACACCTACACTGGCTACTGAAGTGTACTTGTTTGAAAGCACTGTGTTCACTGTATTCCTCCTCTGCTATACAGAGTTCTCCACTGAAATGATTCTTGATAGAATATCCCAAGGCACCGACTCTGGAAATTGAACACACAAATGAGACTTAGAAGCAAGTCTATTCCTCAACACCATTTTCCAGAATATCTGAAGTCCTGACTTATCCTTAAAAGGTTTGCTAGCTTTCCTTTATTACTGTAAAGAGCAAAATGACATTTTACCAAGCAAGAGCTGTGATTTCATTATCCCAAGAACTGGAACAGCCATCTACTATGCCCTTGTGCAGACCTTAATCTCTGTAAGATCAGAGAACTGCTAAAATTTCTTCAGTTTTTGCTATTTTCTAAAAATAATTAAAAAAATCTGAAAACAAAAGCCAGAAAATCAATCGAAATAAAGGAGCCCATAATATACAGACTTACATATTTTGCAACTTTTTAGATACTTGAAATAAGAAATTTGCTTTTTTAATCAGAATATAACTACTGTTACTTTAAAATTTATCACTAAAAATCTATTCCAATGAGTAACAAGTGTTTTGTTTCACCTGGTAACCAGATGGCAGCTCCTTGTCTGAGATTTGGTGTTATTTAGCTGGATTTTAGTTTTTGTTCTTAATAGGTATGGCAAATGTTTTATCCTGCTACTACTATATTTTAGCATATTTAATTGCCAAGTTCATAAGAAACTGACTCATTGCTTTTCCCAAGCAGATGGTGAAAGTTGATTTTAAAACTGTAGTGAGACTTCTTTTCCAAAATGCCTGCATAGCTTTATGAAGTCTAACTGCTGTTCAGTATGCACATGGAATAACAGCTCATGAGCATGTATGGAGTTAGAGGCCAAGTATGCAAGGTGTTGAGTGTTCTAGCTAAAACCGTGCACTGGGACAACTTTTTGTATCTAAAAGTCAGCACACGTTCCACTTTCTGTCAAACTGCAGCTACACTTTCAATTCCTGGGAGACACAATGTTTTAATAAACACTGGTGTCCATTTTGGACTTTATGAATTACCCTTTCATTATATATCTATTATTTTATTAGTTTTAAATATGGGCACTTCACAGCTATATAAGTCAGAAAGGCATAGAATAAAAACTAATTTTTAAGTGAATTCTACTTTAAATGCCAAGCAAAATCTACGGGTGCTGCAAAATGTAGAGTGACCTAAAACAATGGTTTCAAATTGAAGATTTTACATAAACTCATCCTGGGAAATAAGATATATGAAAAAGAATAGTAAATGACAAAGTCAGAAATGTAGGTCGAAATATCTGCCAGCTGTCTCTGAAGTTCACATCTGGATCTGAACCCAAACCCTGTGCCTCATCAATCATTAATAACTGTGAAGTAATCTTCTAGAATGACTTGTGTGCAAATAACAAACAAAAAAAAATAAATAAAAAGGAAAAAGCAGTAAAACCACCTCTTGCCAATCCTTATATAGTACAGGAATATAGCTAGGGACATGAGTTGGAACAGCCTGTCTGCCCTGACATGACCCCAGAACTCTGTCCCCAAGCAAAGAGAGCTCCTGCCACCCCATCCAGGCATGGCAGAGCTCAGCCAAGGCTGCAGCAGCAGCTATAGCCCATGAACTGTGCTCTGCTGGAAAAGAATTGCCAGAAGCAAAGTGCACTGCCAACAACCTCCCAAATCTACCCGTACCTCGAAGGACCTGGCCCATTTATTTTATAAGAGAAAGTATTAAATGCAATTGTTTCACATAAAAACAACCCTATTCACACAGAAACCATAAAAAAATGTCCACTGGGTGTAAACAAATCATTCTTATTTTCACTAAGTTTGCCATATTTTTGAGACTGCCACTCTGCAGCTTTTGCACCATGCTCTGCACAGCACTAGCTCCAACATCCAACATACAGAGAAACAAACAAGAGCCCTTACAGTCTCCAAGTAACATGAAATACTACCAACAACCTAACCACCAAATTGACAGGTCACTGATATTAGTTGAGATCTTTCAATATTGCAAAATATTAATTTGTACAGTGAAAGTCTGATTCCTTACATTGTTACACAAAGACTAGAAAAGAATAAATATAATGGATTAATGAATAATATGAGAGAATGAATAGTATGCATTAAGCTACGGGAAGATAATGTCATGCCATTAAATAGACTAGCTATTATGCTTCCTAAATTTCAATAATTAAGTTAAAAAAGAGCAAATAGGGCAAAAAGAAGTGAAAGAAATGCAATGTCGCTATTAAAAATGTGCCTAAGGACCTTATGTGTATACTCCTTCACAATTTAATCTGATGAACAAGAAGTAATAATTTTCGGCTCAGGACTACTTATGAAAAAAATCAAGTTTTCATCTTATATAAGTTTTTGGTTTATATAAGGTTTTGTAGAAAACACTTTTCAGCCTCAAGATAGCTAAAAAGCTACCTATTAGGGAGCCTGAATAATTTCACGGCACAAAGTAGGGCTTATCACACATTTCCCATCTAGATTGTATTGTGAAAAATTGTATCCAGTCATTGCTGCGTTTGACTGACTGGAACAAAACATGGTGGGAATAAAATACACATTCTTTCCAAATGCAAGAAGAAAGAATGTTCTCATTAAAATGATTTGCTGATATGACTTAAAACAATTTATTTAATCTTCACCTTTTTATGTAATTATCCTTCAACTGAGAATTTTAAAAGTATAATTCAAAATAGATTTTGTAAGTATAATGAGGTGCTCTCTCAGATGGGAAGACAAATTCAAAGTGCAATTCACACTGTTATAGAAGCACTGCCACAACGGAGTTACTAATCTTTTGCACAATGCTCACAGTAGAATGTACTCCAGTCTCTGTAGGGCAGATTATAGACTAGCAGGGGAACTGGGATTTAAATTATTCAGCAATGTGTATTTCCTTTTGCAGAAAAATTAGTGTGCCACATAAATAGCAAACCTGTTAATTCTTGGCCTTTTGCAATTTAACTGCCTGGTAATAGCATATGTTATTACCAGTTAGTTTCCCTAGCAGTTACAATGGCAATATTCTGTCAATCTGAAAGCTATATACAAAAATAATGCAGAAGACAGAACATCCTCATGACCAATAAATGTCCAGAATGCATTAGATCCTATAAATGTAAACAGCCGTGCATAAACCTGTCAGGAGACCTGATGAATGCCAGATTACAGTCCCAACCTTTATGTCCAGAGAACAATGCCATCTTAGCTATAGCATGCCTTTACATATGCACATCCAGAGGGAATAGGATATCATAATAATTTGCCTGAAAATATTTGCAGTTTTCAAAACTGTTGGGTATGGATTTCAAGTGAAGTGATATACGGTTTCATCCACCTGCTAACCACAGAACACTACAAGCCCATTATTTACCAAGTCAAACTCCACTGACATCTGAACGGTATTATTAAACTTTCACACAAATGGTACCTGCCCAATTTGGGCGGTAGAGAAGGGCAGCGTTTCTGACATGCCAGTTCAGTCAGCATTTCAGCAGAGCAATACCAGAGGCTGGTTTCTTCTGTGTTTGAGGGAACTGCCACAAAATTTCCAGCCTACAGGATAGACTTAAATAACCAGTTCCTAGGAGCTTCACTGTAGGTATTCATTGGACACAAAGTTAAGCAGATGCCTAATGGTTGGTCATTATGAAAAAAAAGGAAGAACAAATTAGAGAAAGAACTGTACTAGTCCCTTCCTAAGTGCTTAGAATGGTTCTTTGTACTTGTGGCTAGCTCAAAAATTGCAGCCAACAAAAAAATTTAAAAAATTAAAGGCTTCACAGAAAAACAATTTTGATAGTTACATTCATAGATATTCACAGATTATTCTGAGTTGAAAGGGACCCACAAGGATCATCAAGTTCAACTTTTAAGTGAGTGGCCCATATAGGCATTGAACCTGTGACCTCGGTATTATTATCACCATGCTCTAAGCAACTGAGCCAACATCAAAAAAAGAAAATATCCTTGATTTTAATACGTAATTGAATTTACTGCTTGCTTCTGCTATAGGAATGAAACATTAAAAAGTAAAAACTAGTATCAAAGAGTAAAATTTCAGACTCAGCAAAATGTGAGTGAAATGTCAATATTAAAATTAGAGAAAAAATTAATCAAAGACACTATCAAAATTATTAACTGCAAAGAAATGCATGCACGTTGATACTAAGCAAAAATACACCGTATCCAGTTCAAAATATGAAATCCTTACCTTCACAGCCTGAACAGGAAACAAAACCATATATTTTGCCTAGACTCCAGTTACACAGAAATCAAAGCTCTCCGTAGTGTGGCACAACATGCAAATTTGTCTATTATGTCAGATTTCAGATCACAGTTCTGAGCATTTGTATGACAATACTTTGGTCTCACAGGACAAATTGCACTCTGATTTTCAGTATTGTTCTTTAGATAACACAATAACCCCAATGGATGTGGACCAGTCCTATGTCTGACCAATAAATCTGAACATTTCAGTTAGTCTTGATCATTCTCTCCTGGAAGGCCAAAACCACTACATCCAAAAAAACTTAGGGAACACGATCCATTATCTCCAGAAATGCAGTTGTATCTAGTCAGCCTCCTCTCCTGCCATCTGAAGGACACCCAGAGAATAGGCAGACCAGCCGGGACTCTTCTTCCTTTCTCACAGCTATCAATAGAGGCAATCTGGCATGTAACACTTTCTGTTTCCCACAATAATGATCAAAATACAAATGCTTGCAGCTCAAGGAGATCTGTCTATACGCCCTGAAAATATAATTTCGGACACAAACCAGACACTTCTAGAGAGAGATTTTGCTCACTTCCACATGCTTTTCTTAAATGTTGACTTATTTATTTTTGCAAATATATTTAGCATACTGAAGAAGGATATATTTTATTCTAAAAGAATAAGATTGGTCTTATTCAATAAACTGGCAAACATAACTGTTTATACAGTGTCAAAATCAATGAGGAACGAGTGGCCACCTCAAGCAAATTCTACCCACTGAGACCCTCCTTCCAGGAATATACACCTGAACCTAATCCAAGAAGAAAAATGCCCTGAAATATTCTTCCAGTTTTTAGGGAAGAGGTTCATTTGCTACTACAAACAATTCTGGGGTTTTTTCAAGAACAATATTCAATTAATTCACCTTCCCTCTTACTCAGAAGCAATGTAAAGTAGCACCCACATGGAAATCAGTCCTGCTTCATAGTTGTTTTATTATAATGTGTCACAGTGACAGATGTAGATGCAGTTTTTATTTCACTTGGGTTTCAGGTGTGAAATTAAGCATTTTATTTCACCAGAGTGTAGGAACTGGAAATTTGATTCTAAAATTATTATTATTAGGAAAAAACAATTCACAGAATCATACAATGGTTTGGGTTGGAAAGGATCTTCAAGATCACCTAGTTCCAATTCTCCTGCCATGGGCAGGGACAAGCATTCACTAGACCAGTTTGCTCCAAGCCCCATCCAGCCCGGCCTTGAACACTTCCAGGGATAGGGCACCCAACACTTCTCTGGGCAACATATTCCAGAGCCTCACTACCTAATACCTTATTTAAAGCTACTCTCTGTGAGTTTAAAGCCATTCCCCCTTGTTCCCCCTTGTTTCACTATACGTCTTTGTGAAAAGAATGCATGTAGTGACGGGACAAAAAAGGGAATTCTAAATAAGTTTCATGGAAGTGTCTTTCACATAAACTTCCTTATAAAACTCCTATTCAAATTGTTCTACCTGCACATGGATATTTGACTTCCAATGGACAAGACCCCACAGGTTTAAATATCCTTCTAGGAGAGCTTCAGAATGCCAATGCTTTGGACACATGTAAGGATAAAAGAATGAAATACTTTTATTTAAAGATAATTGGTTCTAAACATAATCTCGGTGATGATTCCTCTAGTTAAAAAGGGACACAGTGAAAACCTAACTCTGCTGAAGGAGCACTCAAGAAAAGATCATTAACTTGCTTATTGTCTTACTTGTATCTCTGGAACTACAATCCCATTTCTTGTGTCTCACTCATATCTCTGGAACTACAATCCTATACATTGTATATAAGGAAGCAGCCAGCCTAAACACAGCTCCATGCCCCTGCAGCTGGATTGCTTCTATTACTCCAGCTAGTTCATTTAGCAGGAGATTAAGTATCTCAACTTTGCAAAAAGGAGACTGAAGGCCAAGTCCCTTGGTAACTTTAAAGAGAGTCCAAGCACAGAGGAAATTCCTTGCAGATAAAGTACAGCTGTCAGCCTATAAATTTTCCAGGTTTTCTATTCCATTCTTTTCCTCAAAGGGAGAAGAGGGCTGAGCCTGGATAATTACATTGTCCTTTCAGCATAATTACCTAGCTTTGTCACTGTTTCACACATAATTAAGTATTAATATTACCCTATAAGTAAACAATACATACATGATATCTCTGCAAGAAACCTTATTAATAGATGCTGTTGGCTGGAGTAAAATTGTAAATTGCATGCTGAATCTGAAGCCATACTATGCTGTCAGATATTTTTGATTAAAATGAATTTGTTTGTTCTTCAGTACAATGAACCATTAAAAACCAATTTGCACAATGCTAAAAGTATTCATTATTGAAGGGATTCCTATACAGTAAACAGTGTGTCCGAAAACATGAATCATTACATAAAAGAAGATATTGAACTCAAGACTGCTGTTTGGAAACATGATTATGTGTGTGTCTGTACTGTAAAATTGCCTATGATGTCTTAACTGTAGCCAGCAGCTCAGCACCACTCAGCCCCTCACTCACTTCTCCCAGAAGGATGGATAAGAGAATCAGAAGGCTAAAGGGGAGAAAACTCATGGGTTGAGATAATGGAAGTCTAACAGGTAAAGAAAAAGCTGTGCACTCAACCTAATCAAAATAAGGAACTAATTCATCACTTCCCATGGGCAGGCAGGTGTTCAGCCATCTCCAGGAAAGCAGGTTTCTATCACACAGAACAGCAGCTTGGGAAGACAGATTCCATCACTCCAAATGGCCCCCCTTAATTCTTCTTTCCCCCAGCTTTTATTGTTGAGCACTATGCTATATGATCTGGAATATCCCTTTGGTCAGTTTGGATCAGCTGTCCTGCCTGTGTCCCCCCCAACAGCTTGTGCATCCCCAGCCAACTCGCTGATGGGGCAGCACGAGCGGCCCAAAGTCTTTGAGGCAGTGTAAGCACTGCTCAGCAGTAACTAAAACCTCCCTCTGTTACCAACAGTGTTTCCAGCACAAATTAAAACACAGGTCCATACTAACTACTATGGAGAAAAGTAATATTCTAAATAAATAAATAAATTTAAAAAATTTTACATTTCCAAAGAATAGTGGCACTATATTAGACATCCTTTCCATAAGTGTTGATGACTTCATGGGGAAGAGTGCAAAAATCTGTTGAGAATGAGGTGTTCCATGTTCATTTGTGAGCTTTGATACAAGTCAGCTTTAGAACTGCTCAGTCTGGTCTTGTGCTCAGTCTGGTCTTGTGCTATAGTCAAAAATCACCAACACAGGACAGAGTTCAAACAGCATGTTTCCCCCATACAGCAGCCAGCACTGCAAGGACTCACTGGGTCTTATGCTAAATCAAGACCATTAAAATAATACCTCTAAATGTCTTATTTTTTGTAATTTGTTTTCATCACTTTCAGAAACTGTCTCTGTGTCTGTCTTACTTATCAGTTGTAGGAAAAAGTGCTTCCATTTCTTTAACTCCTAAAGAAGATGGTGCTTCTTAGTTGTAGTGCAACAAGAAAGAATGATCATTTATGATTTTGTATATATTTTCACATTTCATCACAGCTGTCTTTATTTCAAAGGAGAGTCCTAATTTACACTGTCTTTTCTAATTGCACAGGTGCTCTACGCCTCTGGTTCATATTTGGCTAAATTCCCTGTACCCTTTCTGGTTCTTCTATGCCCTTCTGTGATAGAATGAATTAATATTGTATGTAGTATTCAAACAAGCTGTGCAACATGTAATTGTATTAGCTTAATGAAGTTCTGATGTTTGTTCTCAAAGCCTTGCCTTTAAATTTTCAATGTTTACTTCCACTTTTCAGTGTTAAGCACTGAGGTGACATTCTGTATGAAATATTTGCTGTGATTCTAATATTGCTAAATGATAATAACAGTGGTAATTTTGAAGTCATTATTCTATATGTGTGTTCCAGATCATTTCCTCTGCATGCATCACTTGGTATTTATTGACATTGCGTTTCATTTGCCATTTTATTAGCCAGCAACTCAGTATTATGCCATCAGAATCTCATCACAGACTGTTTTAAACACTAGGTATTACTTTGTTTTGTCTGCAAACTTTGCCACTCATTTTCTGAATAATTTGAGTCTGTGAAATTCAAATTTATGAATATGTTGAACAGCTGAGGCTCAGCACAGACTTCTGCAGGACTTTGTTTATAGCTACACTCCTTTACAAAAATAAACCATTGATTTCTATCCAGCATTCTTTTAATAAGGTGGCAATGAGGGTCTTTGTTGAAGGAATTTGTTATAATCTCTTTCACAGCCCTAACTAGATTGCATCATCTGGATCATCTTTATCCTATGTTTACTGACACATTCAAAGAACCCTAGATTTTTGATTCATTACATCCCTCTATCTTCCAAACCATACTGGTGCTTATTGCATATATTTATCTCTGTGTACACTAATTCTACTCTTTATAATCCTGTCTATCAAACTGTTTAATGCAAATGTCAGATTTCTTGTACATAATTCTCATCCTGAGCCCCCATTTTAAACACTGGTACTATATTTTTCACCTCCTACTCATTCAAAATTGTTGATTGCTTACAATTAGCAGCCCTGCACCTTTATATTTAAGTTCCTTAGAACATTTAGATGGATATGAACTATTAGATCATGGTGATCTGGTACTATTAATTTTATTGCCCAAAAATGTCTTTTATTGACACTTTAATTTGAGACAGTTCCTCAGATTTATCATCCATAAACAATGACTCTGAAGAAAGTATGTTCCTAACCTTCTCTGCAGAGTACCTAAATGTGTACAATTAAATCAGATTTTCTGCACAATGGCCTTATTATACTCAATGACTTTGATTATCTATCTATCTTCAACATTCTCTTGCATATCTCCTGATTCCAGTGTAGATGTGAGGGTGCTATTTATAGGTTTCCCTTAGCAAGTTGTCCCTCAAAATGTTTTTGCCTTGTTTCATTACAATTTTACATTTAAACTATCACATTTATTTCCTGGTTTGACACGCATATCTGTGAGTTTTAATAGTTTCTTGCTGTTTGCTATTTAACATGTTTTCACTATTTTGAAAGTATTTTCCAATTAGCACTTAAGTTTATAGTTTATTTAAATGTATCAGGGTTACCTGCAAGCATTTTTATCCATTTTGCTGCCTCCTTCGTTTTGTTTATTTACACTTTATTTTTCTCACAATCCACTTTTTTAGTGTTAAAAGGTACGCTGGAACTATTTAGATTTCTTTTGTACAATATATTTGGAGGCAAATGAGATCTCTAAACATTACTGTGTTTTCTGCTCTAGTCTCTGAGTATTCATCTGGGGAATCCTCATTCACTATCTCTTTCAATACAAGAAATACAGACATTTATGTGAAATTGTAAAGTAAAAACTTGACAACAAGCAATGGGAAAGACACTTTTCCTCCAGTATTTCCTCTGACTATGGAATTCACTGTCAGTGTCCAGGCTAGGTGTTCAATAACACAGTATAATGCACCTTTCCCTACTTAGGCATGCCATGGTAACCTCTATGAACATCTGTGATTTATTTTAATAGATACCTTATATGACTTAATGCTCCCACCCACCCACATCATGTCTACGTGTGTCATTTAGGCTTACTTTCTACTCCACCAATGCATGTCTCTCTCATTATTTACCTTCCATTTTACTACAGAGATGCCTTTTATATCAACAAAATTTAAAACTAGCCATTTTCATTTCTAAATTTGGGGTTCAGATGTCAAATGCTGGGATGGAGCTGAACATGAGCCATATGGAATATCACTGTATTGCTGGTACTCAAGGTAAGTGCAGGATTGTTTAACAGTTACTCCAAAAGCTAGAAACAAACATTAACTCAGAAAATGTGTTTATTTACAAGACATTAATTATGTCATACTAATTCCATGTGTGGATCTTCTTATTCTAAAAAAGGCAACACTTATTACAAAAAAAGTTTATTTCCAAAAGAGTGTGTGTGTGTGTGTATAAATATGTGACACTAATTAGAAGACTGCACCGTAAACAACTTTTCAGAAATCTCTTATCAGATAAATTCTTATTTTTTTTTAGGTCATAAATATTCAATGACAGCTGGTTTTATTTTTCTCTAGGAATTTATACAAATTGAACACAAGTTGCTCATTTCATATAACTCTTTATGAACACAAAAATAGACTTCTATGTACTAGAAAAAATCATCTGTGCATGTCATCCTAATTCAAGTTCCACAATATTAATTTATGTTGAATCTTCTAACTCAATGGAAATCTCAAATGCAAATTGCAAATGCAATGGTGAACTGGTCAGGCTGAAACTAATCATATACAACAGTCAAGTGGTGGGCAAATAAAATAGAAGTGTAGGTGTGGCACTTAGGGATGAGGTTTAGTGGTACACTTGGTAATGCTGGGTTAATCATTGGACTGGATGGTCTTGGAGATCTTTTCAAATCTAAACAATTCTGTAATTTCAAACTGTCATCCAGAAGCTGAGTAAAATATAAAATTATATATGCACTTCATTGGCTTTGATTCCTCTTATGTGCTATTACCATGTTCTACTGGTGCAGACATATAGACAGACAGACAGACCTATACTTTTTTTCAGCACAGAAATTCTAGTCCACTCTTAGTTGACAAGTGAACACAGAATCTCAAGAAAATACTACATCTTGTTTCTCTCCGTAGGAACAAGACATAAAAGGAGAAGCAGCATGTACATCAAATCAAAGGTTCATATAACTCAATATCCTACCTCTGGCTACAGTGAATACCTAAGGAGCAGTATAAAATAAAGCACATAATGGTAATGCCATTTTAAACCCTCCTTTGCCTATAGAATACTTCAACACAGAGCTTGTCTAATGCTTCTTTTTCAGAATGAAGTACACTGGCATAGAAAGTCACTCTTCATTTAAAGAAGTCATAATACACCTTTCATGAGTCACATCTCCTTTATTTTTTTCTAATTCTGCTGCATTGTTTTCATGACTAGAATGCGAGGAGCGTAGCAATTCTCAAGGACAAAGGCAGACCAGAGATTTGTACAATGCCATTATGATGTCCGCTTAGTTTTCTAGTCCTTTCCAGCAATTCTTTTCATGTGCCGCTTTTGTGCACTGTTGAATCATTGCATATTTCTAAGCATTGGACTGACTTTATCATATAATGATCTATTATAATTCCAAGATTTCTACCTTGAGTGTAAATAACCATTCAGAGCCCATCATTATGTATGCAAAGTTAGCTTTTTCTCCCAATGTTCATCACTATCAACACTGAATTTCATCTGGCACTTTATCACACTATCTCCCTGGATTGTGAAATCTTTTGCAACTCTTGTCAGTTAATTTCCATTTCACTACACCTAATAAATTAGTATCAGCATACTTTGTCACCTCCCTATTCACCTCTTTTTCCAGATCATTTATGAACATCTTGAACAGACAGGCTTAGCACAGATTATTTTGGACTTCACAAATTATCTTTTTTACAAGAAAAAAAATAATATTTTTTTCCTAACATTTAAGTCTGAGAGAAGACCTTCCCTCACGTCTCATTGCAGCTTGTCACTAGCTTTGATGTACAATCTTCCAAGAAACCTCTCTTCAGAATGCAAGTGATAAATAATATGAAAATATTTTCAGTTATTTTGATGAAAGTAAATTTATTTGTAAATTTGAATTTAATTTTCTGATTTTTCACCAAACTCATTTTCCATAAAAAATACATATGTTGATGATAATTTTCAATTCTGTTTTCTTTTTGTTTGCTGCCTCTGAATGAGCCTCTGTTACAGTTTTGTGCATTGTAGCACAACGGTCTTCATTTGGCCAGGAGCTTAACTTGAAGTATATAAGTGGTTCTACTCAATTAAGAATTTCAAAAAGTATTTCACAAGAATGACTCTTTTTATGAATTAGGACAAGCAGTGAGGTAATTAAAACCAAAACATGAGGTTTGCTTAAATGATAGTGGATGCAAGTTCTCACTGCTTTCAGCTTCTGCGCATTGAATAACAGTCTATACAACATCATTATTTATAAGTCATTGACTAGTGAGATGCTAGATGATAGTTCAGAAGACCTTTTAAACTTTACCAAAGACAAAGGCATGACATGGTCAGCTCCCAGGACATCTAGAAGTACCAAACTAAGACCAAAGAACACAGAACTCTTCATCCTTACCTCAGCTAGTTAAGTTCTAAAATCAGCAATGCTCATGATATGGGCCTCTGTAGCAGGAAACATACCAGGATTTCTTTTACCTGGATACTGCTGTGAGTTACAGGTAACTGAAGAAAGTGCCCAATCAGCAGAGAATCACAGGATTCCAATACCGGCAGGAATCCGAATAATCAAAAGGTATCATTAAGAAAGCAATGCACCTTCATTACATGAGAATCCAAAAGGATGCTGGAAGTGTAAAAGGATGATGTATGCATATAGCAGAGCAACTCAGGGAAAGAGCCACAGACAGCAATTATTGCCCTCTGGACTCATCCCATTATAGCCCTGGCTTTTCACACATGGTGGATGCTGCTAGAAGTCAAGTCCACTTAAGTTCAAACTTACATATTGTCTGCTAAAAATGGCAATTATTCTGTAGAGGAAACCTGTCATGAACAGTTATTTGTTCAGGGGTGACTTAGCTGTTCATTAACGTTGGAAAACATATCATGTATGGGTCTCTCTCTTCCATATTCCACAATGTCATGGCTTTTTCTTGCTTTACGAACTCATAGCTAACTCTCCATAAGGAGAATAACACTCATCCAAAACACTATTTACTACCTATCTCAGCATCTCAGTTTCTTAAATAGTGACACTTTTTCTTTCTTCTTGTTCAAAATGAGGTGACATAAACCTTAATAACAAACAAATTGTTTCTGAAATGCAAGAAAATGTACCGTTGGTAATCTGCTAAAAAATGTCGAAGCAAAGGTCAACATTAGTTTCTATGATTTACCTTCAGGCTCTTTAATGCTGATCTTACCTTAATTCAGTGCAATTTTTACATGTGTATGCTGGCACAGTATGAACATGGATGCCACAACAGTAAAGGATTTATACCACGAGATTTAGGTGAACTTACTAAGACCGTTACTCCTCTAGAGTTTTTCAAACTTGTTTAGTTTTTCCATTTTGTACTAGCCAGATGATCTTGTGCTTTTATATTTACCACTTCAGGATTGCCAAGCAGATACCAAACATGGATGATTTGTGAATGTTATACATCTTTGTGCTGTTACTTTTCAGATAAGCAGCTGAAGAAGGCTGGAAATTGTGCTGCATTTTATTAACAAGATATAAATATGATTTGTAAAACTGGACAGAGAGATTTCTCTGTTTCAGTCACTGAAGCATCACAAAGGAAAGATGAATTGGAAGTACAGCTTTATGTCTCTGCTTGGTCACAGCCTTTATAGTCCTGATCAATAAACAAATTGAGTTCAGCCAGCTTTCTCTCCTGCACTTTTCATGACGAAGCCAGTATCAAACTTCAGCAATTGCTACAAAACAGTTCCTTTCCCGTAAACTCAGGAGTTTTAGCAATAGAAATTATTATGTAGTGCTTGAACCACTACAGGGCAAACTAACCTTGCCACTCAGTCCAGAACAGAGAGTCTTTTCAACTACAAAGGGGAGCTGGAAGAACTATTCTGTTTAATTACATCAATGTCTAAGCTTTCCTAGGGATGTGCTTTCTTTGCTGCTTTCAGACTACAGGGATTAGGTACACATTGTCCAAAATATAAACCAAATCCCTCAAATCACCAATTACCTTAATTGCTCAGTTTTCTCAATATAAAAATGAAACATGCACTTTAGGGTACTTTAGTTCAGAAAGAAAAGGTAGCAATTCACATGAGCACCATTCAAAATCATGTAGACTGTGTAAACTGAGAGTGCACACTCAAAAAAAAAAAAAGAATGGGGGAAATATTTGTAATTACACGGAAAAGAACAGAGAGGAGATTTGCTTACTTTCTGTTTCTTTTCTTTTCCACAAGAACTGCAGCAAAGTAAGCCAGAACTCCAGACATGGCACCTGAACATGGCACCAGTATCTGGCCAGTTTTAAGAGAAGAACAAGTAAGGAATGAAAAGAGGAGAACTCATATACTCAAAGAAACAAAGCGAGACTACACTGAACCACAGAGAGGCAAAGGTGAGGGGACAGTGTCTCAGGGATGAAGAAGCAAAAGGAAGTAATGCAGCAATGAAAAATCAGAAAGTTTTGTCTGAAGGAAACTGACTACAGTTCAGTCTTCTGCTTTGTGTCAGCACTGCTTCCAGGTCTTGCACTGCTGAATGCAGGGAACTTCCCAAACTCTAATCAATAACCTGTGCAGACCCCTCCAAGCAACATCCCCCAGCAGCAGCAACCAGCCAACTTAAATTCATTTTGGAAGTTCAGTTTCTTCAGGAGCAGCCAAGCACAGAGCCTATGGCATCTCCTCACTGTTAGCTGAAAGTCTTCAGCCCTGTAAACCCTATTCTGTCTCTGAGTGTCCAACTGCTAGTTTCAAACTTTTTAGTAGATATTTGTTGTTTAAGTTGCAGCTCTTTTGCATTTTTTTCTTCTTATCCTAATGCAGTACATTTTCATAGGTTTCTCAGGCAATAAAATATTTTTGTTTTTACTTTTGACTTACATTTGAATTTAAATGATAATAACCTAATAAAACTTCCATAAGATCCATAGAAAGTGCCATAAAAAAGGGAGGAAGGAAAATATAATTCCATATTAAAACTTTCCATTTAAAAACATTGACATCTCCCTTGCTTTTTTTTTCATTTAGTATTCATGGGAAAAGTAAGAGAAATTACACAAAACATTCTAAACATAAACAAAGTTTTAAGTGACAACATGAGCTCTTATGACAAACTGTCAGTATGTTGTGAACATCTTTGGTTCTTTCTCAACTCCTGCAAAGGGAAACAAGAGCATTATGAATACAGCCAAGTGTCAACTATGCCATTTCCCATTCTATCATCTTGATCTAACTTAGAGATTTCAGTGAAAACTGAACAATTTCACAGAACCATAGAATCTTTTACGTTAGAAAAGACTTTTAAGATCATCAAGTCCAATGCACTTGATGAGGAATAAATTATTGAGTAACATTTAAGAAGTGGTAAGATTTAATCAGAATAGATGTAGAGTGGGTTAAAAAACTACATAGATATAATCAGTCCTTCTAAAATAGAAAGGTAATGTGGTGATTCTTACTTGCAGATCAGTATAGTCAAATGGCTAAAAGGACTAAGAAGACACTCGTTTTCCTGGAAAAGCATTTAAAAGTTCACATGAAAAGCAAGATTAAAATTCTATATTTAAATACGTTTCCATCATACGGATGGTGATTTAGGGAAAAAATTCTTTAATCACATTGTGCATAATAGCAGAGGAAGAAACACTTTATAAATCCCCCCCTTACGAAAAACAAAAAAATTTATTTTGAGTATTTCTTATAAATTTTGTGGGTTAACTCTGCCCTAAAGCACATGCTAATACTTGATACAGGTTTATATCTATCAATTCATGGAATACATTCTTCAGTTGACTTCAAGATGTAATTTTAAAAGTAGTAATGATTTTCATAGCTATTTTTGTTGTAACCCTGCAGACTTAATTTTATTTATGACCTAGTGTTGACTGTATTAATATTGGGAATAAGAGTGGTAACAAAAGAAAAAAAGAAATTCAAGATTCAGCTTTGTAGCTCATTGTTATCATGTTTAGGTGACATCAAGGAATGGCATCTAGTGATTATGTAAGACAATTACATCTATGTATGTATGCTGCAAGTATATGAACACTCCTGAACTAATTCATTAATTTTCAACAATTTGAACTATAAATGAAATAAATTTTACCTTTTTTTTTAATCATCTTATTCTTTTCAAAATAAGAATACAAAATATGTCTGATGAGATATCCTTGGAGACTGCAATTTTGCATCAGTATCTCACTGGCCACTTGAAAATCTTAGAAAGTCTCCAAGTACTATTTCTCAAAGTGCAGTAAGGCTTTCTCTGCACTGCCAGATATTTTGCAGCAAACATCAGACAACCTTTATTCCAGGAAATATTGTTCAGCAAACTCTGTCAAGAGGCAGCATCATTTCCCTTACAGTCTCCAAAGCGCACAGTTGCTCAGGATGCAGGTAAGAGATAAACTCTCTTCCTCAGTCTGTGTAACTGTTTAACAAGCCCCTCATTAGTACAGTGAAGTGTCCCAGGATGGAAGCAATAATCACACAGCTTTAGTATCCACCAAGCAAAGAACTGAATTCCTTAGCTCCATTAACAAACTCCAATATCTAGGGCAGAAACAACAATAAATATGAATTTTATCAGCACCTACTATAATTCTGCAATCCCACATTCTCAAATCTACGAATTCCTGAGCCAGTGCTGAGTACTGAGCTCTCTATCAGCATACACATATCTGTTCCAGGAGCTTAAATATTCTGTCTACCTATATTTTAACTGCTGCCTAGAGACAGTAGCAATTTTGTTTAGTGTTAGCACATACTACTGCTAAGTTTAAGAGCACTCATACTAGTATCTGGATTCATGCTGAGCTCCATAAATCTCCGAGTAGTCTCTGCTACTCTCAAATTTGGAAGCCATTTCTAATCATTCCAGATCTAGGCTGTTCTTGTCAATCACCAGTTCATGCTTGCCTCCAGACAGGTACTTTGTCTTGAATAAAATGCATCCAACAGACAGTCTTACAATTGTTCTGTGTGCTCGTCTTCCACAATCTGCCCATGGTCCCCATTACTCTCTTGCTCCTTCACCCCCTACAAGCATCTGCCAAAACTAATGGAAAAGCTGTTTGATACTGGCAGTAGAGGCTGTGCTTAAACCATCTGCATTTAAACAGCAAATACATCGCATAGATAGTTCCATAGTTGCAATAGCCATTTGACCATGATGACCAGATAAAAGTTGAAAGAAAGTCATTATTGCTAGCAAAAATACATGCTTGGAATAGAAAGTAGTCAAGGAAAATTGTGTAATTTAGCCCCAAATTGCAGAATTCCTATTGATTCTTGCAGATTTCCAGTTTTGCTAAACCTCTGCCATAACAGGGCATTCAGTAGCAGGGTAAAGAGACTGAAATCTCTTATCTTGTTTTCAGTACACAAATTTATGTAATTATGGAAATTGCATAACCAATTATGAATAATCTATAGAATGAAAATTGTTCACCTAAAAGCCCTGTACAATATCCAGTGAATTCATTTAGGAAAATAAATTATTCTAAGTCATAAGTCATTTGCCAAATAAATTATTCACTGTAAATTGTTCACCCCCTAGTAATCAAGGGCTAATCTGCTGTTCCTCCAAAGACCATCAGTGGAAGAATGCAAATTAATCTGGAAATTGTAATAACCATTGATCCATCTCTCTGGCATATATAAGAATGCAACTTGATACTATTTCCTATTTCTTTATAAAGGTTATATTAATTTATTTGCTGAAGATCAAATCTAGAAAGCAGAAATTCCCAAAATAAAAAAAAAAAAAAAAAAAAAAAAACAGAAAAAGGAAAAAGTTCTTGAAACAAACAGTAATATTCTGCCTAAGCAGAATTCATTCTAAACAGTTTATGCTTTTACACTTCTGTTGTGGTATTATAATCCTCTTTGCTCTCTCAGTTATTCACTCACATCACTTACACGGCTTAAATTCTCTAGGTACTATATTGAACAAGTATTCCTTCTCAAGATTTTCATTGAAGGAATTTGATATCTGTTTGGTTTAATTTCACTTTCACTTGAAGAGATAATTTGGGAGGTTGCTGCAAGACAAGCAAAAACCAGTGTCTGAAGGCAGTTGTTCCATGCCTCTCCAAGGAGAAAGATCCCTGAGGCAATAGTATACTTGTTAAAATGATGATGAATGTTTCTCATGAAATCAAGCCAGAACTAAAGTAGCGTAAATGATTTAAGTATGCACAGTTAGGTAGTTACCTTGCACTGAAGCTGGGGTTTGCATAAGTAAACTTCTTTTGGGGCACATTTTCTATGATTCTGTACTTAACTGTGTGGGTCTAGAGAGTTCTACCCTAGCTGTAATATATTTATCATTCCTCATGTCTCTTCACTCCTACAGTGTCCTCACCTTCATTATGTTCCTACCTTTTAAGTGCAATACATTTGTCTCCTCACATATCCTCCAGTTTACTCCACTTGGTGATTCCTAACTTTCTGTGTTGTTATTTGTCCCTTCCTATCTCCCAGATTTCATCTACTTCTCACAAGTTCCTATTTTGCTTTCCCCTCTACTAGCAGAGTACTTTTAATTCCCTAGAAGGGCTAGTCTCTGGTCAAACCCCTTCCCATGGCACAGCAGGACAACATCTGGCAAATCCTCTGAAAGCAATGGGCATAGACATGCTCTTTGCAGAGGAGTTCATGCATTCCTGATTCATGTGCCTTCACTGGTGAAAGGAGGACCCTGGAACAAGAGCCCCAGGCCACTGTTCCTTTTCCAGATCCTCTTGCTGAAACTCTCATGCATAGAACTCCTCATGTCTTCCACTTATGTTCTCCCTGAGGCCCCACAGAGTCATTGTACCACCTTGCCCTCCTGGTTTTGGCATGATGGGCATCAACATCACCAGAAAGAAGAAAATAATGGTAAGGATCATTCAGTGGCTCATGTCTCTGAACAAATCACCCCCTGAAGTTTCTGATATGCTCTGCTTCATGCCTTTTTCTTGAGCCTACTGAATCCATTTTTGAACTCTTGTCTCTCAAAACCTGGCTGGGGGGGGGGGGGGGGGGGGGGGGGGGGGGGGGGGGGGGGGGGGGGGGGGGGGGGGGGGGGGGGGGGGGGGGGG
>JAWWEW010000041.1:32042682-32064025 GCA_035583185.1 Anabacerthia variegaticeps
CCCCCCGCCTTGGTTGTTACCCACCATCAGTTGCCTATTTGTTTTAAGCTTGCTCAATAGATGATCAAGGAACATTAACACAGGAAGGGTCAAAGGGTCAAGCAGTTTGGGAAGGCCATCTCTCTGGACATCATATGCCTCAAGCTCTACCCTCATTTTATGTACCCAGTGGATTCAGTAGGGTAGCTACATGCTATCCCTTTTCATGTACTGCAACAGATCCCAGTGTAACTTCCTAGCACACAAAAGTATTCATGATTTCAACTACTTTCCTTTCCCATTGAGAGGAAAATACAGGCCAAATTCTCAAATCTTTTGCAACTCAAAAATGTCAACAGAAGACATACTTTACCAAGATATTTCATTTTTTAAATTCTCATTCCATTGCTGATATTACTAGAAAAAAGAAATACATGTTTCAAAACAATTTTTTCAACTATTAAGAAAAACTAAAATCTTAATTTGGAAAATGGCAAAGTCGGTTGTTTCCACAAATTTAAAACTTTTTCAAAATTATTTTAAATGAGGAAATTAATCAAAAAGGATCTCCCACAGGCAGTTTAAATTCAGTCCAGTCAATATTTCCCAACTGAAAATCGTTTAATCAAAAATTACTCTGATCTAATTTATCTTGTACATTATTGATGATGTTTTGATATGTAGTTCTTCTTAAGTAATTTTTTTCAACTTGCTTGTTCCAAAAACTTGGTATTAAAAACTTTACATGAAAAATTCATTAGAGCACAATGAGGCTCTTATATTAGGTTTCTAATTACATAATTTCACCAGATCAGGTGACGTTCAAATAGTCTGAAATTTTCAATCCTTACCTCTAACACTAAAGACAGAAAGCTCTACACTTAAAAAATCCTGAGAAACAGGAAAAGAGTAATTCTTTATTACAGTTCACATCCTGAGTTTGGTGAAAGCTTAACAGGTTAACACTGTGCTTTGGAGAACTGAAACATAAATTAAAGCTTAGCTTTATAAACTCTGCTCTTCTGAAAATCAGGTCCTACAAAGGGATCAACTCCAAATACAGACAATTCAGGAAGATAGAACCATCCAATTTCAGCTTTTTAGACAGTAAAATCTTGCAAATAGAGTCTGAACAGAATATATAAATTGTGTGCATAAACACATGTCTACAAAATCACAATAAGTTACAGCATAAAATCTTTCTGACTAAGCAAGCAGCAATTCTAACAAACCACTTCAGTGCTGAAATTTCATTTTAAGAAAAATAACATTTTTGCTGAGATAAGGCACCTCGGTGCTGGTTTATATAATGAATTAGGTTTTCTCGAGATAAAGGAACAGACTTGTTTGTCTTTAATTGAAGAGAGAGATTAAAAATTCACATACATAGATATCTACAAAACTATACAACTTTTCATATAAATAAAATTTACTTAAAGAAAAAATGGTGTGCAGAGCCACTTACATTTAACATTATATGTATTGACAAAACCTTTTTCTAATTAAGTTAATTTCAAACAGCATGAAAGCAATCTGATGAAAACACTGCTACAGTTCATAGCTAGATATTACTGGTTGTTTATGGGTTAATTATAACTTTGGTTTTTATCTCTGCTCTGTATGTTGATTGTTAAAATTAGAGACTACTATCTATAGGCTAGACATCTGGAACATGAGCAAATAAACTTCATATCCCCTAGTGCGAATCCATGTGATGGCATAGCCTGTTTCCTAGGATTGTTGAAAAATGTTGCTAAATTAAAAGCCCTCAAAATAAATCTGACCTATTACCCTGTTTTCTGAATTTCAGGACTGCAATCTGCATCTGATGAGGTCTTCCTTTATCAAAACCAAAAGGCTTCTGAGCAGAGAAATTTTATGTAATGAAAAATAAAACCACCTCCTTTCCTAGCCTCTTGTTTTTTTCATCCTGACATTTAGCAATAGCAGCTGAGTTTTCAAAAGGATACAGCTGCCAAAGCCTTGTACTTACATTTCTGTGCAGAAAGAGCTGCAGTTCTTCATATAGTTCATAACATCTGTGACACAGCTGCAAGGATCTCTTCTGCTGATTTCTTTAAGTAGCAAAAAACAGTGTCCACCATGCTATATTGCTTTCCTTCTTTTATGACAGTGATAAGTGAGGCCTTGCAGCAGGAGGACCATTCATTCTGCACTGTTAGAGATAGCCTGTATTTGATACCTAATCTTCCATGACCCATTAGGAACTGTATTAAAGGAACTGCTAAGAAGTATTTGATCAGGTAAAAAGTATGTATTTGAGGCACAGGCATGCAAAACAACATGTTTGAGGACGAGAATATTTCATATAATGAATAGAATGCAGCACAGTCAGGTAATAAAATAACAGAACAAAGGCATACTGACTTGGAGGCACATCCTTCCCCAGAAAACCCACTACATTCTTTGTGGCAAAGCCACAGAGACGGTCAGTCCCAGGAATAAGAACGAATAGCCTCTCACAGACAAGCTGCTTGACCCAAGGGTTGCAACACTAATACAAGGTACAAGTAAAAAAAAATCATGTCATGTTTTATATTAGTCCATTAGTGTCTGGTTTCCTCTGGATTGTCAATAATCCTCAGAGAAATAGACTTTCACAAAACCAGCCACAGGCTTAATCCCTCAGGAATGCATTGGTCTGGCAGACTAGCAGAATAGGATAAGACAGAGGCAATAGCAATACTGTGTGAAAGCCATATCTGGTGGTGTATGTCTGGGATATACAACGAAATTTTCTCTCTTCATTTTCCTTTGTTCACTTCTTTTCCACCAGCAAAGGAAAAGTTATTTTAGTCAGGCGAGGGTATCAGAAGAGAGGAGTTCTCTAATAGAGCCCCTTGTTCAAAGCAGGGTCACTTCTGAGCTCAGACCATGCTGCTCAAGGTTTTATCCTGTTAGGTCTTGTAAACCCCCAAGGGCAGAGAGCGCAGTTGTCCTGGACAGTCTTATGGCATAAAAAAGGTTTTTACATCCAGTCTGTACCTCTCCTCTTTTGGTTTATGCTCATTATCTCTCAAAGACCCTGTGTCCATGTCCTCACTAACCACCACTTAAGTACCAGCAAGCTGTTGTTAGGTTCCCACAAAAGCCTCCTTTCCACTAGGTGGTGAAAAAGTCTCAGTCCCTCAGACTCTTCTTGCAGGGTAAAAGCTCAAATCTTGAATGTCTTGGAGGCCCTCTGCTGAACACACTCCAGTTTGTGTCTTTCTTTTGGGGAATCAAAACTCAGCACAGTGAGACAAGGTCTAGTTAACGAGTGTTGAATAAGGTAGGATGAAACCTTTTCTCAATCTACCAGTCATACCTCTGTTTTTGCAGCCCAGGAGGCCACTGCACATGCTAAGCTGCCCACCAGGACGCCAGTGAGCTGCTCACCAGCCAGGACCACCCCCAGCAGCCAGGGCTGCTGCACCAGGCCTTCCTTCCCCAGGGCAATGCTGGGCATTTCTCCTCCTTGAACAAATATCAGTCCAAACACTTTACTCAAATGGATACCTGAGACCACCAGCTAAGTGGAGGAACTGAACCTCTTACAATAGCTGTCTGCCCAATAAAACCATTGATTGTCAGCAGGGCCAGAGCAGTGGGAGCAGCTGCTGTGGCTGCCAGACTGACTAGCCATGCTGCAGCCATAGCAGCAGTAGGCACGTAACCAGGTCCAATCCTTCTAGTCCAGGAAACCAAAGACAAGTCCAGACAGCAATTCAAAGACTTGCTTAAGGATATCAAACGAAGTGGCAGTGGCAGTTTCAATAAGCAGAGTCCAATGAGCTGCTCAGGGAAAAAAAACAATCATCTTGTTAGCCCTTAATCTGACAAAAGCAGTACAGAGCCCATCCTGAGAGCTGAACATGATTAGCAGTTATTCTATGGCACCTCTGTGTAATCAGAAAATGCTCTGACAACAATTCCAGGAGGAGATTAGGGTCTGTTCTCTGCCTGCAAAACAGGTAAGTCTGCCTTCAATAAGCTCAGTGAGGGAAACACCTATTTTGCAAAGAGACAAGGGGTGGCCCTGCTCATACTCTACTGTTTCTGCAGCCAGAAGCTGTGGTTGGAGTTTTCCTAGTGACAAATCCCCTAACTTGCCCTATGAAGAAATGTGACATGTTGGTTCAGACCTAGTGTTACACACTTCACGTGCAAGCACACAGAATAGCTTGTGCCTGCTTAGCAAGCAGCAGACAGGCAGTGGATCCCTCTTGCTTTTGTGTAGCCACAAGACCACAGCCCTGCCTCTTCCCTTACTCCACTGCTTCCTCCCAGAACATTTCAGTGCAGCCCAGACCATGGGTGGCAGCAAGGCCACAGCTCTGTAAGGAGGCACTTGCACATGTGTGGTATAAGCATAAGGAGGTGGTAGCAGCGCTGAGCCCAAGGAGCTGCTTCTCACCTCTGCAAGCCAGTGCCCTGGAAACTCATCCAGCCCAGCTGCCTCTGAAATACACTTTACAGGAGCTCCCGTACAGCTCTCTGGTCAAGTTTATTTTGTTGCTGCAGCAACCATTTTCTCTGGCTCCACATGGCCCTGTCAGCTCCTCCATTGCCTCTAAAATGAGATTTTTTGGTAGGGAAGGATGGGAGGAGAAAAGCTCCTATAGAAAAGGAAATCTGTGGGGGGGAAATCTATTTAGGTGTATAAAAACTGTACAGCCAACAAGATCCTAAAGGCATTTTTAAATGAACAATCACTTGAGCATTCAACAATGAACCTGGAAGAAACCAAGAAGGAAAAAAGAACCAAGGTCAACATAAACCACGGTATATTTCCATTTGAGGTTTTTCCCTCCAAAAGACAATGCCATTTACTTTATCACTGCACTACTTCAAGAGAAGTAGTTTCTTTTCTTTCTATATATTGCTCAGCCAGCTGACAAAGCTAGTAACAGATTTCGGTAGCAAAATTTTGCATATGGGTTTTACTCACTAAAGATTGAAACAACACTGCATAACTCCCTATAACTGCAACAATCACTTACTGTCTTTTATTTAATGATACCAACAAACGACCCTATGTTAAAAGCTGACTTTCATAAAAATAAGGCAATTTTTTGACTTGGCAAATCAAAAAGATGAAGAAAAAAACCACAAATGAGGTAATAAACAATTACTTTCAAAGAACCAATTATCAGTTTAGTAATTTACATAATAAGAAGAGATGGTGATGCAAATATAGTGTAGCTGCATCTGTAAGATGTGATTTAATCGGTAGAAAGAATCAACTAGAGAAATTACTTTAAAAATCCAGGATTTTGCAAGTTTAGGGAAAAGGTCTCCTTTCTCATTTAATGGGAAAATATTATCACTATTCTGCTCTTGTTCTACAGACAAAATGTCACTGATGTCTACTGAAAGTCTGTCAAGTCCCAAATATGTCACCCATTCACCTTGCAGAGCACTAAGGTTTTTGCCCATCTTACCACTGCACACATCCAGAAAGAGTCTGCCTCTGTCTTTTCTATAGCTAGGCAGCAATTAGCCTTTCTCACAGAGGGCTTGAGTCAGATTTAATTTATCCCTCCCCAAGCTAGTTCACCTATAGAAAAATCCAGAACAAAATTTTAATATTCCTCCCACTCGCTGGTACAGGATGCACGCAAACACTTCTTCAGTTGGCCAGGTACTATTCTTGTGTTTAATATCATGCTTAGCCAATTTGGAGTAGAACTTTCCCCATATTTCAGCATAGAATTGCTTCTACCCAGTGAACCTTCTATTTTGCATCAGTTTGTAATGCAACAAATACAAAAATACAAATGTGATCAATGCATGCAACTTCTCACTGTTTATTCACTGAAATCAAGCACGTGATAATCAACCATGTGAGATGACTGTGACTGAGATTCCTGGCCCCCAAGTCCTTGAGGAATAACAGTGATCTATACCATAGAAATTTTCATCCTGAAACTTTTCTATGGCTTTTTGAAACTAGTGTCGGGGTTTGTTTATTCTTTAATGTTTTTTATTAGTGGTTAAACGAGTATTTGGCATGGGGACAGGAGCATCTGACTGTCAAAGATATCCTGACAAAGTGCCTTAACAAAGAAGATTGCTTACCAGGGAGTTGAGCACAGTTTTAATGTCTACTTTATCCTTGTCTCTTTATTGAAACTTGAAGGACCATAATTAGTGCAAAATGAGATGGTAATTTTCTGATTTGGACAAGTGTCCACTACAAATTTAAGCCTGTCATTTCACACAGACCAGACAAAAGCTCTCAGGTGATAACTCCAGTCAGATAGTGCCAACTCAACCTGGGACATAAATCAATGCCCTAGAGGTGAAACACTTCAAATCCTGTTACTGTGTTACTAAGCAATCCATTCTGCCACCTTAAGAATCCTTGAGAGTTGTAAAACCAAGGCAGTAACACAGCCTAGACTGAAGAACACATTTTCACACATTCTTTAGTATCCCATACTGGTCAGCTTATTAAGATTTTCTGCACGTATCAATAGAGAAATAAATATTTTGCCATCCAACTGAAAAAGAGTTCACAAAAACTAATGGCAGCTATAAAAATCTCATCACTTTATTTAAACTGAGTCTATTCTTACCATAAGCTTTGGAATGTGACAGCTATATGTGCTGTACACAGGATAAAAAATGCACAGTAGCATAACTGCAGCTCCAAGAAATGTCACAAGACTTTTTTGTTGCTTTTGGTTTGTTTTGTTATTTGTTTTTTGGGGATTTGTCTGTTTGGGGTTTTTTTTGCAGAACTGCATATGCAGAAACACAACCAATTCATTAAATTATCTTGAATAAATCAAATTGTTTTAAACAATTATCTGCCTCACTTTGTAATTTTTTTTAAGATTATTTCACTTCATCTAGCGTAAACCATCTAGGGTTTTTACATTTAAAACATTCAAAATCAAAGTATTTCCTTTTGATTCAAAACACAACAGTTTCTAACTTTTAGTTAAAAACCACAATATTTTGGTTTGTGATACTTCCAACACATTTTATATTTTCAGTAGCCCTGGACAACCAATCTTATGCCAAGTACTCCTCATTCTCTCTGTAGTCCAAATTACCTAACACCTACCTCGTTACTTATTTGTTAAAGACCTTCTGCTTTGACAAGCTTAAAGAACCACAATGACCCAGACAAAGGTAAGGAACATCCACTAATTTCTATGCCTTGTAAAAAAAATTAAAGCTGCTCTTTATATTCTGTGTACAGTATTTGAAAATATTATTACTCGTTAATAATAAAAAAAGAATAATTAAATATTTGAAAATAATCCCAGAACTAGAATTTCATGCTAAATTGAACGTGTGACAGAAATTAGCCCTATTCTAGTAAACAGTAAGGTTCTTTTGTTCATCAATATAAATAATAATACCAGTTTGCATTTAAGATAATTTGAATTTTCAGACCTTAGCTGTAGCAGTAGTCACCAGTGTGCTGTTGACAGGAGTGGTCGTGTAAGAGCTCAGAATTAGCTAACAGACTTTCCAGCTTCTTCCTCTCTGGTTCCTCGGGTCATGCCAACAGCAAATTGCTCTTCAAACTCATGGAAAGAGCAGCCAGGGCAACTCATATTCTGCCTTTCTGGCTATCCTCCCTTTCACCCCAGGAACCCCCAACAAGCTCAGCTGTTTTCCACATGTGATGGTGTGACTGTGATTGCAGAAGCTGCACTTTTCAATTTTGTTCCACAACTTTTAATACTGCTTGGAGAGATATCAGCACTCCCAAACCACTTAATCAAAATTTACTTATAAATAAATATAAATGATATATAAATAACTCCCTTGGATATTTAGAAGATATTTATTAGGATAATGTTCTGGAAGAAATGAAGATAGATAGGAAATTGTAAGTTTTAGCATAAATTACTAAAATTTTGAAAGGAAGGGAGGAGGATGAAGCCCTAGAGAAAAATAAGTACATTTCAATGGTATCTGTGTGTGCTAGAGAATGTGAAAGTATTGTTATCACATTACCTTTAAATTATGGTTATGGAAATACATTTTTAACAACAACTTGTATTTCATTGATCAAGTGTGATATAAAGATCCTTAAAAACAAAATGTAGGCACAACAAAAAAAAAAATTAGAAAACTGCCCAAGTTTTCAGAATCACAAACCATATTAATACCACCCAAATGTTTTTTAAAAAAAAGTTGCAGTATCTTGTAATATTTTTACCCAATAGTTCATTTTGACAGTCATCCATTTAAACCCAGTATTAAGCAGAAGAGAAAGACATGGATTAAGGAGAACCTACAGGAAAATAGTATTGTTAGGTAGCTATGCTTCTGAAATAATCTCATCCCTGATGTTAACTTTTCTACCTCATACATACCCATTTTATAATTTTTTTCCAGCATTATGCCATATCAAGCAATTTAACTACGCATATTAGGAAAATTCTGATTATATTTGTCAGAGTCCCAATAATTTGTTACTATGGCTTTGTATATTCCCAATTTGACTTGTCCCAGATGTGGAGCTGACTCTTTGGTGTCACTGCTTTATTGTCACTGTTTTGTCATCACATGCCTATATATGTGCGTGTGTATATATATATATAGAACATATATATATTCTATATATATATATATAGTCTCCATTTTATGCACATAGGCACTTAAAAATCACTTAAAATTGGGTCAGTTCACATGCTGTTTCCAGCTTACAGATATAGAGAAAAAAAAAAAATTAAATGTCAAGTAATATCCTTTAATTTATGCTTTACCCATTAAACCACCTTCCTGTCTAGACTCATCAAGGTGATTCATCTGGATACCTCTCAAACCAGTGACTTCAACTTTCTCTGTATCAAAACCAATGACATCCTTACCAGTATTTTTCTTTTCCAAAACACTATTGAAACAATCTTCTCTAAACACTGAAGTAGTCAAAACCTCAAATCATTACAAACACAAATCTTGACTCTGATCCCACTGGGAAATGTTCAATTTTTCACAGAAAAGACAAGACTAGAAAGCTACTAGATGTTCTCCCAGTCCAAAGAGGGAACCAGCTGTACTTATGTCATTCTTCAATGGCTCTACGTCAGTCCCCTCTTCTTCTTCAGCCTCCCTCAGATAAAATGCCTTACTGAAGACCAACTAGTGAAAAATAAACAAACACCCTGAGTTCTGTTTTAGAAAGATATTTTTAAATTTCTGTTCATCACATCCCAGAAAGCCTGAGGAAAAAAAAAAAAAAAAGGAAAAAAAAGGGAAAAAAAAAAAAGAAATCCTTCAAATCTACACTCTGCAGAGAGGATTGCACCCTCACTGCAGAAGAGATTTGCAGGAGTACTGCTGCAGATACACACTGCAGTAAAATTTTGCCAGTTGACAAAAGAGCTGCGTAGCCTTGACACACACACTGGCTTTTTTATTACAATGTTGCAAATTAATCCTTTGCCCAGGAGGCTTTTGTGGCCCTGCCATTAAAATTATGCATGTTGTGAAAGGAAATGTTTAGATTATCTAAAGATGCTGTCGAGCAAATTAAGGCTATTGTTGAATGTTTGCTTTTCACTGTCAGACACCAGCCGGCTTCACCAGGACTATCTGCTACAAGTAGAAATGAAAATGCAGGACAGAAAATTATCCAAAATTACAATTTATAAGAAAATACTGAATTCAAACTTTTTAAATCTTAAAGAAGACACATTGATCTGTGAATGCACTAAAGATCACAGAATTCATACTCCCACACATTTTTTATTATATCCTCACAGTCTGGCTTAATAGTGGAACAAGAAATTTTCATGATAAAACATTTACTAAGCTATAACTGAGTTAAATAAATGCAAAGAATAAAAAAAAATAAAATAAAACCACTCCACTGTAACATACATGAATAGTAAAGCTAATGAAGAAAAAGTCAAGTCTCTTAATTTTCTAGGCAAGGAATTAGTTTGACATTTATTTGAGAGAGGTCTCATCCCAAGAAGATCACACAATCTGTTACACCTTATGGTTTTAAACAAAGTTATGAGCCTCGATTTTATCTCAGTCCTAATAAGACCGTCTCCCTTCACACCATCAGTTTTAAAATAGAACAGTGCAAAGAAATCAATGGGTAGCTCTACTTAATAATTAATGCAGCCAACCAAAATTCAAGCACTGCACGTTGTACAGCTGCTCTAAGACATGCAATAAATGGCTGCTATTATCAATCACAATAATTAGACGTCCACAGCATAACCCTATATTGAGCTGTATAAAAGACCCTATTTGGTGTATTTATTGGTATTTGTTTTAAACAATTTTCATGACATATCCATTCCAAGCACAACAGAAGGCATAGCTTCTGCTATTTGTTTTCATTAGTACTACAACATGTAATTAATTTAACTCTTTAGTGCAAAATAACTACATGTGTTATTAAAGTATGAAGATTATAGATATTTTATATTTCTTGAATAGCTAAAAGTTGATACCTCTGCTATTTCAACATGGAATAGATTTTTTAAAATGAAATTGAGGGTTTTATTTATATGTTCATTGTGGAAAAGTTGTTCATGAGAAGAGAAGTGACACAGGGGGTTAAGTGCAAAAGCTCTTCTGAAAATGAGCTTTACATTCTCATACAGCTAATCCAAAGGAAGTCAGCGAGCTTCAGAAGAAAACATCAATTTGCCACAACTGATAGCCTGTTTCATAGATATGTCTTACTGAAATAAGAGAAGGTTATTCCAGGGCAAAACTGCCAGTTACATGATGAAACTCCTACACAAAAGAAACACCTCTCAGTTGCCAATAGGGTCTGTCTAATGAGTTACAACAGGAAGCTAAAAATGTTGTAGGGCATCTAAGATCAAGTGGATAGGTCTAACGCTATTTTTTTAAATGTGACAAAAATGAAAATGTTTCTACCCCTTCTATATTAACATTCTGTCATTATTAAAAAAAGTAAAGCTTATAAACATGGGCATTGAAATTTTTGAATTAATGGTGTAATTCTTGGCTATTCTACAAAAACAAATTATTTGATAAGGAAAAGCAGAAATTTCAAGAAGCAATTTTTTACATGTGACTACAGTTTTAAATTAGCATAACTGGTTCCTAATAAAAGAATTATTTGATCAAATAATAGAAAAACTTGCAGCCTAGCCAATGAATACTATAGGGAGACAGGGAGTAACACATACACTTTTATGCAATTTCTTATCTTAACATGAAACTGTAAGATTAAACAGAAAACTATTAAAAAAATTTTATTAATTTTTTTTATTAAAAAGTTTTGAACATTTTGGATATTTATTGAAAGTAGTTAAACTTCAGGTATGTATTTGGACCTTTTGAAATCTACCATCAGCTTCACTGAGTAGAACATAATGTTTATTCTCTACCAGTGGCAACACAGGATATTACTCAGAAACCTGGGGAATGTTATATTTTTCGTCCTCTCCTAAAACAGTACTTGAGATCTCATTTTGCAACTTTTTTTTAGCTCATTTTCATTTCATAAGTTAACCCATAGAGTTTACAGTAACTAAGGAGCAATCTGTTGTACAATTGTCTTGCTTCTCAATAACTGCAATGAGCTGGCTGATATTTTACACATACCTTCATGCATAAAGACAAACATCAGTCAGAAATAAAATCCTAAGACAGTAAATATCTACCAAAGCTATAAGAAACTGGAAATGGAGCCCTATGGCAGTACTTATTAGGGATTCTGACAATAGGAAGGAATAGTAATCCCATTAATAAAATATACACGTACACATTGTATGATACATTCATTATTTATGGTTACCGAAACTAGTTCATGGCAGAAGAGAATCAAGCTCTGTAACTTTAAATGTCCTTTTCTGTGTTCTTTCTTCAGCCTTCATAGAAACACTTAACTCTGCATGAGATGTGATGTGAAATTTCACAGGGAATGGCTTGTTTCCTGGACAAGTGGTTCATGTGAGCTGTAGATCAGGCTTGCGATGAAAGCAAACTTCAACCTTAACTGTGTAATAGCTATAACTGTTCCATAATAAGAAAAAAAGATTAAGACTCAGTATATTTTTTTTGTAACTCTTGCACCCAGGAATTATCAAGAACCTAATGCACAATCCAGTCAGAATAAAGCATGCTAAGAAAATGGAATGAATATGGGTTTCTAACCTTTCCCGGGGACAGATTTGTCAGATGCTTCTTTCTCTTAGTTTTGTTTTGGGAAAAGGTATTTTAAACAATTGGGGTTCAAAAACAATACAGGGTGCTGCAAAGTTGGCTAGTACAAAGCAACCTCCACAGGTTTACACAGAGATCATGGTGCTGTTAAATAGAAGAAATACTGAACACTGAATTACACTGCATATTCACCAAATGGATTATATCTGTCTCTTAGTTCTACTTCAGCAATTATTAAAAAACTATTTTCTTACATATTTGACATTTTGAAAGAATTCTAACTTGAATTTGTTTCTGTGTAATGAAAACAAAGTCATCAAAAATAAACAACTCAAGACATGCTCTGTATAATGTATAATTTTACACTGTATAATTATGAACCCTGCATAATCACGGCTTCTGAGCAGTTATTTTTCAGCAGACCAAGCATTAATCCCACTCTACTACCAAACACTTCTTTATTTTAAAGTTTGGCTTAGGGGGATGACAAGATACTAAGTTGCCAACTGTCTCTACCACACCTCCAAAAGAATGAGAGAAACAATGAACAGCTCTCAAATGTGTTGGAAGGCGTTACTAACACGCAAGAATTACGATTTTACTGATAAAAAATTAGTATTATTAACAGTCTCCAAAGTATTCTGGTCATATAAATTTTACATTTCCACAGCAAAAGTTATCATGCTTTAGATCTCTTCCTATTAAGTCATGCCTGATGTCCCGTCCAAAGCAACATCAAGGTGCTGAAGAAAGGGGTATATAGTCTCACTACATTAATAAAAATAATTTTAGGAACAGCTTCTCCCATAATTATTTTTAGGTGGCATGAAATGAACAAGTCAGAAACGTGAGAGACGATCTATACAAAACATTTGATTTTGTACCACTTCAAACAAAGTTAGAGAAATGTGGTCATTTTCTTCTCGTTGCAGAAAGTAATCTGAATACAAATTATTGGATTTCTCATGTCTCCAACTGGTAAATTACATTCTGTTGTATTCTGAATAGTTTTCTTTTGCCATAAGATTAAGAGACCAGATAGTTTCATTACCTCCTTTAGCATATTTTGTGTGTCAAGAACACATCTAAAAACTGCAGTCAGAAATAAAGCTGTTCTTTGATTTGGCAAAACTCTTTCTGACTATAGACAAATGAGTCTACATGAGAGTAATTATTTTCTTCATTTTTACAAAATAATAATATTCACAGAAATTCTTTCAAAACATTTAATCAGGAGTTGTGATTTTAAAAAATTAATCTTATATACAGTACTTTATAAACATTGATCCCACAAAATCTCATAAGGATCCAATTTGTGTAATTCAAATGGGGTCAATAAAAATGAACAATTAAAAGATAGAGCAGCAGACTTCAATTGTGAGCGAAAATAAATACATTTTGCTTTGCTATTAGGAGTTACTATATTGACTTCAACAGATACAGAGGTGTCCTGGGTACTTCAAAGCACAACTGGACCCTTTTTGTGAGCATCATATACTTTGTTTCCAAAAATGCAGACTGGCTGACCTGGAGATGTCATGTCCAGATGCATAGTCCTCTTGTCGTAAGAGCAAGACAATGATTAAACAGTGGATGTACAACTTTTATTGCGTTAGAAGGTATTTGTAGAAAAATATTTATTTGTAGCTAAATATTATTTTATAAAAATCAGAAAAAGCTGTTTCACATAGTAAATTCCTTATGAGTTGTAACTTAGGCACATAAGATTTCAAGAAGATTAATTACCTAAAAAGGCAGACTGCTTGCAGGAAAATGCCTGCTTGAATCTTTCAACAATGCTGGTGGCCATGTTAACAATAGGACTCAGGCACCATTAAATCAACTTAGACAAGATGGGTCACCCACAAAATTCCTGCATCCAATTGCCTGCCATTCCTTAGAGAGCAAATAATCAGGAAGTACAAATTCTGGGTTCCAGTCTCGTGTTCCAGCACATATTATTCAGCAATAGTCTTATGTGTAAACTTTCTAGGAAGTGGACTGGATCCTACTGTACCTCACCTCTACTTATCTGAGTTTCATTGCTGGGCTACTGTCTAGATTCTGGTCACTGGAAAAGAAGACTTAGATCATGTAAAATACCCAAAAGACTGGAGAGCGAAAAGGGTCAGTAATGGACAGCAGATGTAATGAAGAGCAGAGTGCAAGACAGTGCAGAGCTTTAACAATCTCTTGAATCCGGTCTTTTCTATGGCAAATCAGAACCTGGCACAGCCATCAGATAAATAAATGTAATAACAATGGTGAGCTTATTAATTAAGTCGTAAATTTCATATTGTATACTTTCTTACAACTTCTGGGATTATCAAAGAACAACAAGTCATAACAGAATGGTGGCATAAAGCCACTATATTTAGATCGTATTTTTGGTCAGTGAGGCTGGATGATACAATACTTCCAGCTGTGGCATACCTTATACCATATCAGTAGTGAGACCTGTTTCAAAGGACACAAAAATTTTCTGCATAAACAGTAAAAAGCTAGTCTCTCTTACACTGACCTCCAAGTAATCTCTAATATTATAGAAACATGGAATTTATTAAGGATTTGTCCTCAAAGAAAACTACTCTGCTTTATCAAACTGCCTATAAATAAGGGAACTAAGATGATATGTTGTCAATAAGCAGTATAATTATTTACAGTTCAGAAACATCATAAAAATCAGCAAAAGAAAAAAAGAATATTTTAAAACTTCCATAGCTTTTACTTTCAAAAACATTTATGTATTAAAATGTTTAAAAAGCAGGAAAACAGAATGCACTAGGGCCATCTACCTCTTGATCCTTTAAAAAAAAATCCAGCAGAAATAAAATTATTTTCTGAGATTCTTTATTTAATCTGTTGAACAGAATTTTATAAAACTCCAAGTAGTTCAGTAACAAAACAGCAGTACCCTAAGGACACTGTAAATTCAGACAGAACTATGAATTTCCATTACTAAACATAGGTGTTAATTTGAATTTAAACTTATGAGAATGTTACCTGCCTTTGAACACATTTTAATTTTTTACATATAATTATTTATGCATTGGTGATCTTTTTAAAATTCTTTGCTGTGATTTTCACATTTTATCATTTTATTTCTAATATATTAAAAGAAAAAATACTTATTTCCCGGGATATCCAGCATATCATTATCCTTGTATAACCCCTTCCAAATTCATCATCTGTTGTTTGCACTCCACTAAAATTACCCTCGTAAAATCCCTAATGACTTACTCAAAGCCTATGCTTAAAACCCATTGAATCCCCATCCTCCTTGATTTATCAAACAACTTCAAAGCAATATATAACCTTTTCTTCTTCTTGGAACACTTAATTACAAAAATTTGACAGAGGAAAAGGTTGGCACATGTTATCAGAGAGATGAAGACCAAAAGTTAGCCTTTTTGTTTTTAATCTTTTTTTCTATGCCTTGGCAGAAGTTTGACACTGCATAGTTCAAGTGGGATGCACTTACTTCTTTGTCAGAAAAGAAAATCAAAGAATTATTAGAATAGCAGAAGTTTTGAACTATTTAGGCTAAGTAATAAAAACAGATTCGACTGAAGAAGGTACACAATATTTCCCTGACATCCCTCTGAAAACCACTGGAGGAAAGGGTAAAAATCTAGCCATCTACAGAGAAGTCCTCTCCCAAAGGACTCGTTGCTTAAGGGGCACATGAACAAAGTCAAAACTGCTGCGGTGAAAGCATAGCAATACTGTTTGCAAGGGCCTCAAAGTCGAGGGCCCTGCCGTGCCCTCCATCAGTGGCCTCTCCTATCCACAGCCCCCAAATCTGAACAGAATGGGACAGAAATTGTTCCTTAGGACAAGAACAAGTCAACATTTAGGCTTCTCACATGCTCTGTTCATTGTAAGTTCACTCAAGCTGGGATATCAAGGTTTTTCTCTATATGCTTAGAAAAAGTAATAAGAATTATGACTTTTAAATTGAGTTTCTCTATACTAGTAGGCCCCAAGAGCATATCAAAGCTGTGTTGAAAACACAGACTTACTCTTTCTTTGTGGATTGATAGAGCAAGGAGAAAACAGGACTTTAGAAATTAAACTAGAATATATAGTACTACTGAGGGGAAATGGTCAAAGAATGTACCTCTGTCTTTCACGCATATCCATTTTTCTTTTGTCAGTCTCCCACTATTATTAAAGACTGTGAAAAACATAAGAGGATATTTAAAATCTGAAGTGAAAGGCTGGAAATAGGATAGACACTGCTCGCTGTTATTCTCTTCTTTATAAAAAAAAAGAAATAAAATTCATAAATAGCCACATAAGTCAGGGAGGTTTTGTGGTTTACAGAAAAGAGCCACTGAGTGACCAATATTCCTGTAGGGTGAGGCAGCTGCATGAGTGCCATGTTCATAACAGGCAGGACCTCTGTCCATCCATGCCATCTAATATCAGGTTCCTGTGCTTCTTAATGGAGCTTCCAGACCGAAAGCAATGGTTGGCTCTTTGTAGTGCCTATCACCAAGGGATGCAGCCTGATGGCTACCAGCATCAGTGCTTTCCACTCACCCCATAAACTGCTTCACTCTGCTCATCTGCTATACAGGGAACCTGACATGCCCAAAGCCCTGCAGCATAAATGCATTGCTGGAGGTTTAAACTTCATTCAGCCAAATCTCCCTACAGTCAGGTACACATTGAAGAGGGATGTAGAGAGCAGTTTCCCTATTTTTAAAGCTGCTGTTCCAGTCATTATCAAAGTGTGAACAGTCAGTTTCAGTCACCTTCTCATAGGCAGAAATTCCTTTGTATTTCCTTATGAGCCAATGACTAGAATTGATAAATAATAATACTATCTATCAATACTAATGAGAACACATCAGTCAGCTTCTGATGAAGAGTGTTATTTGTAAGTGGATAGTCTCTAAACATTAGGCTGATGCAGATTTGTACTGTGGGACCTCCATACATACTGTGCAAGGTATAATGTTTAACCATAAAATCACTTCTCCTTTGAGACACCAGAAACCCTGTACTACAAATCCAGTATCTGTTCTCTTTCAAAGTGCATCCAAACCCACTAAAAGTCCACTGAGTCGAGTTTAGACTAGGATGGGAAGGAAATTTTCCACAGGCACACTTAGAGGGAGTCAGAGGCAATGGGGGTTTAACACTGTCCATGTTTAGGTCCAGACGGTTCTGCTGTCCCTGTGCATTTAAGGATGCTCTTTTTACTAACCAAAGGTATGTCAGCATTGATCTGAGCAGTCCCACACAGAGGGGCTCAGGTTAGCGTGGACAAAACTAGCCTAGGTACCAGAAAGCACATAACTCTCTAGCACAGCACTCCATAAGTAGTTATACCAAATTTCTCAGTAAAGCTGGCTGGATGGGCTGTGAAATGCACTTACTGTATGGCAGCTGGCATCTCTTGGGGACATCTGCACAGCAACTCACTGCTTTATAGATACATCTTTAGAAGACACAACTTGCTACTTGGAAAATTACTGTTCTTTACCTGACTGGCACTACCACTTCTAGTATTTCTTTCTCATTTTCAGACTCCTGCTAGAGGTTCAGAGGACTCTTCATACATTAGGATTGACAACACCATTATTTGCCTCATGTCCAAAAAATTAATCGACAGATTCTTGATATAAATGCTTGGATCTTTCCCTACTAAATCCTTTAAGGTGACCTTGCAAGGTCTTCTCCAGTTGTTTTCAGTCATAAACTCTTAGCTGGAAAATACAATCACATGTTGTGATTCCTTCAAAACGAAACTCCTCTGATCCTGTCAGCATCAATATTTCCTTCAAAAAGAAGGCAAACCTCCACTTTCTTTATTGTTGACAGGAACTATAAACTCCATGAAAAAAAACACCTCAACAGCCTGGAAAAAGAAAGAAAGGCTACTTTCCAAGTGTTGAAAATTGATATTCAAAACATTTTTTTTAATCAAATATCAATTAGGGCGTTGATGCTCCCAGTACACCAAACCCCAAAAAAGGCATTATTTTAATATTCAGAAAAAACAACCAACACTGTTTATAAAACTGAAGAAACAAAAAGAATGATAAGCTAGAAGAGGAAATCTCTATGTTCTTCTGGAAGAAATAGTCCAGCTCATGGAAAGAGAAATCAGAAATATTTTTTCTTCCTTTATATTTGATCCAATAAATGCAAAAAAAAATCATTAATAACTTCCTACTTATTTCCTCTTACTTACTTAAGACTCTCAACTCCTACAGCAGTGCTTCACAGAAACATTGTCATGAGGCAGGTTTATTTTCAATAGAGCATTACCACACTATGATGCAGAATTTTTTGTTTGAGGCTGTTAAAATTATATCTTTTTTATTAAAATTACTTACAAAATTAGTTATACTCAGCAAATAACCTTGAATGTTCTGAAGGCTGAAGATTTTTAATAAACTAGAACTTAAATATACAGAAACATACAACTTTGAGGAAAAAACCAGTCAGATCTAAAAAAAAAATTCAATTTAAATGCTCAACCATACTGGCTTCACTTATGAGACAATCTCTAGCAGCAGGAGATAAATCAGAGCACAGCAGTAAATTATAGTTTTAATTCATCTGATTATATAATTTTATTCTTCTCTTTCTCTTTTTAAATCAGTGCTTGAGGGAATGAATTTATTGCTGAGGCTTCTCTTTCTGTTCTGAATGATGGATTAAACATTATTCTTGGAATTACATATATATGCAATTTAGTACTTCAAAAATTCCTTTGTTTTATAACTTAGCTAAAAATATCTGCCTCATATTTATTACTGAAATATTAGAAAATTGGAGAACTGAAAGAATAATATAAAATATGTAAATGTTCTACAAAAACATGTTTTCATCAAATTTTACCTTTTTTTGCTAATTGGATCTTATTTATTGAACCAAACTTTTCAAAAAAACTGACATGAAAGTCAGAAAGCAAAGAGTACCTCAGTTACTTTATTATGATAACAGACTGGAAAGTTTAGAGTAAGCAGATCCCTCAATAACAACATTAGTCAATATCTGAAGCCTATAATGCACTGGCATTAGATTAAAACATATCAAGTGGCAGACAAAACTTAATTGTGGCATTAGGGGGAAGCAGGTAAATGCAAAAGACTTGACAGGTGGACACAGCTCAGGGAAAGAAGCAGGTGGATGAAACCCAGTTGGGAGTATTCTTCCTTTTATTCTTTTCAGAAGAGTAGCAGGAACTTCTCTGTGCACTGCCTTTCCCAAAATAATGCACAAGAAAAATGCTGTTGACGGAATAAGGCAGAAACAAGTCCTGCCAAGAGGCAAGCACTCAACATAAACAGGACCTGCAGACTGGTAAGCTTGGCAGATTGCCCTTCTCTCCTCACCAAACTGGATTGTTAACCATGGAGTTAAAATCTCCAGCCATTTGATTTAGCTCTACTCATACTATTTAGCTTTGCCTTGGTTATTAGGTAGGTCATTGCCTCTCTCTTTAACTAACTCCCAATAAAACATCATCTAATGAAAAAAAAACCCTTGAATTTTAACTAGGTCTGAGAGGCACTTCTTGTACAAGAGAATAGTGAGGAAGCAGCCAATTCCTGTGAAACATTTGCTGTTTGTCCTCACAGTTTATATGCTAGGAGAGGCTGAAATAATTTGTGTAATAACCAGCTGGATCTCAATATTTCTCTCTCAAGCTGTTGGTTTGTTCAGTTTTCTCCCTTTCTTCAATACAGCAGTTTTCCCACTGAACTTGCTGTTCCTTAAATTCCATCTGTGCTTTCAAGCTATTACCCATCTGTACAGCATGAACTGCAAATAAACCTTCGACCAAGTGCTGAGCGAGCTTACTCTGGTTTTATTATACTCTGTAGCCTCTTTCATGAGCTGGTGAATAATCATTAAACAAGACCAACATTAGTTCAAATCATACAACATGACTCTTTCTCTGTTGTAAGATAAGAAGTTAAACCTTTCTTTTCTAATTAAAAAATATCAATATTTTTCAAAGTAAAAATAAGATTTCTTCCTAAATACACCAAAGCGTTCAAACTGGTACACTGCTCTCTTTGTAGCTAGGCTGTCCTTTTCAGAAGCAGATAGTTATCAGTTTTGTGCTGGTTTTGGCTGGGACGGAGTTGAGTTTCTTCATAGTAGCTCTCAGTGCCCAGAGTACCAGCTCTCCTCGCTTGGCACCAAGCATGGGGCTCAGCTCTGCAGTACCACTCACCCCTCCGATCCAGCACAGCTGTACATGAAGCCACGGCAAACATTTCCCCACGAGATGCGTAACTGGGTGTGTCACAACCTCTAGTTTCTCATTACCAAGCAAAATCAACATCTGCACTTCTCAGTAAGGTGTTTTAACAAAGCTTTTAAACACTAATCAGTACAGCAATCTCTCTACTCTACGGGTGTTTTCTTTCTGATAACAGTCTTCCTTTCTAGTAGAAATGAAAGGAGCAAGAGATTACATATGTAATTATCTACACGTATTATCTACATGTATCAAGAACTTCTGCATTTAATATGTTTTGCTAAAGTCACACTGAATGATAGTACCACTTTTAAAGTCCAGTGGTCGGGTGATTATGTCAGCCCAGGTTTCCCAAAATGATAGACTAGAAAACTACAACAAAAAACATCCACTTGGATAGCAGAATATGTCAAACATGTTTTGCAGGATTATACAGGATTTGATGTCTATTGGTTCCTTAACAGGCCTACTTTAGGACAGCTGCAGTGATGATTCCTCAGCAAAAATGGGATATGATATTTGCAAATGCAAAGCTATTAACAAAGCAAATGGGTTATAATACTAATTAAGAAACCACTAAGCAACCATGCATGACCTATTCCTGATTTGTGCCACGAGACTCTGCACACTGAAAGCAAATGAAAAAATTCAGCAAAGAAGATGACTATGCTGAGTTAAATGAATCCGTCATCCTTATTAAATTAGCATTTATATTCTAAAGTGTTGTTAATAGTGTTTGGTTCAGTTAATACTAGATCTGAATTACAGCTAATTATGTCAATAAAGTAGAGCTCTGCAAATACATAGTGTGAGTTCTGCAAAATTCTACACTAAAAATTGCAATTTTATACTTCTTTAATCTCCGCTATTGCAGTATTCAGAATTCGATTAAAAACTATTTACCAGTGTTTGAATTAAAAATTCATTTTGATAGCAATATAGATCAATTACTTTTAATTTTTTTTATTTAAAGAAAGCATTTTTATTTTCTGAAATAACAGACTC
>JAWWEW010000041.1:32079487-32142046 GCA_035583185.1 Anabacerthia variegaticeps
CATACCTACATCTTTTAAATGCCTCCAGGGATGGTGACTCAACCACTTCCCTGAACAGCCTGTTCCAATGTAATATGATAACTAACATGAATCTTTTCTGTGAAAAAGTTATTTTTTTTAATTTAATAATACACTCAAATAATCTCATTTTGAAGAGAATTCTCATGGCAGCATAATGAGTCCACTGCAATTTCCTGAGAGTAGGGGCTAAATGTCGCTAAAAGAGTGAATTACAATAATCAGCCAGTGAGATGACAAAAGAATTAGTAGGCATCTCTGTAACTTTACTTCTGATCAAGGTCTCAGCATGGCACTGATATAGAGATTGTAAAAAGGAACCTCAGCATGGCACTGATATAGAGATTGTAAAAAGGAACCTTTGTAACAAATGCAAATACTTACTAAATTATAAAACTAAGTAACATGACATTTTGTGACCGGATGTATCAAATGATGCTAAAAGCATTACAAAATGTAATAGCAAAAAGGAGAGATTAGAGGAAGAAAAAAAATAATTATTTTAAATATTCTGCAACATAATTCATGGTCTTTGAAGCATACCCTTAGCACGGGTATTTTTCAAATAGATTACATTTCTATAAATGAGAACATAATTAAGAATAAATGGAATAACTTCTAAATGAATTAAACACTTGGTCACCAAAAACTGATTATTGTTGTTGGCAGACATCTCCATTTTTCTCATTAAAGTCAACAATTTTAAACACTTTCTTCCTATTAACCTGACATATGTGATGAAGGAACTATAAAATTTAACACCATCTAATGAAACTATTTCCACCTTGCACTTCTTCTCAGTAAATGATGACAGTCTGTTCCCCAAGCAAAAGAAACAGTCCTATGGATTTCTTGAGGGGTGAAGCCAATGGCACTGTTTGACAGCCAAAAAAACCAGATAAACCACTAGCTGCCTTTCAGTGACTTTGCTGAGAGTGGAGAAGGATGAAGACTGCCAGGCAACCTGCTACGCTGCCTGATTATTCTCACAGGAACAGTCTTTCCTAAGATCCAGTCTGAACACTTCATGTTGCAATTTATGTCAAACTATTTCCTTGTCCTCTCACTATGAACCACTGTGAAGTGCCTGAGCCTGTCTCCTGGTTAACATCCTCCTAAGTAGGGGAGGACTGCTGTGAAGTCCCCTTGAAGTCATCTCTTCTCTTGGCTGAACATCCCCAGCTCCCCCATCTTCTCGCAGGACAAATGCTCCAGCCCCACAACCAGCTTCATGGAGCTCCACTGAACTCACTGCCTTCTTGCACTGCATGGCCCAAAACTGGATGTAGCATGTAGATGTAGCATCTTAGATGCAGTATCTAAGAAGTGCTGAATAGAGGCAGACAATCCCTTCCATTAATGTGCTGGCAGCATCCCCACCTATACAGCCCAGGAGGCTCCTGGTTGTCCTTGCTGCCAGGGCACATGGCTGGTCCATGCTTACCTGCCCATCAGGGCCCCAGGTTGTATCACATTGTGTGACTTGTCACAAAGGCAAGAAACCAGGAGCATTTCTTTCTCATGTCAATAGATGCAACAGTAGCACCTGGGGCCCTGTTTCCTGCCATTTCCCGCCAATGGCATTGCCATTGTGACTAATATCTTACTTGTAGAATCATGGTTTAAGAGGGAAAGACATGGAAAATCCTTCCTAAGAATCTGAAACATAACATTATCCTAAATAATTCTTTAATATACTAGCCAGCATAATTTCTTTGGGAACCATAAAATCACTGTGGTGTACGACTTATCCACCTGGAACTGGACAATGGTAAGGCCCTTCTAAATTTGGTACTAATTGTCCTTTTGTTTAAAGCTTCTGTACACATTCATGCACCCTAGGTCAGACTTGTAAATGCATCAAAATAATCCTTCATGGATACTTTTAATACAGCATCAACTGAGATGAGAGTAAAAATGTATCACATAAAGATGCACTACTGGGAAATCTCACAAACAGCTTCAGATAAAATCCTCTGTTAAAACTGATTAACTACCCAAGCCTCTGCTTTTTCTACTGTAAATTATGCACTAATTAATGTTTGCTTCCTATTACAGAGTGGTATTAATATGACAAGAAAAAAGATCACAAACACTAAAAAACACACACAAAACACCTGATTAACTCCCATTACTGAAAAGGAACCTAACGTATAATTAATTAGTCTTACAAATTATAGCTATTCCTAGATCTTATAAGAGACCTTACATCAGAATAACTCTATTCCTATACCAGAATATTATCTGACAACTTGAACAAACACTTGCTTTTAATTTTTAATCATCTCAGCTGTTATTTCTAAGTAGAGTCCAGGGAAAAGTTGCCACTTCACTATAACATGATCTCATCGTCACTGGTGAGGCTGCACCTCGAGTCTGTGTCCAGTTGTGGGCCCCTCAGTTCAAGAAAGACATTGAGCTGCTGAAGCATGTCCAGAGAAAGGTAATGAAGCTGGTGAAGGGACTGGAGCACAAGTCCTATGTGGAGCAGCTGAGAGAGCTGGGGTTGTTTAGCCTGAAGAAAAGGAGGCTCAGGGCGGGTGTTATTGCTCTCTACAACTACCTGAAAGGAGGTCAGTCTCTTCTCCCAGGAAACTAACAATGGGACAAGGGAAAATGGCCCCAAGCTGTGCCATGGTAGGTTCAGGTTGGAAATCAGGAAGAATTTCTTCATGGAAAAGGTTAAGCATTGGAACGGACTGCCCAGGATGGTGCTGGACTTACTATCCCTCACAGTGTTCAAGAAATGACTGGATGCAGCATTTAGTGCTAAGGCTTAGTTGACAAGGTGGTCGGTCAAAGGCTGGACTCAATGGTCTTGGGAGTCTTTTCCAACCTTAATGATTCTATTCATGATTCCATGATTTGCTGTCACCATGGGAACTTTCCTTTGATAATTTGACAAACAGAAATAAATCCTAGGTTCTGAACACATGTTTAGGATTTATTAGTTTTTACTAAGAAAACAGAGTTTAACAGAGACCTGTATAGAACTGTCTATTTTAATTTTAAATATCTTCCCCAGTGTATACAAGAAATCTAACTCAATGTATTTAATCTTTCAGAAACTTAGTGAATAAAGTAGGTGAGATTTCTTTTCATATACAATTTTGTTTCCATGAGTCCTGGTTCTGGCCAGGACAGGGTTAATTTTTGCAGTAGCCAGGAGGGGGCATGGCTAGGACACAGAGATTTTTCTAGTCATTGCCAGGGGCAGAGGGAAAGAAGTCTCTCTCCCAGGTCAGCACAGCTTGGTGAAGGAAGCAGTTGGGTATTGTCTATTGTCCAGGAGTTTCTGTGTGAATCACTCACCTTTCCTTCATTAGTATTGTTGCTGTTGCTGTTTGGTTTCTTATCTCATTGGTGTTTCCAGTACCCTCAACCCGTGATCTTCACATTTTGTGCCTCCAGCTCTCCTCTCCAGACCAACACATGAAGAGGGGAAAGGGGACCGAGCAAGCAGCACATACTTTGAAGAGTCTCAGTGAGAGCACTAAGCTGGGGAGTACCATCCTAAACCATGATACCATGCAAAAGAAAAACTGGATACTGAACAAAGAGTTATGTTAAATGACATGAAGTATATAGAACCATATTTATGCAGTGGTGTCCCAGCTCATCAGGCAAAGAGATGGTGATAAATGGGACTCTTTCCTGCAAAATATTCTTCGAGGTCATTTTCTGAAAATACATTTATAAGAGCAGAATTTAGTGCATATAGTTTCACAAATTTCCAGGAAAAAATGCAAATAAGTAATAAACAAACTAAAGTGCTGACCTTAGCAACAAGTTTTTCTCATTTCATTAACAAGGATGTAAACTTGGAACAACAGTGTAAAAGAGCTGATATTGGTAATTTCTCAAATGAAATTGTGCTGCTAGATAATTCTGACAGCTTTCAACCACAGATAGCTCTCACTAATGAAGATGGATGCTGTATTAGTGGTAAGTTAAAACACTGCACAATAAGGGAGCTGGGTCTTTTGTGTGACTCAGACTTTGGACTCATTTTGAGGGACAGCTTAATTTAGGTTGTTTTTTTTCTCTGAAGCCTTGGAGTTTACCCCCAGGTAAAAGCAAAACAGAGTATCCAGGACTGTGGATGCTACTGCCTCACTGGAACATCAATTGGCTTTTTGATTTCACATCAGAAGGAATTTCAACTTCTCTTTCCAAAGAATCAGCAGGGGTTACTGGACCTTTGACAATGGGATTGCCTCTTGGGATCACCCAGGAATTGTAGCTGGAAAAATCGTTGACATTTCAGAGACACAGGACTTGACCAAATCCTTCAATCTCTCTTATTTTCTTTACTGTGGCAATGTAATTGTCTCCTTTTGGCCTTTCACTACTTTTGTCTTGTCTTAGCACTTGTCACGGAGCAGTAGGAATCACTTTGTGATGGATGATACAGGACTATCTGTGTGGCAGATGTTCTCTAAACATCAGATCCTATGAGACAGCTGTTCTGTGAACCTCTGAACAAGGCATCTGTTGTAATAATTGTAATAATCCACAGTAAGTGCAAGGAATTAGACTTAATGACAGAGTTGGTCTATACTTGCCCTATCTCACCTCTCTGTAACAAATTCCTTCTTTACAATAGACAAATATTTTTCCACACGCTTGAAAACTATTTCTAGGCAATCCATTAGTTGGAAACTTTTCTGAAATCCTCAGGTCCCAGAAGGCAACAATCAAATCAGTGAGTTAGTCTAAATTCTAGAAAGCACATACAAAACTTTTGAATAACAAGTCATTGCTTTAGAATCTCCCCCTTTCTTCCCCTTATGCAGAACACAGCCCTCACAAGCTGATGACAGAGGAGCAGATGACTTTATCAAAGCAAAGAACAACATCCAGAGGCTCTAAGTCTCCTCCGATTTCCCTCAAGCCTCAGCACATCTCTTCAGGACAGTGGATCTGCAGCTTGCCTTGCCACACACAGAAACAGCAGATACCAGAAAGACTTTAGGAAAGGCAAACAGGAATTTCAAAGCCTCAGAATTGCTTCCCCAAAGCTGTCAGCACTAGGTATAACTAAATGCATAGCAAACACATTACTGTTTTCTGCCAGGATGCAGTTTTGTTGAGTTGGTGACTTGAGATTATGTTTTGCTTTGGGGTGTTCTTTTCTTTACAAGGCATTCTTACCTGTTACAGAGAAGCTGAATGAGAAACACTTTGAAAACAACCATCACGTTCAAAGCAAACAAGTTTTTGGGGAATTTGGTCCTATTCTCCTTGATGAAAAAGAACCTTCTTTCCACAAAAGAACACAGAACAGCAGTTTCTTTTACAGCAGCACAGTCCAAGCTTCTCTTGACTCCTCTTCTTGTGCTGATGACCAAGAATCCAGACAGAATGTAAGAGGGAGAGATAAGGCATAAGCATAAGCTGTTGAGTGAGAAAAATGTTCTTACTGTTAGCCTAAAAATGCCTGTCCACCCCCAGTGTCATTTATTGCATCTACTATGAAAGAGATACTGCTGGTAGTATCTCATCCTGTCATCTGAAAAAGTTTGGACCTCTTTCAAAGAGCAGTATCAGTTCCACAATGCTAACCCTAATCTCTTTGCCATAATATTTTGTTCAATCTTCTTTGCAAGGGTCTCAGTACAAGGAACCAGGCCTGAAGCAAACTAGGATTGTGTTTCCTAGGTTTTGAAGGAAAGGATGAAGAGGTTCAATTACTTTTACCAATACTAGGAAAAAAAAGAAATAATGGTACTTAATTGCCAGAGAAGTCACAGTGTCTACAAATTCTGCAATTACCTGTTTCTAGCTGTTACTACAGAACTCCTTCAACTGAGAGGATTCAGCTAATGTTACCAAGAAGAAAAAACATCAAGGAGAAAGAAGAAAGCTCAGAATATCAATGCTGATGTTTTAGTACCTCAGAGGCAAAGTGATTGATGGATGGCTTAAGATTGTCAAAATCTAAATTCTGCAAAGACAAGAAGACAAAAGGGGGATTAGTTTTGTTTAAAAAATGAATTATCTTAGGAGTACCAGCCTCAGTAAGAAACAAATGAGAGTGCACTCTTACCCTGGCCACTACTAAGCTAGCTATCTTCACCTCTTTGTTGTCAAAAATATTTTTATACTGAATCATCAGCATACTTTCTTCTCTACTTCCAGTGTGAGGCCAGGACAGGGACAGGATACACCATGACAATGGAATGGCTCCATGCAGTGGGACCCTAATCACCAGGGGTACTTCTGAGAGAAAAAGTAGTTCTACAAGGGGATAGTTGTTTTTATTTTTGTGCAAGAAACTTTTTCTCAAGAATTACTTTGCTGCATTCAGAAGTCTGAAAAATATATCTTGATTTCAGATAACCCTTCAATTCTTTGGGATTGATCCTGACAAAACCTTTTCAAACTGATCAGTTCTCTAAAAAGAATATCACCACACTGAACTACCATACTTATTATCTGAGTATAAGTCAATACTAATATTGCTGCTTAGACATTTACGGGCAACATATTCTCTTCCTCTGAAATTGGGATTTTTATTTAATATTATTCCTGAAGAAACATACTGGCACTTCAAGTCTCACATATTCAGCATTTGATTGATGATGTGGTATTTCACTTCACATGCTTCCACCATGAAAGAAACTCATGCATTTACACAGTAAGATGATCTCCTCTTCAGCAGCCTGCAGATGCACATAGAGCTTCTTCCCAGATACTGCTGATCAGTTACATTTTGCAAGTCATATCAAAAAACCATAAGTCATGATACTGAGCTGCTATTCCCAATAGTTCTGTTTCTTTGTAGAACATCTTGCTCAAAGAAATTTAGCACCATTACTTCTGTCCTTTTCATGAACAGAGTACTGTCTCTCACAGTAAAGGAGAAGCTTTGAGGGTAAGAGTACAGAAATCAGTAAGATCAGGTCTTACTTATCAAGGTGTTATACAAACCTGGAGAAAATAACAGATATTGTCCCATGTAAGAAATAAGCCATATGATCATGAGAGGCACAGATAAACATGGAAAACCATCTTCTTTCTCTTACTAGTTTAATTAGTTTGCAACTTCAGAGCTGTAGACCACCCATGAGAAAATTCACAGAATGATTCAGGTTTATTTCATTTATGGAGGTTATGTGACCATGAATCCTTTGGACACCAAACATTTATATGAAAGCAGTTAACAAAACTGTCTAAACAGTATCCAAATTTTAAAAAGAAGCAAGCCAATAAACACTAGAAAACCACAGTACTTTGGTACATATGCTATTGTCATCAACAAATTAATTAACAGCAGATGACCACCAATTCAGCTTGTCTTCCTTGGTTATACAATTGCTGTCAATCATTTTTGTTATTGTGTCATCCCTAGGGTGAAAAAAACTTGTAAGTTCCTAATCATAGAACCACGAGGTGAGTCACAGACAACTTTTTTTTTTTTCCTTCTTTATTCTTAAACACATTAACATTTTTGCTTGAGATGCGATAATTGTGTTCTACAATGCTCCATTCTTTCACTGGACAGCATGCAGAAGACCATGTTTCCCATCAAAAGCCCATCAAAATTAATAAGAATATTGCCTTTAGAGAATGATTTTCAAAAGGATGCTTAACATATACCATAATTCCTTATAATTTCCTAAGGTGTCATCCTTCTGCTGTGTACTGACAAGCAATGAGAAAAAGAATGCTCGGGAAAGAAAAAAAAAAAAACAAGCTGAGTGGAATTAGGAGTAGTAAATAGTGTGCTGACTGTGAAGTAATTAAAAGCCATAAAGCAGGAAGAAGGCTGGAGGTCCCTAAAAAGCATTATAATTGAAACCTAATGCTTGTTAACTGTGAGTGAAGCATTGAAGTCATTGACATGAATGGCAAAACTCACACTGAATTCAATTGGGGCAGGATTTTATTCGATAAGTGCTCAACAAGAAGGCCAGTTCAGCTTTAGAGAGATTGATTGGAGGTTTGTGAATAAAAAGAAATCTTGCTGAAAATGAGAACCAGTGATTTATATAGACAATGATATGCACAGTTTTGAAATAGCCACAAGAGAATTAAAACCAAATTGCTTAATCCTTGAGAAACAGAAAGATGAACTTTTTTTTTTTAATATGATTAGAAGGAAAAAAACCAAAGACTGTTAAAAAGGACACACCATCAAGAAAAATCCTAAACACAGAACAACTTTATCCCAAGTAATAACTAGGAAGAAAGTGATGAAGCAGTTAAAAAGCAGTGATAACTTTACAGAGTTACAATTGATAAAAAGCAGATTGGGAATACTTAGAAAATCTGAATTAATTCAGATAACACATAGTCTATTTAACCATGAAACAGAAATGAATAAAGAAAGAAAAAGAATTTTCTGTTCAGTGTATCTAATCTCCAGAGCTCATTCCAGTAACTCAACCATTCTTCGAAACAGTCAATCCAGCTTCAGTGGTTTTAACACCATGTTGTCAAAAGCAATGTGAGTTTGCCTAGATGAAGTTAATGTATTTACAAAAAAAAAAAAAAAAAAGTAAAAGAAAAAAAGTAAAAACATATTGGATAACACCACTATTCTATAATAAATATTTCACCAAAAAGTTCTATCTGTACGGAAAGTATAGCAGACTAACAAACTGGTGTCTAATCTGAGAAAATGAAATAAATTTCATACTAGATACAAAGCATGTGAAGAGCAAAAAAACATGTGGAAAAGTAGGTGTAGAAAATTACATAAGAACATGGAGCTCCATTGTTGCAAAAATTGTGGTGTTAATTTGGCTGGTATATCCAAAAATCTGACAACAGTCAGCAAGTAATGGACAAAAAGGAAACATTAGACCATTGAGTAATTATACTCTCCATGTCTAGAGAACACTTACAAAGTCACTCCTTACCAGATCAACAAATCTTCCCAGCAAAATAAGTCTAACATTGAGTACTAATTCATGAAAAATTATGAGGTGGAGTTCTAAGCCTGTAACTTGTAGAAGGGATGTGAGAGGCCCTGAAAACATTATGGAAAACAAGTATTTCTAACTATACCAGCAAGTAGACAACGTCCTAAAACAACATGCCAAATTTCACGATCTGATCCTACAAGTCAGTAACTAAAAATATGCATTTAATTGCTTATTTGTCTGTGTGAGATAAAATAAAGAACACGGTGCCAACTGAAGGAGCTCAAGAGCTATGTATTCTTAAACAGTGTCTCTAGAGGGTCCTAGCTGGAGCTTTCAGCTCTGAGGAGATTTCAGTGTCACCAAAGAAAGGGCAGAGTATGGTGCTTCTGAGGCATCATGAGCTCTGGCTCTGCATCTTTTACTCAGCCAGCTGCCTAACAGGTAGTGGGTCTTCTGCACTTTATATCAGACATTGTTACACTTCATACGATCGTTACAGATGCAACTATACCTTCTCCTAAGGGCTGGCAGCTGGCTACCCTAATGCAATGAGCAAAGACACTTCCAACTGCTCTCATCTGCAGAGTATCCTCATGAGAAACTCCTGGTTTTACTGAACTGCAATGCAAAGGCTTAGTAAGAAAATATTCCCTCAGACATGAGTCCTAGTCCCTCTCCAGATTACACAGTTTGTTTTTATAGCCATACGAACACTCCCAGGAGACCTGATGCATATTCTCATGCACGTTCTGCAGGGAGCTTTCCTTTTCTCTCTTCTCCACGTCCACACACAGTATAGGAAGTGGAAATAGGGCAGCCTGAAACTCCCAAAAAGCACACATTACTTATTTATTCTTACTGTAATTCCACAAGGATGTAAGAAAAAGACAGCCTAACCAGCCACTGTCCTATTTACTTTGTCCTACACCTTGTACCCACTGAATCATATTTACATTTCCAGTCATTTTTAGCATAGTACATTTATTTTTATGTACCAGGTCAGGACATTCTAGGCATATAATTAATATTTTTATCTGAAAATCTTGGGAAAAAAAAGGTCTCTTCAAACACTATGAAGAGCTGAGAAAATGTTGATGAGACTTAATTTATCAACAACAAAATCACCTTAATAGTTTTGCATATCCATTACTAGTGAGGAAACAATGAGCTTCTTTTTAAGTAAGAAGTCACTTGCTTCTGTTCCTCTACAGAAATGATAATCACAGTTAAGACTAGAATATAAGAATAGTTTTGCTCGTGAGTTGCATCATATACACTGTGTAACATTATACAATATTTTTAGACTGTGAAAATCATTCATCATGACATAAATCATTCCCGCTTCACAAGTCACCTTTAAGGAAGTATTTAATGTTTTTTACTCTACTGTGACTACATAATTGAAAAGTAAGTACTAAAAATGTTTAAACATGAGATTCAATGGCTTAAAATGAATACTGACAAAGTAAAAATAGATTCCTTGAGAGAATTAACTAATCATTAATAACTTGAATTGACAAAGGCAGCACTAATCAAATTCTGGCTTCATAATAATTCTTACAAAAATGAGTGGAAGAGGAGAGCAAGCTAATGAAGTCAGAATAATTTCTGTAAAAACAGTAATGAATCTACAGCACATTAACTCATTACAGAATTATGCTTTTATTGCAGTATTTCCTTTTCAGGTCAAGAAAAATGCATGTCATTTAGGGCATGCTGAGAAGGAAAAAGATAATGTTGGGGGTTTTTTTCTAACAGTACCTAAGTCATGTGAGAAAATACCAGAAAAGAAAGGTCAGTTTTTTGTTAGAAAAGTGGATCAAGCATCTGAAAGGTGCTGACCAGAAAGAATGGTTCAGTTTTAGATATAAATGTACAAGCTATGTTGAATACAATTTATTTGGAAAAACTGCACTGTTAACTAGTGTACTGAGCTAGCAGGACTGTTATGCCACACTAAATTAAAGACTAACCTGAAAAATCCCATTTCTATACAGGAAAAGAATCTTGAACCTGACCCTCAGACTTGACAATAAAGTCTGAGGACTCCATGGTGACTGAATCAACCTCGATATATAGAATTTACCAGTCTGAAGTATATGTGCACTGTAGAGCACACACGCTTTTGGCTTCAGAGAATCATCAGAACCATTGTACATGCATAAACCACATGGATAGTAGAGGCCCAGAAGACCTTTCAGAAGTGTCAAACTTATAATGCATGGCTTTACAATACAGCACACATGTTCAGGGGATTCAAATAAGATCATTTCTATGTCCGGAGTCCCAGATGAGACTACTGTGAAATGCTGATGTGCAGCAGCTGGAGCAGGGGCATCTGGGTTACAATTATCAGGTGTCCCTAAATCCCAGTCACATTTATAAGGCATTCAAAATGTGTCAAGATTTCTAGAAAATATAGCTGAGAAAATCCAGACATACGTGTGCTGGATTTGGCTGGAATAGTGTTACTTTTCTCCATGGTAGCTAGTAGGGAGCTATGTTTTAATTTGTGCTGGAAACACTGTTCGTAACAGAGGGATGTTTTAGTTACTGCTGAGCAGTGCTTACACTGCATCAAAGACTTTGGGCCTCTCGTGCTGCCCCACCAGCGAGTTGGCTGGGGGTGCACAAGGTGTTGGGAGGGACAAGCCAGGACAGCTGATCCAAACTGACCAAAGAGGTGTGCCATTCCATATGGCAATAAGAGCTGGAGGAAGAAGGAGGAAATTGGGGGTCATTTGGAGTGATGGAGTCTGTCTTCCCAAGTCCCTGTTATGCATGACAGAGCCCTGCTTTCCTGGAGACCGCTGAACACCTGCCTGCTCATGGGAAGTGGTCAGTGAGTTCCTTGTTTTGCTTTGCTTGCACATGTGGCTTTTGCTCTACCTGTTAAACTGTCTTTATCTCAACACATGAGTTTTTTCACTTTTACCCTCCTGATTCTCTCTCCAATCCTATGGGGACAGTGAGTGAGCAGCTGAGTGCTGCTGAGCTGCTAGCTGGGGTTAAGCCACAACGGTCTTTTTTGGCACTCAACATGGGGCTTGGAGGTTTCAAGAAAATGACAGATTTGATTGAAATGTGCTAGATTGGATTTATAACTGTTACTGCCTTTTATCTCCTAACTGGTAGGCTCCTGTGCTTGCAATGGGGCACTGTAAAGTAGAGTCTAGTGCTTGTTAATAGCTGCTTTTTGCTCTCACCACTTGCTGTAGTGCTGTACTGCTTGTCAACATACTCTGCAGTGCCTGGAAACATTTTCATCATAGCAGTGGCCATGCGCCTGGGCTGGCAGATGACCAAAGCATCACTTCTGTCTCTATGCTGCTGTTCTGGACAGGCTGAGACTCCAGTGTGAGTTCAAGTCTAAGAGACTGTGACCTGTGGATAAGCCCTTGCCAAATCAGGTACCTCCTGAAGTGTCTGTGCCCACAGTTATGTCTGTCACAGCAGGTGTACCTCTGAAGGGACTGAGGTCCAAGGCTGAGTCTATGTTGGAGAACGCATACCTTGATGCATCTGTGGCTGTGCATAAGGACATGCTGGAGCACATCAAAGCACATGGCCATGGATAAGCCCACAACAGAGCAGGTACACCAGGGACTGTGGCCATGGTTAAGATCATGTTGGAGCAGGTTTACTTCTGATGGGACTATGGCTCATGGGTTAGGCCATGCTAGAAAAGATACCCCTCAAAGCAGCTGTGGCTGTGGATAAGTCTGTACCACAGCAGGTATACCACTGAATTGACTCTGACTCATAGACAGACTCTGGCTGATAATGGGTAAAATACTATTACCTATGTTCTACACATGCACACACTGAGAGTTCAAATTACTTCATGAACCTCCCAGCCAGCTTCAATTTAAAGTGTTCACCTAAAATCTTCATTTAGCCTCTGCAGCTGCTTCAGTCACTGGGAGTCTTTGTCTGACTTGGAGCTCTGGTCAGGCAAGGAAGAAAGTAAAAGACTTTGCAAAATCTTCTTTTCACCTCTTTTTTTTTTTAAGTCTTTACTTTTGTGTGAGCAAGGCAGCCACATTTATATTGCTTAAAATAAGTCTTATTTGACACAGTTATTCTGTCTGGCTCTGCAACACAGACTGGTATTTTGCCAGGAATAAAATCTGTGATCATTATAAAACTGTGAGAAAAATCAATGTCATATGAATGGAATGGTTATTTTCATATGCACACAAACACTGCACACACACATAGTATGAGACTTTATCCTCTGATCATGCAAACAAGGAAACAAATTAGTTACATTTGCTTGGAATGCCTTCTAACACTACTGCTAGATATTTTTGGGAGGTGAGACTGAGAGAAAGCACCAACACAGTTTAATCAGAGCTTGCTATTTTTTTCTTCTTAAGCGTCATGTCTGATAATTCAGTACTACCTTCACTTACAGCAATTCTCTGCAGAAAATCTGAAATAAACATTAAAAAAAAAAGCTATAATTTTTTGAGAAACAAAGTAAGTCTACACTATGAGTCCCACTTTAGAACAAAAATGTTTCAAAAAAATTTCAGATTTTTACTCGGTACATTACAACAGATATCAAAATCTCTGGTTGCATTTGATGTTGCAGATTTGACTTAATTACGTACAAACATTACTCCTTGTTTGAAGATTCTCCAGTCAGACAGTTCTGGCTGCTTTATGCATTTTCTCTGTATTGTTTCAAGTACTAAGGAAAGCTCTCTTGCACTGTGGTTTGTCTTATGTCTTAAGCTGTTTATTTTTTAACTCAGCCCATGTTTGTACACTGGCAGAAGGGCTGCACACTGTAAGAAGTCACTTCTACAATTGCCAGCTTGCAAAAACTCCCTGCATAGCCTCATGTTTTCTGTGAGAAGGAAACACACACTGCTGCTTGGTGGCCAGGGGATGTCACATTAGACATTTTGCTCTGCCTTCCTCCCCAGCAGTCCCTGATGCTGCCTCCTAGCCAGACTGTCAGGTGGTCTGGAAGGATGACACAGTGTGCTGAGCAACATGTCAAGCACCCTAATGACTGGGTGGGCTTTTCTCTTCCGCCTTCTCTGAGGGGAAAAAAAAAAAAAAATCAATTTGCTAGCAAAGAACATACCTTAAAAAAAAAAAAAAAAAAGGCAAACAAACCAACCAACCAAGCAAAGAACTGGTAGTTAGAATGTTTTTCTCTCTTAACTGACACATCAGTTCTGTACATTGCCAAATGTACAAAGGGAGTTCTGACTAAATATTTGTCTCCCACTCTCTCCCTCTATGAAAAATTAACATGCATAGGATCACTCAGACGAAGAACAGCATGAAAGAGGCTAACAATGAAAGAATAGTATGAAGTGACAAAACATTCACTAAGGATTAAAAAAAGAAGGGTGGCTTTATGCACTGCCAAAAGCTTTTCTTTAAGCAGACTATTGCATCCTGCCCCCACTATATACAAACACACTGGGCTGACCCTAGAATAAATCTCAACTCTATAAAAATTTACTGACAACCTAGACTGCAAGAGCTTGTTTACCCTTATCCTCCAGCTCCTGCCTTCCTGTAAAATTCAGCTGTTTAGTGCTGCATAAATATGTGTAGCATTTGCTGGGACTTCTCCATACAGCTTACGTTATTGGAGACATAAAATGTTTTTGGAGACATAAAACATGGAGCAGACATTTCTGGAGCATACTTGTGCTTCTTGAAAAGATGGACAATCCCTAACTTGCTGGGATAGAGGACTTCCCCACAAGACACCTAACAAAGCAGAGGAGATAGAGGGGTAGGAGGAAAGTGGTATCATGCAGCTATACCATTTTGATTTTCCAAAACTGGGGTTGGTGGGAAAGCTGGGTCCACCAGTGAAGAGCACTTTCCACACCACCACCTGAAAGGCTTGGAGTGGTAGCAGTGCCATGCTGCATGGCAGGGACTGTGACAGGGGAAAAACACTCCCACTCAACCCCCACTGTGCCCTGCAGGGCTGTGGCATGCAGGCAGCAGGGAAATCTCACTGATTTTCCAACTCCCACAACACAGACACTTTCATGCTGATTCAACTACAGCCACAACCAGTGTTTCTCTGGACTTCTCTTCACACTAAGGGGATAATTTTTCAGTTGAGAAAGCAACTCAGACTCACCTCATGCCTGAAAGTTTCAGATTCCAGTCTATAAACTACTCAATGCCATCCTCCTGTTTTCTTTACTTTTTTTGTTGGCGTGAGAAACATTTTCTGTGATAAAGTCTAGTGAAACCCTAGGAGAGATGACCAACCCAAATACTGCAAGTTTTTGTGAACAAACAGACTGTACAAACATGGTCCAGGGTGCTTTAGGTTCAGCTAATCCTATCTTGGGCCAGGATGGATGACATGACTGAGAATCCTTGAGACATTCCTCTCTGATTCTGTTGTTGGTTAAAAGGCTATCAACCACCTTCTCCACTTTGCTTCTACCGTATAACACAGTACATTGAAATCTGGTTTAAAAATAAAGTTTAAGCCCTGTAAGTGCACAGAAGAATTGGAGCAGCTGTCTTGTTAAGACAACAAAAAGTCATCCAGTGGAAAACACGCCACATGCTGAACTAACATTGACATGAGCCAAAACAATGAATTCATCACAGATTTGTTGACATGTTCATGTCCACAATCCCTAGAGTCCTGTCCATGTGGCCCTGTGTCACCAGAGACTGACAGACAGGAGATTAAACTGGGCAGTGGAATAATAAACAGAATGGACAATGTCTAGCCGATGCACAGCACAAACTGGCAACACTGAAATAGAGTAACATGGCCTTGGGCACTGCCCATGCTCGGCTCTACCTTCCCACTAAGGACTGATGAGAACAGCTGTCTCCAGAAGGTGGTCTGGCAGATGATCTAAAGTGAGCAATGCAATGCATGGTGGGGAAAGGCAAACATGGAGAAGAGGCACAAACTGTGACAGGCCTTCCATGTGATGGTCATGAGCTGGAAACATGAGATACCATTTTCAGGGATCCTCCTTCGATGTTTTTGCCATCTCCCTGGGAAGGGAAGAAAAAGATTCTCTACCCCAAATGTCCCTTCCACGTGTCTCTCTAAAAGAGGATGTTCTAGGCCATGCCAAAAATATCAGCGTGATGTGTTTCCACACCACTGGCTCAATGGTTTGATCGCTGCTCTTACTGTTCTGACAGGGTGAAAAAAAGAATCTGAGAAAAAAAATGTCAGTTACATTTTGTCTGGAGAATCATATGACAAAAGTTTGACGGAACAGTGCGAAGCTTTCCTGGGTGTCGGACTAGGACATCCACCGAACTGGAAGGAGGCCAAAGGGCAGAAATCAGAAGGGCTGTAAGAGATTCACGTGGAAATATCTTGTAGCAAGAGATGTTTTGGAGTTTATGCTCATACTTGTTCTTGAGTGTTTAAAATACTTTCCAAGAAACTTAAAATAATTATTGTCTTGCTCTCAGTGTTGGACATGTCATTCTATAAAGTGTTTTAATGCCTGTTGTTAAGTCACATTTCCAGAGAGAAATTAGACTGGGTTTCTTGTACTTCTATTTAGCATGACTCTGGGAGTAAGAGCCACATCCACAAAGCAAGCTTTAGAGAACCCTAGCAAGCACTGATATCTCCTCAAAAAATCAGTTTCAGCTCCCTACCCTACTGGCTTCTTCTTCCCCTCTCCCCCACCCCCACCCCCACCTATATTACCCACAAAATCTCACTGTTTGGCAGAGGAGATTTTTCCTGATGAGGAACAGTGCCAAGACTGGCAGAGCCAAAGACCTCTGCCCCACTGTGGGCTAGATGTCTGCACAACTGGGAGGAATCCAGGGCACAGCACAGGGACATCAGCACTGTCCTCATGAGAATTTTGCAAGGACTAGAAAGTACATTCTCTCACACCTGGAGCACTCACAGCATGTCTCTGCCACGAAACTAAATGGGCTTCAAATAAGGCATCAGAAGAACCTCCAGGCAAAAGTTCAGCTTTTTAACCAAGCCCATTCAATATTGTTCAGCATTTTAGTCAGTTAAGAAAGGACTTACATGCTATGTTGAATTAGGACCAAACACTTATATCTGAGATGTGCTTTTCACAAGACAGAACATGGATAATCTACCGGACAAAGTGCATGTTTTCATCCAGCTAGTTCTATCAGTTTTAAGGTTTTGGTCAAATTTTGGACATAAACATGTTAACAACAATATAGAAAAAATATGCTATAAAAATCAGAGAGGTGTCCTTGAATGCCTTGCTCTCTCCTCCCTTTTATTGTTTTGTCCCTTTCTCCTGTTAAAAGACCCAAACAGCAGTGTTAAAGGGGAAGATTTCAAAGTCTGTAAATGTTATTAGATGATGAGCCACAATGTATCATATGGAAATTGGAATCTAAGAGGAAAAGATTTCTATCATTTAAGGCCCTGGTCTTGCCAAAAGCAAATGTAGATGAATACAGACTGACAAGCCCCAAAACAAAGGACCAAACTGACAGGCTATCAGCTAAAAGAAAGATCCTGCAGCATAAAAAGAGACAAGAAGTTATTACAGAAAAATCCTTTAAAGCCTTTAGCCAAGTATCCAGTTGTAGTAAAGGAAGTAAACAAGAATTTAGATAGTATTGCTAAAGAAGTATAAATCAAGGCTGTTGATATCATTATAATAACACAGTAGTTAACCTGTAGAGGGAATAGATACTTTTGGTGCACATGCACTGGAGGAAAATACAACTTCCTTTTTGGCAGGTTGAGCAAAAGAACTATGAAATACTAATAGCAAATGCAAGGTTTTAATCAAACTAGTAGTCAGAGGCAATATCTGAGGTCCTTCCATCAGTCAATCTGATTGTTTAGATGAAGGATTATTTCAATCATTAATAATAGTTTTAATTTAAATTTTGGAGATGGACAGCTTACCATCATCATGAGAGAGTGGTAATGCAGAAATCTAATACTGACCATCTCCAAGAACTCTGTGTGAGATAGTCATAACTGCTTCTGTGGGACAGACTGGCTACAAGTGAGTTTTCCCTTCCAAAAATGGTATCTTTTGTAAAAATTGCTGTCCTTCCTGATAATTTTCTCCAGCATTTGCAGCAAATATTGAAAAATAAGGAAAAGATGCTTTCCTTTTCTTCCATTACAATGTTCTCTCCAGCGTCATTTAATAAGGGCAGCCAGCAAGAAATTGCTGGATTTTCTCATAATGCCTTTGTTAAACTCCTTACATGTCACTGAAGGTCTAATTCATTATTACCAGGACTCCCACATGCCTGGATATATCTCTTAAAAATATTATTCATTACATATGAGTTACAGCGTTGTCTAATTTAGTACTGTTGAACATTTAAGCACTTCCCTTTCCTGCAGAATAAGATATCCTGTGTTGAATGTTCTTAGACCATGGGGTTTATAGGTTCCATGTTAACCATCTACAACTCTGTTTGTCTAACTTAATTCAGAAGGGAAAGAAAGACCTTTCTGAGTGGGTTTTGTTTTGTTTGGGTTTTTTTTTTTTGCAATACTCTTTAAATAACTCTATTTCTGAAAGTAGAACTGAACTGTACTATTATATTTATCACAAGTGAGACCACTCATGATATTAGTTGTTATTTTGGTTAAAATTTGACTGCTTACCTGTTTCTTGTCAGAGACACAAAGTTAAAAGGTAAAAGAAATGTCAATCCAAAAATCACTCATTTAAAGGACAAATACATGTTCATAAAGTCGTTGAACAGGCATTCCTCCCCAAATACAATCTACCTCTGATATCAACAGTAGAAGAAAACCTCAAATAGTGGATTCCCTCATTGAAAAGGAAACTACTTAAGTTTCCAAGTTTCCAAAGCTTCACACCAGAAAACTGTTACGGAAAACATACACCAACTAATTTCAGAAGTTGGCAAAACACAGGAAAAAAAAGGTAGATTTCATTTTTGTTCTCAACTGTTTATAAACAACATCATTAAGCTAACTGAAACAGTAAGCAAAATGAAATCCAGGGAGTAAGAAGCAGCACTATCCATCCAATTGAAAACTATACAAGAAGAAAAGGCAAGAAGAAACTGATATAGGAAATTAGTATGATGACAGTTCAAAAGCCCAGTAGCTTTCATGTTCCTTTAAGATATTGTCAATGATGTTTTGTATGAAATATATTTCTCTGGTACAGTTCTGTTGGCAACACTGCATGATGCAACATTTCTGTTTCAGACTTTTCTGTCTGCAGGCCATCTTAGCCCAGTAATCACTCTGACTTTCATAGCAAATTTCCTCTGTCAGGTCTTCCATTGGGATAAGAATTGGAGTGGTGTGTACCTGCTGGGAACCCAGTCCTTTAAATCATGTTTTACTTTGCTTGTAACACATGAGATGATTATGTCTCTCAGAGCATCCTGGAGGCCCTTCTCAGGACCAGATCTGGCTGCTGTGCAGAGGAAGCCTGCAGTGTCCCATCAGCATACCTGGCGTGACAGGGATTGCACCGGGGGCTTGCCTGCCTGACCCAACAGCAGATGTTCGCTGCAGACACAGAGCATCTTCAAGGCAGCACCACATGCCAAAAGGGAAACTAGACCAACTGCATGCTGCGAATGGCTGCTCCTGAGCCTGCCGCCATCCACCCAGGGAGGCAGTCAGAAAAGCCAGGATTTAGTTTTGCATAGACTGTAAACATGCTACACCTTCAAATCTAATCAGAACAAAGAGCATCCCTGAGAAACAAGCATCAGGAGCTCCACCCAAGATTAGTGTGAACTGCTGGTGACTGGGGAGGGCTCTGTGAAGGCTCAGCATGACTGAAAATTATTCAGTTCACTGCCACTTTTCTGTACTGAAAGCTATTCCTAAATACATGAACTAATAAGAACTCTGGGGCACGTACCTTATTCTGTTATGGATTCATACAATTCCCAGGAAAATAGGGGTTGGTCTATGACTGCAGCAGCTTAGCACTGCCACAGTGCCACAGCAACAACATGAGAACAACGCAACCATCAGTCACAGCACTGAGATCCTGCAATACATCTGCCTGTGACTCAAGCAGGAAATCAGCAGATTTTCAACAAAGCCTGTCATGAAAAAGCAATTTAAACTCCAAATCAGTTGAAGTATAAAATGCTCTCTCTCAACAATTTTCGGAAAACAAAGCTGTAAGGAAGTGTCAAAGTCATTATTAAAAAAAATCCTAAATGTTTCTCCATTTTTTTATGCACAGTTTTTCAAATGAAGGCAGCATTTGCTGTGTTCAGAACTGCTTCCCTATCCCGAGCTAAAAGATTAATGCCTTTCACACAACATCGAGGGAACACAGTCCATGCAGATTTTCTCAGTGCTTCACAGAACAAAGCATCCTAAGAAACCAAACAATTAGCAGCTGCTAATTCTTGGTATCTTTTTCCTTTAGAAACTGGATACATAATAACAACTTGGCTAAATGGTTGAATACATCACACATTCCTTTCCCCCCCTGTATTTTTAAGCAGATGCTTAGCACAGGATAAAAGTATCTTCTCATGTACCTGATCATACAGGTATCTTCCCTTCCCTTTTCAGTATTTCCTGAAAAAATATTTTGTCAAGCAGATATGTGTTTAATGAAAACCAAATCCATAGTGGAGACAAGATATAAAATACCGTGGAAAATAGTGACAGCAGCTGAAGACATTGACCAATTTCCAGTGTTTTGACAGCATTCACACTGAGCTTACTTAGAAAGGCTTGCATTATTCAAATAAACCTACAAACTACAGGGTTACAAAAATCCTAAATCCTTATGGTTTAATTAACTGCTAAGCCTTATTCCTGGGGCCATCTGCCCTTCACTCAGAAGCTGCCATTGGCACCCTCCCACACGACTAACAGCCATTACAGGTCCTCTTGCCTTCAGCATCCCCTCGCACAAAGCAAATACTTAATCTCATATAACAATACCATCTAGTGGTAAAATACATTCATTACACTGGGAATCTCCCTCATGTATTTTCCTACAGCACCACCGGATACACAGCAAGAGCAGAAAACCTCTCCTCACACATATACCTGTGCCCATGAACAAATATGAACAAATATGTTCATGATGTTCAAATATGAACAAATTCATAACTATTCATTTCATCTAAACATATTCTTAGCTTTAAGCACATGGATCTCTCCACGTAGAGCAGATAAGCTTGTACCCCTCCCGAGGATATTAATATATTGATGCCATAAACCATCACCCAAGGAGCAAAGACACCGACCCAGGCCAGGAGTCACCACAAAGCACAGTTACAAGTTACACATGTGCTGGCCACACCTCTGGAACAACAGCATCCTGTATGCTATGTATCAAAAAAAGAAATATGAATTTCTCCTGGTTCAAACAGAGAAAATAAGGGGAGAAAGTGCTTACTCCTCTCTACATAAAGACAGATGGAAGTTGTATTCAGGTGGTATCCTGAACCAACACCCGTGTATGACTCCACTTGTCCACGATACCTGGAAAGAACAAAAACTGAACATAGTGGCAAATTGTTGCATTTAGCTACAAAATCTTTAGGAGAATGTGAATTATTTGAGACAGTAGAATAAAGGCTGGAGTGAGTCAGCAAGGCAGAAAGATGACAAACGGGAAATAGCAACACCTTGTTTTACAAACAATAAATACAAATTACATTGATGCTGAAGAACTAAAAAGCTGCTTGATGTGAAATAAAATTATTCAAAGACAGAATCCTGTAGTAATGCAATGGGACAATTTGCTCTACTTCAGTGGGCTTTGTGGAAACATTAGAACGTTGTAAACAACACATTAACAAAGACTGCATATTTGTGAAGGGCAAATTAAGTCAATACTCAAGCTGTAGGAACAATGTAGTACATAAAGCAGCATACGAGTATGGCTTTTATCAGCTAGGCCTTTCGATTTTTTTCTCTCTCAAAAAAGAACTAGCTTTGCCCAAAAGCTGAAACACTTTGATACTTGATAAAAAAAAGACCTCATTAAACTTACACCATATCAACTTACATAGAGATCCATTAGTAGCAATCTACACATTTCTGCTTATAATGAAACAGAAGATTCTACAAAAAACACTTTATTGTTTGAAATATGTTCTTATAAAATCAAGTCAATTTCTTTCACAGGACATGATACTCTAGAAACCTTCTAAGAACTTTAATTGCAGCTGTTGTTTTTCTGTAGTATACATATTCATCCAAGAATCCTGAAAACTATTTCAATGCTTGTCTTTCTCACACTCAAACCCCCTTAATTATCTAATTCACTTGACTAATAATGTAATTATTACCCCGTGAAAAACTGATGTTCTTCAGAACCTCCTTTAAGCAGCCACTTCACTTAATGAAAAAATCAGTACAAGAAGCAGATTTCCAAACATGAAACATTTATTAGCCAGCAATAACAACTTCCTATTAAAAATGGCAAATTAGCAACAGCAGTGAATCCAATAATTGTTTAGAATGGTATTAAGAGTTAATATGTTAACAAGGGAATATGGTGACAATCTTTTATTAATAAAAAATTATGGATAATATTATGTTTTAAGGTATTCTGAACAGAAATGCCATTGAGATCATACAGGTTCTTTCCAATGTACATTACTGCCACCCTCAAATATACAATTACATAATCACAAGCCTCAATTTATTCTTTCTAGATGTTAGTTATCAGCTCTAATACATTTTGGGGTTTAAATCTATTCATAAAGCTCTTTACATGGACAGCTAAAATTAATTTGAAACTTGGCCTTAACAGAACCAATATTTGGCTGGTATCTGTAATTTATTCAAGTCTGTTTACATATGGAAAACATTAGTTTCACTGCTGAATTTCAGGCAGAAATTGATGTATTCTATTCCCTAGGGTTTCAAAAATACAGTGAATTAGGATCTCAAGCCAGTACACTTGCTGGAACAAGAATCCTGAAGCAACATACCTGCTCTGCTCAGTCCATCTGCTCCTCATACCAACAATCTATACCCGGGTCTTTACAAAATTTCAGCCTGTCAGTAATGACTATTGACTAACATAATTTCAATCAATGAAATCAAAATATAAAGGCAGTGCTTTAGAACTAAACTATGCCACTGAATCAAATTCCTTTTCATTTTTCATTTCCAGAGGAAAGTTACATTTACAGACAAATGATTTGTTATTGATTCTTTGCTGTTACTTGCATTTAAATTAATACTTTATGACATAAACTTCTCTACAGACAACATCAGACTCATAATTGCTATAATCATATCATAAAAAAACCTTCTTGCATAATGTAGAAGCAATAGAAGTAGCATTCAATCATGGAGAGTAGCTTTCCATCATTCCCAACTTCATAATTCTTAAGACAAAAATCACAAGGGGTCGATCATCATGCACCATACAAAAGCAAATATTGAACAGGAAAACATTTGTATCTCCATAACTGTGAGGATTTATTACAGAATTACAGAGAAAATTTCATTTAATTCCTTAATATTTTCTTGCCTTAAAAACTGACAAATGAACTTCCTAAACTGTTTTAGTAGTTTAAGAGAAGGGATTGAAAATTTTCGTTATACAGATTTCAAGATTCCCTGAAGTCTGATGAAGGGGCATCATGGCAGGACACAAATGGTCAAGATTACTGAAATCATCAGGAAGAACTTTGTGATACATGTACTGGGTGGGCCAAGCAGGGTGATGCTTGTCAGTATCTGCTGTTCACTGACAGGGTAGAAGTGCCTGGCATGGGAAAGTGGGTGGCAGCCATGGCTGTAATGGCCATGCAATAGTGGTGTCCAAGATACTGGCAAGTAAGAAACGGAGTACTGCAGAGGTCTAGCCTGGGATCTTCCTGCTTTAATGTTTTTATCTGTGCTTTGGAGGAGAGATGGAGTGCACACTCATCTAGCTTGCTGATTAACACCTAGGAGTGAGGGGCCAGTTGATATGCTGGAAGGCAGACCTGTCGTTCAGAGAGATGAAGGCAGGCTAGAGAAATGGGCTGAAAAGAATTGAAATTCAGCTGAAATAAAGCAAGAAGAAAAGCCAAGTGTTGTCCCAGGGAAGGAAGCCCCACTGCTACAGCTCAGACAGGGAAGGACAGGCTGGGAAGCAGTTCTGCAGAAACTGCCCTGGTGAGCAGCTGAGCATGGGCGAGTCCCCTGTGCCCTTGCAGGAGGGACAGCCAGCAGACTCTTGGGCTGTATTAGCAGGGCCACAGCCAGCAGATCAAGGGAAGAGATCATCCTCCCTTAATCCCCCACTCAACACTCACTATACCTCATTTATCTATGTCCAATACTAGAAGGACCTAGACATATTGGAGGGTAGTCAGCAGAGAGCCTTCATGATGGTTAGATCTGAAGCACTTGATCTACAAGAAGAAACTGAGGGAACCAGGGCTTGCTTAGCCTTGAAAAATTTGGGGGGTATTTAACAGCAGTCTGCCAGTGCCTACAGGGAGGTTAACAAGAAGATGGAGCCAAACTCTTAATAAATATAAATAAGGATTTACTGTCAATGTTCAAATACTTCCACTTTGGCATTTTATGCATTGCCAAATATTCCTAATGAAGTTTTGCTGCTATTTTGAAAACATTCATGCGCATAACAGATTACTCCCCTTTCAGCTGCACAGTAATGATAACCCTCAAAACCATCTGGATATTTCAGATTTTGAGGATTCATTGACCACAAAGAAACTGATGCCCTTTTTAGTTGATGTTAGTTATTTTTTCAACTAAAAGTAGAGGAAGAATGCACATGAACATTTGCATTACCAAGGTGCACATCTGTTCTTTTCCAGGATCAGACCAAAACTACTCTTTAATTATTTCCCTGTTCTTGTTGTTGTATTCATAAAGATTAGTCACTGCAGATTCTAACTCATTAATCTTCTTGGTTTTTCCTTATTATGAAATTACAAATCAAAAATCTCAAGAATTCTTGGAATGCATGTTAGCATTATATGCCCCACTACACATCTTATATATGAGCAGTTAAGAAACTACTTTTACATAAACTGCAGTAAGCTTTGTGGTAACCTTCACTAATTCCTGGAAAAAAAATTTCACTTATTCTGGAAACTGCAAATCTTATTCCCACTCTCTGAAGCATTCTGACTTTTTGACACTATTAGGTCACAATCTCCATCACGATCACAACCTGGAAATAAATTTAACCAGTAAAATAATAACACTCAGCTCAACATTACAGCATACTGGCTCTGTTACCTTTGCATCCTTTAGCCTAAGCCAGAAGACTGAAGACAGTTTTCTCTGTATAATACGTATCCCCATGACAAATGCAAGGAATAAAACAATGTATGGACACAAAATATCTACGTACCTAAATAATACAATTTGAAGTGCTTTTATGTGGACCATACATGTTCTGGAAATACAGTTCAAACCTTATCCTTTTCCGTTTCCCTTGTCATGGCACACTGCTTACATGTGAGGTCTTCTGACATTCCTGGACAGGTGATATGTAGATGTGCTGATGCTTCAGATCAAGTACACAGGACTGCTCTGATGCACCCATGGAGAGGTCTCCTATGATAAACTGCTTTTTGATAATATGTCTCTAAGTCCTTCTTAAATTGCTAGTGAGGTCCAATAACCTAATTATAAGATCCAAGAGAACCTCTACCTCAGTTTTCTCTTCGTTGAAACTCTCACCTAATCCTTGTCATTAGTGAAAAAGGATCCAGTCTCTCTCCGAAGTTCTACCATGTGCCCTTGAAGCATCCCTGTAACAGGCATTTCAGCAATTCAGAGTGCAAGAAACACACTGCTGTGAAGATGAAGAGAGAATGAGGTCAGCTTCTTTTTATGGACTACAAAAATCAGTCGCTCTGCTAAGGCCACTAAATATGAATTTCCACTCTGCATCAGAAGAACATGCCTGTTACTGTATTCCATCCTACACAAAACATGCACAGAATATTTGAAATTAAACATTCAAATGACTATATGTGGAAAACGTTTGCTTTTTACAGAATTAAATAAAAATTTCCAGAATTTTTATCCTTGAATTTTCTTTTCTAGGTAGCAAGTGGAAAAAAAAGCCAAACAAACCACCAAACAAACAAACAAAATACCAAACTAGAGGCCCGGTGGGCCTGGTGTAATAACAAGTTCAACAAGAAAGATCTGAAATATGAAGCTGCCACCTTAATTTCTATTTTCTGCATGCAACTTGGTACATTTTACAAGGTGAGACCTTTCAATTGGATGTATTTTTAAAACCTTAACGACAAAGCCCAAAAAAACCCTGGAGTTTATTTAGGTTGATTCTAAAATAGAATTACAGAAAAAGACTCAATGCACAATTATACTGTTTAGTGTTGTTCTGCAAAAGTTTGACTATCTGGTTGAGATTTCCTCTTACACATGCAAAAGACAAATGAAACATAGAGCATACCCTTAGAAAGATGTGATTATTATCGTTGAGTGGCGCAAAGCTGACAGAAAATCCTCTCCAAAACTTAAGCCATTCTTGGCAAAACCTTCAAAGGAAAGATTTATTTCTGAAGACTGATGAAGATAAAGTACAGACCACCTGGAGGATGTGTCACAGCACCTAATGTGGATGCTCTGAACTGCCCTCTGGATGTGTCCAATGGTTCTAGCTGACCGCAGAAAAAGCCATGGGAGGACTACGATAGTTGGCTAGAGCAAATGAATGGCAATAAATTTTTTAAATAAAGTAATTATTTGGGGATTTCTGAAGTAGTCAGTGACAGTTTGTCCTCCACTGCACTGACATACTGTCTCACAGTGGTTCTGAGTAACTTTGATACCCCACTGAACTTTTGTTCCTCTCAAGGAGTGTTTTAGGAGCAGGACACATGTAAAGGTGTTCCAGTATACAGGAGCTTAGATCTGCCACACACTCCTTTGCTGTGTGCCCGTTCACTCAGACCTAGCTTTATCATTACATAGTGCCTTCTCCTACTTTACTGAAAATTCTCTAACTTAAAATGGATTTTCTTGTCCAAGATGAGTGCTGCCCATGGAGAAGGAAAGAACCAAGGCAGAACTAAGACTCTCCTACATCTTCGCAGCCTTGCAGGCCTCAGTATTGCTTAATTCTTTTGCATATTTGGATATAATACTATGTGTGAGGATTATTTAGTGAGAATTTAGCATTAGGAGAAATACTAATTGCACAAATTGCTTATTTCATTTCGTAACTATCCTTTTTTCTATGAATATCATAAAAAGACTGATCACAGTATTATTAGAAGTCATAAAATTTGGAATGAGATAGTGCAACACAGCAGTGTATCGCTTTGTCACCCAGGTTCCTGTTCCTCTGAACCTACACTAGACAAACACCAGCAGAGCCATGTATGCCACGTCAGCTTGGGCTTCCTGAGTCTGCACAGAACCTGAAACCACAACTCAGCGACACGGACTATCTTACTGCTTACTGCTCCCTCTGAAGTGTCACACAGGTACAGCCTGTAATACTTTCACATAAGCTAGTCCAGAAAAAGGCTGTAGAAACAACACCAAAGGTGTGTTAAATGGGAGTCTTACCACAGAAGAAAGCAAGCAAAAGGCAGGAAGACTGGTAAGGTGCAGAAAGCCCAAGAGACAATACACAGAAACAAATTTAGGGGCGAATGCTTTATTCTCTCTGTGATCTATCTCCACACGAGTCACCCTGACATTACAGGGAACTGTGGAGGTTGGCCTTAGCCTGTAATCCATCTGACAGACTATCAAATAAATGCAGTCTCGCCTTTTCCTCTTCATGAATTTGCCATGCCAGATCAAAGAAGTGGGAATTTGGGACCAGTGCAGTACTGATACAGCTGGCAGAGTTGTTTATTTGAGAGGCTAAATTCAACCTTCGCTTGGTCGAATAACTTAATTGTGCTTACTGGGAGCCTGCTTTTTAAAAGGTTCAATTTTTTCTGCTGCCAAGAATCAGAGTTTGCTTTCAGCATGCTGAAATTATCTCAGGGGAAGGCTTTTGTAAGCCAGACCAGTCCAAAAGTATTCGTAATTGCTTTCCACACTCTTGTGAAACATGAGATTATGCAGCAAATCCACATTCTAGAAGAGAAAAATTATGGAGAGAGACAGGTGAAAAAACAACCTGACACAGAAAAATGATCTTAACCATATACCTTAAGTAAGAAAATGCAACTTCAGATGTAAAGGGTTTTCAGTAATTGTGCCCCCCATGGAAAACTATGATCAGGTTATGTTAGTGATGGGACATAGACTATGCAGACCTATTTAAACAAGACCACTATTAGAAAACTATTTGGTCTATATAGGTGCATATTATCTTTTATTTGTAAATCATCCCAAAAATTTAACTGATCTAGTAAGATATTCAGAGCCTTCTTAAGAATAAATAAATTTTCCTTTCTCTTGGTTTGCTTCTATTAATGCACCAGAAGTTTCAGGAAAGATGAGATTATCTTTCATGCTGGAATAGCAATGCTGACACAACAATATCAAAACTATCATTGAAAAACATTAGTCTGCAGATAGTTTTCATCTATTGTACTGAACTACAAACGTATTTCTTCATGGTTTGTCAGCAATGCCTCAGTATGAAGGTAGACAAAAGGAATACAGCCTCTGTAATCAACAGCTTTATACTCTCCAAAATGTCTAGGAATTATGTCAGGAAAATTCAGAGAATTTCTCCAGTTTAGATAACAAGGAACTAAAAAGCTTTGAAAACAGATTGGTTAGAAACAGAAAGTCTGTAAGTATTATGAATCATTTAACACAGATATTGGCGCAGATGGGTCAGATAAATATCAGTCTAAATTCATATAAGATGTGACAAGTTTTGTCTCTTCAGTGGTTCTTCTGTCAGCTTGAATAATTTGAAGATGAATATATCTGGTTTCCCCCTCCTCTGCAGGGGCATCTCATTCTGTTATTCACTAAATATAAGTATCCAAGCAGAAACATTATCTAAATCTGTTCACAAACACACTCATGAGCATGTTTGAAAACAATTGTACAGGAAGTTCTAAGCACTTGAGGTGACTTAAATGCTAAAAAAAAAAAAAGTATCATTTATAAGCAGTTCCTGATCATTTTGTCTGTAAAGAGAATACAAGAACTGCAATCCATAGTTAGTGGCAGCACAGCTTAAAGCCAGGGAATGTCAATACACTAGGAAAATTAGGAGTCTGACATAAAATCTTCCAGGTTTGAAGAAATCTTAGGTGAGACAGTTGCTGAAATAGGGAGATGACAGGAACATTCAATACAGGTTGGCCAATGCACACCATATGAAATATTCCCACCTACAGCCATGTTTAAAATTAGCACACCACTCACCAAAAATAATGACAGTTTTTCAGTACATGATGCTATTTCATATTAAATTGGAGTGAGTTGGGCTGGAGCTATGCACAGAGAAAAGTAAGAGGTCTGTAGTCTCTTTACTGTTCTGTATAAAAGATATCTACAGGACCCATAAACTGCCTTGCAAAGGTGTGTGTTTGGAAGCAATTTAGAGATATTTGACCAAGTCCTCATTAAAAAGTAGATTTTATTAGATTCAATTAAAAAACATCATAATAAATGTCTTCTGGATTAGACATATATTCTCAGAAGCTGGATATTTTCAAATTCAGATAATATAGCATAGTTAGACATCTATGAGACCGGTGACACAGCACTGCCTAACATACTGATGAAATTACATTACACAAAATCAGTTTAGCATATCTTAAATGGATTAAAGAATAATTCTTCTCCAGTTATACTGGGTTTTTTTAATTCCATAGGATCTGTTATTGATCACAGATAAAAGTATTACTATGTAAAATTAATGTTCATAAGATTTGCAGAATATGTCTCAATACAAAAGAATGTTAAGAAAAATTTAGATTCTGCAAAGTGGCTTGATGTTTTGGTAAACCAGACTTGTTTGAATTAGTGATACTTTTAACAGAACTTTGTGTATCAGGGTCGAATTACTCACAGTATACTTATTGCACGAGAAACTTAAAAGAATTTGGAAGGTAAAATGATTAATTAACTAGTCATAGGTGTGCAACATGATACAGTGCCATGACTTATATATTTACTTTTAATAACCATTTAATGGGACATTGATGGAAATGCTGTACTGTGCACTGTAAGGTATTGCATATTACAAGACCATCTGCAAAGTAAATGAAAAGGAACGGGGAGAAAAGTTCCCCAAAACCTCTCTTTTTCACCCTACAGCATAGTTCTTTGTGAAGAAAATTCAATTAGAAGGTAACACCAGGGTATTTAAGCTAGTTCCCAAGCAACTGCACCACTACCTACAGGTACAAAAAAAAGAATGACATATGATTTTCACATATATGGAAAAAGAATCCCATTGTATTTGCTTAAATGGATAAGAAATGGCCAGGCCCCACATAATCTACCTTTAGTAGACCTGTACAAACACTGGAGTTTGTAGCTGAGGTAATAAAGAGGGGGGGAGGGGGAGGAAATTAGACTAAAACAAAAAACAGGTTTCTCTTCAGCAAACAAGAATTACAAAAATTCTGTTTAAACTCGTAAGTTTCCTCTGAGTCAAAAGGGCATTTTCTTGCAGTTTTGGTATAATGTTTTTCAATCATTTTAGAATTCAGGTCACTTCAAAAGAGAAATGTAATTTCAAATTAAAATTCAAGTAATTTCACTCCTATAACATTAGAAAATTCTATGTAGTCCTGAATACATGGATCTTTCCCTTAAAAACTAAGAACGTTTTTATGTTTTCAAAAATCCCTTTTTATGCCCAACCAAATCTGTTTCCCAGATTGCATCCCATTTCACATTTCAGCCTCTCTTTACAACATCACTGAACCTGTAAACCAAGTGAAAATGTATTTCAGAATATGTAAAGTAAAAAGGTTACACTGTGTGAATTACACACTAAATGTCAGTGCTACATTATTTCATACTGTTGTTCACTGATCTTTTCTATCACTCCCTTTCTGAAGGACTGTGTATAAATGCTGTAGAAGAGGTGAGGTAAACATTATACTTGATGGTAATTTTCTGTTCTGCAGTAATGATACAGAGAGAAAGTCAAAACAAGTATAATGATTCATAAAACATTAGCAAATTGTCACATGTAACTAGAACTCTTGTGATGACACCTAGAGAGGAACCTCACTGGTGATCTTCTATTTGACAAATCAAAACCATGAGAGAAGACATCAAAAGACCTGGGAAAACTCCTAATGTATCCCTGAAGGGAACTCACAGTCAGCAGATTGAGATGGGAAGAAGTCATTCCACTCCAGCAAGACTGTCATGTTATGCATAAATAAGAAACGCATATAAGTACATCTTCATGCTCTGGTCACTCTTGTGGTATTGATTTCCAAATTCCATCAGAAGATTTCCATAAAAGCTGCATGGTTAAATCTGAAAGACGGCAATAAAAATCTAAAGAATCCATTCAAAGTATTTAAAGTCTGCTTACTCTTGAGTCTCATTAGATATAAAGAAATCTCAGGTCTGTACTTAAACAATACACAACACACAAGAAGGGGGGGGTGGGGAAAAGAGCAAAACTTAATCCAAAATACAAAACCCCACTCAAGAAGAGAAAGCATTTTGAAAAGTTTGTGCCATCCATGTTTGACTGAGTACAACAGAAACTCAAGAGTAAGCTTGTGAGGCCTTTTTTTTCAGACTGATAACCTTTTATCAACATTAACTTTCGGTTAAAAGAATTGGTTTCTGCCTTGTATTTTTCAAGTGGGACCTCTATCTAGAGTGGGAGGTTTATCCACCATTGGTGCTGATACTTTCTGATTTGAGTTTGCTTTTGTTTCAGTTACAGAACCTTGAAAAATAGATTAATGCAGTCTTGAAAAAATTGTAAATTACATGAATCACATTTACAGTGAAGAAACACGAAGGGTTTGTCAGCCTAAATTAACACCCTAAATTGTGTTTAAAATTCATCATCAACTAGAAATGTTTGGTGTGATACTTTTAAAATAATTCAAAATTAACTTCTAGTAGTAGAGAAAACCAACAACTGAAACATCAATACAGAGGCAATAACACATTTTAGCCTAGCTGGTGATGAGGGCAAGTGTTGCTTCATGTCATGCCTCACATTCCCACTTAATCAGAGAAACAAAAGAATTTTTTTTAAAAAAATTCTCTCAAATAGCAAGCTCATAAGTCCTTCAATGAGGCAATTACTCTTACAGAGTCAAATTTTGGACTGAGATGTTATGGAAAGAGAATTTAGCCCAAAAGACCTGCAATCATACCAGCAATCAGCCTTAACAGGTAAAAAGCTAAAGTTATTTGACCACCCTCTTTTGTAAAAAAAAACCAAAAAACCATCATTCAGAATTCACGTTTTTTCTGAGGACTTGCTTTACTTCAAGATCCACAGAAAGCAGACACAAGAGTCCTCCCCTTACCAGAGGGCAATCTGCTCTTCACAGGTGTCTGGAAACCCAGTCTTGCCTGCTCACGAGAACAATTGTATAGGGTCAAAATGAAAGTACATCTCCTCCCATAAATGGTTTCTAACTGTCATCAACAACAGGAGCCTTGTAAGAAGTTTATAACTTCTGTAACTTTATAAGAGCGTGTAGCAGATAAACATGAAGTGATAATTTCTCCGTGCTCACAACTTCTAGCAATTTGCTTCTCTGTTAATTCTTCAGGCAGAGAGGACATTTTTTAATTTTTAATAGGAACTTGGTAGGATTTTCTTCATGAAAGTAACCATTTCTGAAGTTATGTAAGCTTTTAGAGCCCAAAACATCCTGCAGAAAGCAGTTCTGCAGCTCAGCCAGAATCCATGCAAAGAACACCCTGTCTCTCTGCAAGACCCAGCTTGGTTCTCCTCTTCTTTCTCCTCCTTTCATATACTCTGGGATTTCTTTCATTCTCTTTCATCACTCTGTCCAATCTAGAGCACTTCAAAATTTCCTGAGCCCTAGTTGATCACTGCTACATGGAAGATGGCTGATATACTATAAAGTTTGGTCCTTTCAAACATTATGAATTACATATGCTACTTGTCTATCATACTAATCTGGAGATCAAGAACATTTCAGGGCTCTTCCAAATAAACTACTATGGCTTACATATTTGTAATTAATATTCCTGTTCTCTAGTTTTGTTATGTGAGGAAACAGTAGGCCAGAGTATCACCATATTTGGGTTGAATATGGAGTCAGGTGCACTGGTCATCTTACTGTTGTCTCAGGTAGTTAAGATGCAAGCTCAGATGAACAAAGATCATTAGCACCACACTGCTTCACAATAGGAGACAAAATCTTGTTATCAATAACACTCAAAAAAGCCTTAACAATCCTGGAAGCATGTTGTAATACATTCCCTCTAACCCACATTGCAAGGCATATGAAACAAACAGAAGTCATGACATAATTTTCAATTATCAGAGTCTGAGTGAGATCCCCAACTAAGGGAACATGCTCTGCCAAGTGCCCGAAGAAACCCATAACCTCCACAGGCATCACCTTGGAAGTTACAGGATCTGTTGTGAGCCTGAAGGAATAATTAACTAGAGATGGTCAGGACACTGCAGACAGATGGTAAGGAACTAGCCAGGGAATGTAGAAGTCCTTCTACAATGCCTTTTTGATAAATTTATGCAGTCTTCCATTCCAGAATGATCACACCTCAAACTAAGTACTTTCTAGACCCAGAAGGCCACATTAGTAACCACACTCGTTCTCTCAAAACCCTCATGCTGAAGTCCAAAACAGATTTCTGACTTTGGAGGAAAACTTAAAGGAAAAGGTTTGTATTGAGTTCCCTGTCAGAAAAATTACATATTCCAAAAGCAGGAAAATGAAGTAGACCTGATACTCTCTGGTAGTGCTTAATTTTTCTTTACAACTTTCAATTGGGAATCTCAGTCAACTTATACCACAAGAGGAATCTATCTTCTATCTAGGATGGGAAATTTTCACTCATTGTCTTTTTCTACTCGAAAAATACTTTCAAGAAGGTGTCCCTACACAGGGGAAACGATCTCATCAGATGCCCTGAGTATAGATAATCCCTTCGCCCAGACTTCTTTCAGTGTAGTGGATGAGACACTCAAAACATCCATAAAATTGTATGCTCATCCAAAAAAAATCATAGCCATTTATTATACCATACTGTTGAGTTTATTGTCCATTTACAAAGATTTATTTTTTTTTCTCAAAAGTGCAAGTACTCAGAGAAAGACTGTGATGTGAAGTTTTGTCAAGATCCTGGCTAACTTTAAAAATCTTGAGCAAAATTTTTATTTGAAAATAAACACAGCTATAAACAAAGTCGGCCTAGCTTTGTATTTATACAAAGATCTCAAAGTCTTGCCACTTCTGCAAGAAGCACATTTAGAAAGCCTTTGATGGAGGCTTTGAACCCTGAGGATTCAAACATAGGCCTGAGGTCTTTTAGAATGGCACAAGTTGCCAGAAAGTAGTTATAAAATCTGAGCTATGAAAGGTAGAAAGCTTTGCCAAGATGACTGTTTTCCCTGTGACATTTGGAGGCTGAACAGCCATGTGAATTTCTGCTCACTCACTGGCACAGGTAAGGTGTCCTAAAAGAGGTCTCAGCACCTGGTTTGGTGCAAATTGAGCCTGCCTTTTGCTAAAGCAGCAAGAATTCTCATGCAATAACAAGTGTAACAGGTACATACTTGTCAAATGCTTTTACCAAAGCTGGCAGAGATAGAGACATCAGTTGCTGCACCCCCTTGACAATGTTATTATTTGACTTCTCAGCACGTCTTGCAGGTGATACCATCTCCCAAACCTGACTTTAGTCTCTCCCTTACACATTGAACAAACATTACTCTTCTCAGAGTTATAATCTTGTTATAAACTGTATGAAAACTTCTATGAAATCATGCTTCTGCAAAGCAGCCTAACTTAGCTGCATTTTCCAGAAGAAAACATTTTTGTACAATCACAGTGTGCACCAGGACAGATCCTGGTTCAAAAATAAAAGGCTACAATGTCTTACGTAAATCTGGGTGTTGAGTGAAGAAAAGGCAGAGATGTGGAGGTCATAAATATTCTGGCTTTGCTCACTCCATATGCTCTGAAGTTCAACTATAAATAGCCTTCAAATTGCTACACACTTCAAGAAAGTTGAGTAACACAGCTTTCACTTTGTAATGTGAGGGTAAAAGTCTAACAATGGCACAGAAGGGCAGGGGAGAAGAGCTGCTGAAGTCATGTAGACATCTGCTGAAAGGGTCCTAGCTGTGAATTTCCATAGAGAGAACCAGCTGGCTTTAACACAGACAAAGAAATGAGAAAGTACAAGGCCAGTCAGAACAAGGTCAGCTCTGTGTGAGGAGCAAACAAAGCTGCTAAACACTGACGTATGGTGTATGGGAAGAAGGGAACAGCCACACACACCTCTGGCCTCCATACATACAGTTCCCAGCAAATTCTTTTCCCTTTCTATAACAATCAAGGCAGGAGAGCCACAGCATTTCAATAAGAAAGAAAAAAGTCTAATCAATATTAGCTTATTATTGATCACTCCTATTATCATGCTACTTTTCTTTTGACAGCTACATCTAAAAGTCCTCAAAATATTCAAAAGCCCACTATATATTACTTCTTCTTCAAAAAGATCACAAAAGAAGAAAAAAACCCCTCAGTTTCAATAATCTCCCTAGTAATCACAATCCATTTATTTTGAAAATAGAAAGGAAACCTTTTTTTTTTTAATTAAAAGCCTTCTATTCCAGGCATCTAGTATTTGATCCATTTTTCACAGGAATGGTTCAGAAAACATCTATGCTTAGGCCACAGATCTGTACATACAACTCTTCTTCTCAGAAGTGTCTAGATGAAGTAAGTTCATTGATCTAAGATTTTGTGGATTTAGAATTTTTGAAGGGCAGCCAAAACTTTCACATAATTTTTCTGCTCTTTCCAGAACTTGAGGTTTTGCTTCTTGTTCCCAAAATACTTAAACATACTTACACTGCAGACAGCATTATAATGAGGAGCATGAAGTGGGAAAGGTCAAAAAAAGAAAGGCATCCTTAATGTTTTGTTTTGTATTTCAAGTTGACAATCAAGGGCAGATTTTATTCTAAAAATAGGTCTTGAGCTCTGTACTGAAAAACAATGTAACTTGGGTTTTGTTTGCTTGTTTTTTTTAAATGTGGTCACATTCCTCTATCTGGCACTCTTTGAAGATACACAGGTTCAATTGTTTGGCCAATGTTTACTATAAAACACTTTCTGATGATATGAAGGTGACCTTTCTCCACAGAACTCCCATCTTCTGAACATTGTCTCTTTTAAGTCCTTTGAAGGACACTTCATAAGTGAAGTAGGTAATCTAATTGACTATGTAAAGATTCTGAAAGCACTTACTCAGTTTCAGAGCACAAAAGTTGCACGCTGTGCTTGGAGTACTCATCAATGTTAGGTGTTTATTCAGAGTGCCAAGTCTTTTGCCATGAGTCTGCCAGCCCCAAGCAGCTTCCAAATAAGGGATGCTCTCTCCCATGGAGTATATTTTTTCCTTCAAACTTAACTAGTCTCATGTCAAAGAACAAGTTTCATACCCAACTTCTCTGTTTTTGGAGAAATTTCAGTCCTCCAAACTGAAGGGCTGAAAACCAGTACCTTCACCCCAGACTTAAAAAAAAATCCAAAACCTGATTTACCAATCTTCCTACAGGATGAGGTGTTCCAATTTGCGTAAGTGGTCTCTGGCACTCAATAATTCTCTCTTGCACCTGCTATGAGACACACAGTATATATCCCCAAGAGAGGATGGCAAATTTCTGATATACAGAAGCATCAGCAATACAGCAATGTCATGAAATTACACAATTGTGTGAGGTAAGAGTCAGAAAAGGTATTTTTTCCCTTTAAAATTAAAACAGGTCAGTACAAATTGTCCAGGTCATCATAGATAATTGCATGGCTATTCAAGCTCTAATTTTCCACAGTTTGAAACATGCTGCCCAAACTATGACCGAAATACAGTGTTTTCAATAATTGCAAGCAAGATCATAACACAATTCCTCTGTAGAATTTCAAAAAAAATTAACACATATGAAGAATCAATTCTGTTAGTCCTGAACTACAGAAAAATCTTAAAATTTTTATGTCCTGGTTCCAGCGAGGACAGGTTTCATTTTTGCAGTAGCCAGAAGGGTACATGGCTAGGACCCAGACATTTCATTTGTTGTGTATGGGGAAGGGATTCCCTTCCAGGTCAGCATAGCTTGGCAGAGTGAGTGGTGAGGTATTGTTGGGGGGTTTCCATGTGACTTGTTTTTTTCTTGTACCCTTCTTGTTGTTGTTACCATTTGTTTTCTTATCTCATTGCTGTTTCCAGTGTATTGTTCTTATCTCAACCCACGATCTTTACCTTTTATGCTTCCAACTCTCATCTCCAGCCCACAGCAGGGGGAGGCGAAGGGGGACCAAGCAAGCAGCACATGATTTGAAGAGTCTCAGTGGTAGCACTAAATTGGGGAGTATCATTCCTAAACCACATACGATCAGATGAATTTTTTCTTTCTGCAGCCAAAGTTTAGACTTATTTATGGATCATTCAAAAGCACCTACAGAAAATTCAAATTTGTTCTGCAGAATAACATACAGTTGTCCTGATAGCTTTGTCTAGACCAGGAAAAGTGACTCATACTCTGTTTCTATTAGCTAATGTGATTATTGCTTCAAGGTTGTTTCAGTAGGAATTAAAACAGTGAATGCCACAATTCAAAATGCAGTGAATACCAGTCCTTGCACTGAAGAGCCACATCTTTTTATCTCAAGGCTGCAACAGCATTCTCAAGCATCTAAAGTCCACAGGGACATGACGGCATCCCCTGGCTAGCTAAGCTTTCTAACTAATGCACAAAGGGGAAGTACCTTCTTGTCACCTATATGGCATAACAGCTACCGTCACTGAACTAATATGAACTAGAAATGCCAACTCAACCTCTGTGCACTTAGGATGCAGTTCTTACAACAATTTTTTTAGTGATCAAGACCCAGAAATATTTTAAATTGCATTTGGTTTTAAGCCAATTAAAGGTTAGAGAAAGAAATGGGGAAAAGAAATTCAGCACATGACACATCACTTGTAATCAGCAAACTTCTTTCTCTTGGGAATATTTTGCAGAAGTCTTTGCAAATAAAACCCACTGAAGATATCATTAGAGTAAAAGTGTGCAAAAACATTATTCAGGCAAAGATTGCTTGGAGATGGGGACTAGTTTCTCTGAGTAGAGTATTTTAATACAAACCTTGCTAATGTTCATCTCCTTTTTCCAGGACTATAGGACAGCCTTTTAAGCAAATTGTATCTCCAGAAAATTTTCAAAACCTAGACCTCCTTAGTGTAGAGCAGGTTTTCAGACAGATAGTCTTCAGGGTAGATAGTTTAAATAGTAGTTTAAGTAGTAGTTTAAATTTGATTTAGCTAAGGAACTTTATTAAAATACAGTGTTGTTTTTTAAGCATATGGACTGGATTGTATGCACATAATCTCTTAATAAGCAAAATTGCAATAAATTATGCACACTGTCCCACAGTTTGCACGCACAATCTTAATTTGTGCTCACAGGAAGTTCCCACTTGGAGAACTGCAAATTAAAACTGTGATCAGTGAAAGCTCTAAGAACGTCACATCCTAACATAAAGCACCATGGGCAGGTATCAGCTGAAAATGCAGAATTTCTGTTCAAAAAATGCTTTAATTGGGGAAGATTTGGTTTATTGGCTCTGAGAAAGACATCTACATCACCCAAGATAAAATCTGCTGTCTCCTCATGTTGAAGTTTTATTCTAACTAGCACTAAGCAGTGCTGCTGAGGTAATCCAGCAGATCAGATGGACACTACAAAAAACTGAACTCCCCAGAAAGCAGTCTTCCTGGTCTATGTTGAGTGGAAGTAGGATGAAAGCCAAGGTTCTAGTGAGAGTTTTTCTGATGCTCTCTTCTGTGCTTCTAGGGAGAGGAAATGAAACTGTATGAAGAACTTAGTAACAGTAGCAAAATTTCTTCTAGGAAATGATGTTCATGTACTCATTTAAGAAGGCTTGTGAGGCAACAAAAGGTGAAACAAAGAGAAGAGCTTCCAAAGTTCTGTTGTCTCCCACCTCTCTCGTTACAGAAATGGAGACTGATTATAAATACATCTATATAGTAACCAAAATAAAACACGCCAAAAGCACTAAAGGCAAAGCTTAATATTTAATGTAAATAGTAAAGTCAAGTTAATAATGCAATCTGCTTAATATGGAAAAAGAACTTAATGACTTTTGACAGATACTCCCTACAAGTACAACACATATGTAACCTGATTGATGTGTCCTACAAAAGCCACCATGCAAACAACCAAAAAGTAGGGAAACCACTTTTATTATCTGTTCTTTTCCAAAAATTGTGTTTGTTTACTGCAGGCACCTATGCATGTGTACAGCATGTGATCTGCTTCCTAAAGATCATGCACTATTGCAACCTTCAAGTACTTCCATCCCACCTAAGGGATAGAGAGAGTGGGATGCACAACAGAAATGTTCCACTTTGCACAAGTTTTTTTGAAATGCATTTGTATGAATTCAGGGAAAAAAAAAAAAAAGGCCCAAAGCCGATACAACATTACCTTGATGCTAACCATTAGTTATCTTGTTTTTAAGCGGTTATCTCACAGCTCATGGGCATTCTAGCCGTGTGCAGGCTCATGGTTCAGTCAAAACTTGGTCCAGTATGTACTGGCACTTTGAACCAGGGCTGTACAAAGTTTATCCTTCATTTATTTTTACCTAAACACCACTCATCATCAGTTCAGCTGTAGAAATTGCTGATGCCAATTCTATTATAGGCAGGCCCTAAGGTTTTAAACTGTATCCATCAATATATGTATATCTATCCACTCTAACATTTGAAGACAGATTAGGTCATTATGTTTGAAACTTGCAATTACAGTTATCATATCACAAATAATGTAATAGGATTTTCAAAATTTTTATAAGCATTTTAAAAGCAGGTTTTAAATCTTTTTTTTTTTTTTTTTTGTGGGGTGGTAATAAAAGAAGGCAGCTAAGTATAGAATTATAATATTTAATCACTGAGAGAATTCAAATTCCTCAAATTCCTGCAGGAGCTTACAATTTTATCTGCCACAATATATTTTATGTCTATATTATAAGTAGCATGAGAAAAAAAAAGATTTTTCAAATATTATGAATTTGGTAATCGAGATCATTTCTTGCAATTAAAAATTAAAAGAACTCTTCACAAAATGCTAGTCAGGATCATTCCGAACATAATTAACATTTTCACCTGTTTTGCAATTAATTAGAAATTTAGAAAACTGCATTACTCAATACTGCTTGGACATTTCATCTCTAACAGACAGATATTGATGTTCTGCTAATACAGGTGTTCAGCAAAAATGGCTTCTCAAATACAAGGCATCTTGCATCTAATTCAGGTAGGATTCTGCACCCATCTGAAGTAGCACTTGCAGGCCAGATGATGATCTAGAGAGTTTTAAATTATGTTACGCACTTGAACCCTACCCTGAATGTCACTTGACTATGAAGCTAAAGCAAATACCTCACATGTAGATAGTTGTAACTGGACACCTATTTTAGGTGTCAGTCTCAAGCTGAATCCTGCCTCCATCCTTTTTTGGTAGGTTATGATCGAACTTCCAACACCTAAAACCAAGCAGAACTGGACTCTTTAAATTTCATAAAGCAGGAACAAGGTAACACACAAAGTGTTTTACTCTTGGCAGATAACTCAAGTCTCTAAAGAAGGCATTTCTACTGCCATTAAAATAAGACATTGTAACTTTGAATGTAGGTTCACTATCTGACAACAAAATTAATCACAACTCAAGGTGTATTTACTTTTAATCTTGTGTAGTTTGTGGGTTTGGGGGCTTTTTTGGAGGGGGGTTGAAAAAGAAAGGGAGATGTCTTAAAAAGGTGTTCTTTGCAGATTCGGTATGCTGGCTCAGGAATTTCATTTGATGATGCATCATTATTACTCTTCTCCAAATACCAGGTAGTTTCATACATTTTTGAACAGTGGTTTCAAGATTAAAAAGAATAACTTAAAAAAAAAAAATAAAAATTACTACCATACTCTTTTGAACAGGCAAAGAAACATAATACTATGAGACCCATGAGACTACTGCTACACCTAACTGTATCATTTCAAGCCATAAAATTTAATTGCTGGAAAAAGATATTCAGGCCAATCAAGTAACACAAGGTGGTGGTAAAACACAATTGCAGCTGTTATCCAGCTTCCAGATGTGATAATATCAGTGAAAAGGTAAATTCCATCCAGAAGCTTTATTAGTGCTGAAAATGCTGAAAAGGGGCTCCACCTTCACCTTTTCCATCAAAATCAACCACCCAAGGAGTTTTTATTATATGAGATTCACAAAGTGAATTTCAGAGTATCTGCAATGGTTATGTGAAGGGCTCAACTCTCTTTTCTCTGACAGATCTAGGCCATTTGAGCAGGTTTTAAACTTCCTTCATCACCTCCGAGACTGAAATTAAAAATGAGGTAGGCAGTACTCAGTTTGTAAGCTTTATAGTATTGAAGGCTAGCAGAGAAATTGAACACATGGAGTTAACCATGAAGGGATATGATGCTATTTTAATAACCAGAGTCAATGATTGTGGAGTCTGTTGCTCTAGTCCTTTAGCTTTCTCTGGAAAAGCTCTTATGTTAGACAGATCTTTGAACAACTGCTGTAGTCAAACCAACCTGGGCTACCAAATGCAAGAGATAAATGGAAGAGTAAGCTAGAAAGGACACACTGTGTTTTAAAATACACTTAATGTTTTACTGTGTTTGATTCTGAATGTTAAAAAAGAACTTTGTATTTTAATTTTTTCTGTCTGTTTCATTCAACTCTGGCCACAAATCAGTTTAGAACCACCTAGGAAGCCTGGTGCTGAAGGTCAGTGTGTACTCTGGAATGGCAAAATGATGGCTACACTCAAAGACAGAAAAAGTGCTAGAGGGTTGAAAGGACTCAGAGGTATGATGAAGTGCCCTCAAATGGCAAAGAAAGGGGAAAAAAATGAGACCTAGTTCAGAAATCATGACAAGTTCACTGCATATTAAACTGGCAAATAAAAACTCTCACAGAAAATTACTATTGTAAATTATTATGCTGGTAAAAAGAAAACTGAGGAATTATACACCCTCTTATTACATACCTGTTTAATGTAGTTGGCATTACTATTCATTGGGGTGGAGGGACATTTAACTCAGAGATCAAATTTTTGTAGAAGAATGTATTTATAAGTAAAGAGAAGTTCCTAATTTTTACTATGTAGTTAGTAACCAAGGACATTATTTCATTCAAACACAACTTAAAAAAAAAGAAAAATAACCTACCATAAAAAAACTAGTGGAACAAAAACTGCGAATAGCTCAGCTGGTTAGAATATGGTGCTAATAATGCCAGGGTTGTGGGTCCAATTCCTGCATGGGCCTTTTGATGAAGAGTTGGACTCAATTATCCTTGTGGGTCCCTTCCAACTCAGAATATTGTGTAATTCTGTAACAATAGATTTAGCTTCATTTTTCAAAGAAAGCATTTTTTGGAGAGAAGGCGAAGTTGAAGATTGTGCATGTTCTTCCTTTTTTCGGTTTAAACAATCTCTTCATCATTCTCCCCTTCCCCAATGTTGATTTTGTTTTCTTCAATGCTAGAAAGTATTTATACAAGTTAAAAATGAAAAGGCCTTACAAATCAGGCTTCCATAGAAAGTCATAGGCAGACATACTTTTCTCCAATGTATGGCTAGACGTTTATGGAAAACACTAATGGTATGTCTTCCAAAATTATGAAAAGAGCACAAAATAAAAATAGAACAGAAGGCAGAGGCCAGGTACAGCTTCTTTTCTCCAAAATGGAAAGGACCATTCAATGCCTCTACAAAATTACCACTATATAAGTCCTCCCATAACAGTGTTATGTGAAACATTGGCTACTGTGAACCAATGGAAAGAATACGACAAAGCATTTGTCAAAATATGAAGCAGTACTTTTCTCACATTTTCATTTCCTTTTTCTATTAGATTCTAGTCCCACTTGTTTCTGACTCTGGCCACTGTTGAAGTTCCTTAACAGAAAAATTTCTGATTTCATTCATTAAAGAGATCTGATGAATAAAACCTGAAAGCCTTTATCAAGACCACAGTCACTGGAGAAACTCAGCAATAGCTGATAGAAACAAAACAGAGAAATTGTTTGTCCACTATGACATTTCCTTTTCTAGTGGGCTCTAATCACTTATTTCATGGACAATGAAATAAGTTCAAGAATTCTCCTGACCTACGGGGAAAAGAAAAACTAAAGAGAACAAGGATTTTCAAATAATTACTTCTACCAGAAACAATCACATTGTGGGAGCCAACATATCATTATGTACAGAGTTCCAGCATTTATCCCCTCTACCTCCAGAGCTACCTGTAGTCTGATACCTGAAATCATTATGGTAGGTCTGACTCATCCTTTGGCAAAGACCAACTGAAAAAAAGGTAAATTAGCCAACAAACAACAACCCCAAAAGTGGTAAGGCAGAGAAAGCTGTACCTTTAAGTCTTTTCAAAGTGTCATCGCTATGATAATCATCACTGTGGATCTGAACTTCAAATCTCACTGCTGAACCAGGAGTATCTAGTGTATATATAGCAAAACTATGTACATCTATGTCAGGGCTTCTGTTGATAACGTAGACCAATGCACACTAATTTCCTGACTGTTACATATAGCTATTCATATAGAATCAGTTCATGTTGGTTTAAGGATTTATATACTAATGGATATGCAAATGTATTTTACATGCAAGGAGAAGAACCAGCTGTAAATAAAAAGGTAAATAAATATATCTGTGGAGGAAGAGTAACTTAAAGTCATAATGGCTAGGCCAGTAAATGGAAAAATGTTCTTTTCAGGTGCTACATAAAAGTTATACAGATCTTCTGGTAAAGACCGGAATACATGCAAAAATGAAAAGAACCAGACAGATAAAAATCATATCTCCAGGAAAGAGGCCATGAATAACCAATTGCTTCAGTTAAGACACTGAAAGAAAGACACAGAGACTGAAATATGCAATTCAGAATAGCTGTGGACATAGCATTAAATCACAGCTTCTTACTTTCTCCAATAAAAGATTAAGATTTAGGTAGGATTGGGTATACACAGATGTCTATTTTATCTTTTTGTATAATGAGTAGAAAGTTTGGGAGAGTAAAAAATATTTTGCTTTAAAAATCTGGCTTGAATCATTCACTAGTGAGAAATATTTTATTATTTCAGCTGACAGAACTAGGCCTGTCATGTTACTATGCTAAGACATCAGAAAAGCTTGCAAATGAACTGAAGCAGTGACGAACCAAAAAGTTCCAGCTTCACGAGTAATGAGGGGAAACGTAATCTGCCTGACTGCTTACTCATCTCTACACTTAGCTATTTACTCAAACAGGGTTACAAAGGTGCATAAGGTGTGAACTTACAGTATTCAACAGAGCAGAAGATACCCATCCCACCCTTCAGCTAGAAAGACAACAAGGATTCTATGTAGTATCAAAACTTCTCAGCACATTTTTCCATCATATGTTTCTTGCACTCAATTTTGAATCTACATTTAACATCTACTGATTCAGAGAAAGGAAATTTTCTCCCAGGAATGTTTTCAGTACTGTTTCCATGAATTAACTGTGAGAATGAGGTATGAGCTCCAGCACACAACCAATGAAGGGAGTCTATTAGACACTTCAGTTTTACTACAGCTGAAACATAAGATTCAAACCTCAAAGACGAAGACTTTTAAAGATGTACATTTCCAACAACTTCCATCACAGAGTCATAGATAAAGTTCCCTTCTGCTAAACATTTCCATATTTTGCTAAAGTGGAGCTCTAAGCAGCAGAGGAAAAACAAAAATATTAGAATTCATGGAAAGGTTTTTGGGATTTCCCACAAGGTAAGCATTTAGCAGGTTGCATGTACATTTAGTTTGTATCCATTAACTAGATATAATTAACCACAATGACAAAAACAGGATTATATAACCTGCACTAGTAGATATTATTGCACTTAAGAAACACACAGGTGCAACGGAACCTGTGAGCCACAAAAGTGGATCTCATTCACTGTTACATGTGCAATTTTTGCCAACTTTTTATCAAGCAACCACTGAATTTGAAGAATTTTTCTAACTAATTTAATTATACCATTACCAAAAGAATAAATGAGAATAACATAGCAATTCCAAAATGTCCAAATCTATGCAACATATATGGAATATTATTTGCGTTTGTGCTTAACTTAAGTGCACTCAAAACATTCACCTGGAGTGAAGAAAGTACATGAACTGATTTTTTTTTTTCATTTAGACAAAGCAAAAACTAACTACTCATCCATCCATGAACTAACTGCTACATCCATTCATCCTCCTATTTTCTTTTTGTGTTTTATTAAAATAGCTAATGCAGTAGCCTTGTCTATATTATTGAGGACTCCATGGCCACTATTGGACTGATATAGTGGTCTCCAGCAGTTTCCAAATATAAATATATTCTAATGAGATAATCCCTAGAGCATGGATATGGAGGAATGCTATCTAAATAATGCCACTTCTGTTACAGAATTGGTTTCAAATTAATTGTTTCTTTCTAAAGCTATAATTATCTGGAGAAATGCAGCTAGTTTGAAAAGATGAAGTAAAAAAATGTATAATGTCTAATAGCTCATTAAATTGAAAATACAGTGTAAATTTGGGAATCAGAATGACTTGCAGCTAATTGTGAGATGATGGGTCAGGAACATGAAAAGAGACTCTTTTGGCAACAGAGCAATTTGTTAATGCTGACTGCAGTCTGCATTTACTTGACATTCGGAAACGTCATATGACACCAATGCAGATGAGGTGAACAGTGAAAAGAAAAGGAAGAGCAAGGAGAGCTAGAGGAGAAAAAGTTAAGTTATGAGCAGCTGAGAGCATGGTGGGAAAGGGGAGAATATGACTGTCATCACTGAGTGCTCAATTTTTAAACTGGGAATGAGAAGAAGATGTCATATTAAAGAGACTTGGAGTATTCATGCAGCTATAGTTACAGCTGTGCCAACACTTTTCTCACAGAGGGGTTTTATGTAGAGTTCATATAGGTGAATAATTAGCAACTTTTTAATTTCTCTTCCAGTGAGAAAACATACTAACTGTTATAGTTGTTCTGACTATTATTTTGAAAGCATACCTCATTTTTTAAAAGCATGAAGTGTGTATTTACCAGATGTCAAATACATATTTACAGTAATGCAACAAACCAAAGCAACTGCAAAGAATATTTTAAACACTTAAGAGTAATTAAACTGCCAAAAAAGCCCCAAACCTAACACATTATACCATAGCCTCAAACAAAACAAGCTCAGAACAGCTGAGCTAAGTTTAAACTTTCTCCCAGTACATTTTCCATAGTCAGTGACCCCAACTATTACACAAGAGGACACAGACATGAGCAGAACAGGAGAAGGCATTATGCATTTGCATGGGTGCTAGCAGGTACACACCACACCAGCCTGCACAAACAGGAGGGCTAAAGTCACCTAAAATATTGCACAATCATCTAAAAACACGATGTACAAAGAACTGCAAGACATGGGCTCAGAATCACAGATGATGTTTATAAACAGAATAAAAAAATCTCTTTGACATAAAGGAAAATGAATCTGCATTGCAGAAAAAAAGCCCCAACATTTCCTAAATCAGAAGCCCAACCACAGTTTATGGCCATATCTTTCTTCGAACATCCATTGCACAAACACCAGTGTAATGCCTTGATATGAAGGCTTGGACACTTTGGCAGTAATGTGTTTTAAGTATTACCTTAATTCCAATGAAAGCTTTATCCCTCATGAATCTAGACTGAACAGAAGAAAGCAGGATCATAATAATGAGAAGTGTCAGTGTATTGGCTGATAATGCCATATCTGAATTTATGGCACATTATGTTAGCAAATAAATAAATATTTCTTCTGTCTTCATTCCAGTATGCTTATAAAACATCATTTATCTCTCTGTATTTGCTGTTGTTACCAGACCTCAAGATGAAACTTTCTATCTTATTTATTTGCACAGGTAACACAGTCCAGAAAGGGTATTCTTCTCTTGTGATGGTTCTAAACCAGATCTTTTTTATGCAATTAAGCTCTAAACATGACCTAATTTCTTGCACAAATACCACAGCCTGATATACTTTGCCAAAAGGTGATATTTTATTTTAGTGCCACACCAATAACATCACATTTGAAAATTTATATTACCGTTACTGTAGTGTCTAACACAACAATACAGGGTAGTTACCTCTAGCATCTTTCTGAAATTTACTTGCAGTTACATAATCTATGTTCTGACTATAAGGGGATTGAATGTTTATAAAAGATGTAGGACTGAGAAACCATTGAAATACAGCGCAAGTCTTAAGTTTATACCCAGAATACCGTCACAAACATAGTTGTCCCAACAGCATCCCACCTACACGCTTTCTAACACAGATTACTGTAAGCAGTTAGCCATACTTATTCAGACTCAATTCATAAAAAAACTTAAAGCACATAGTTAATTTGATTAGTCCCATTGAAGCCACACACTGCTGTAATGCCTTGCATGATCAGACCTCAAGTTTTGGCTCTCTGTGCACACAGCAGGCGTCCATCCCAATTTTTGCTAGTGGTGACTTTTGTGACTCGGACACTTTTACAGTACAAACAGAACTGAGACTACTAACTCCTCATAAACAAACCATAATAAAAGTTTCAGATGGTACCCACTCTAATTACTTACTGGAAAAGATCCAGATTTTAAACAATTTACAACATAAAAATAGCACAGAAAGCTATTATCTTTCCTCAGGGCTGTTGAGCCATTCTGTGTGATTTCACAGTGCCAGTGACAAACTGTGGTTAGCCCAAAACTCGAAAAGCCAAACAGGTATCTTAAACAGGAACAAACACTAAAAAAGTCTCAGCTGAAAGGGGATCTAGCCTACATAGTTTTAATGCACTACTCACAGCTCTCCCAAATGCACAGTCACGAGGTAGAAGGCAGCATCTATCCCAAGACTGCATATCAGAATCTTTAGGACAGGTTGTCTCATATGTGCAGCTTCACATGGTGAAGGGGAAGGCACGGAGAGCCTGTAACAAGGAAAACTGTTCTACACAGAGATGCTCAGATGAGCATGAAAATCCACTTAGTGATCCAAGGACTGACCCATACCCTCTACCACATCCATGACACGACATGTCAGAGAAGAGTGGAGGGGCACACACTGCACAGCTAACAGGTTTGTGGCAAGATGGACCAGAAGTCACAGGTCTGCCTTATCAATGTGATGGAAAAACCATAGTGAGGGAGTAGAAGAAATCCAATATGGGAGTATCACTGCAAAGTGAGAGACTTGTCAGGTCTGTGCTCCTGTCTCTAAAAGAGCTGGTGTGAGACTGCATGTTACTGACAGATTTATTTTAGAAATGTATTATATCCTGCTTTTAAAAGCGAAAAATAAAGCTACACCAGTACACTAAGCAATTGTAGTTTGGTTCTAGTAAGGCATTTAAAACATGCAGCACTGCAATATCACTTCCTTGTATTTCAAGAAGGAATAAATAATAATCCAATAAAGGATCAAGCCAGTGATCCGTCTAGTCCAGGACCTCCTCTTCAAATACCGAGTCTTATATAGTAATAGAGGAGACAAGAAACATTCCAGAGAGAGAGAGGCCAGCATACAACCAAGACTAAAAATTTGGTTATCTGCTTTAAAAGTGCTTGATACTTAACTCATGCATTTCTTAATATTTTGCTATTTATATATCCATTTAGGTTTGTTGAACTGTGATTGTTCATTTATTTACTTCGGAAGTTTTTCAGTCTGAAGCACCCTTTCTGGCATTACTCCAATAGGCATATATATAGGCATAGAAGACTACGAAACACACAGGAGTCAAAAAAAAACTTTGTGTCCTTTCACCTGTGTGCTACCCTGCTCTCTGCCTCTCCCCTTGGTATTGTTAAAGAGATGCTCACAATTGATGCAGCTGTATACAAGGCTGTCCTGGTACCCAGAGACCTGTGTTCAAGTTTCATATTACAAGATCAGCAAGATGTGAAGTGAGGCAACTAGAAAATGCCAGCTATTAACACAGTACAGATTATGAGGTTTGATAAGCTTCAAAGAAGAGAAGAAAATAAAACAAAAACAATTTCCAACTTTTTACACATGCAATTATATAAGTGATTCTTCCATACCACAAAGGATACAGGAGCTACTCCTCTACAAAGCATTTTCTAGTGCTACTTCAAGAAATAGCTACTGCTATAGTACATTCTACAAATCACTGTACTGATATATCCATACAAAAGAAAAAGTTCAGAAAGATAAAATGGGATGAAGTCACTAAAAAAAGGCAAGTATGCAGTGTCCTGCCACAACCAGTACTATAAAGCACAATGTCTTTATTTTCTCTCTTCTATCTTCAATGTGTTTTTCAACATTTTGAATGTGGCATGAAAGAAACTATGTAAAAATGTTTTCAATTGTTTATCTTAAAAATGTGACTGTTCTGCACTAGTAGTATGAAAAAGCACATCAGGTGAACATTATTGTTTTGTCTTCTCTTTTGATAAAGAACTCACTACCTGTGGCAAACAAGAGTGGCTGGCAAAGGCATATAAACAAGCAACGCACAAAACCCACTATCTTCCCAAGTTCTACCAAGTGCAAAAGGAGATAGCTCTGTAGCTGTCACCAGGAAAAATGAACAGCATTACGGTTGATGTTTTCACATTCATTCCCATGTCTGATCAGTTTTATACATCTGAAATGAGTTATGAGAAGTGTTTTGAAGTAAATATTAACAGCTTACAAAATTAAGCCATGGGGATAAATTTGCTGTGGACCTACTTCCCAGAGCAAGCTGGTGTTTTTAAAAAGTATTTCAAACATGAAGGTGTGTACTTACAACAGATTCTGTGAAGCTCAGTATACCATGTAAATGTTTTCTCATGGGGAAAAAAAATAAAAAGCCAGCAAGTAAAATCCTTTTAAAGTTCACTTTTAAATTCAGTGATCTAAGGATAATGAAGCAAATACTCCAGCTGGTTTAAAATGTCAGAGCTTCAACTACTCCTAGGGAGCAATGAAAGTCTACATCAGTTGAGGATGCCCCTCTTAACACAAAAAAAATGGTCGCGAACAGGGACAGGTCAGTATTCAGTTCTTCTGCCATAAGACCCTTCTGTTATATTCATCCTAACACAACTTTAAAATTCACAGTTTCATAAGGCAAATGAAAAATGTATTTTCCAATGAAAAGTTATTGTTACCTGTATTACCTGGAACTGCATGAGAAAAATTATGAAAGACATTTAAATGAGATGTTTAAATATAGACTGTAAATATGAGACTGAACATTAATTAATTAGATTTCTAGGGTCTTCCCTTGCTTTAGCCTCTGTATTACCATGCAGTCTTTGTTTACTGTCATTTATCTTCTTTGTTTGATGACGTCTGACTAACAAATACATTGATGAATTGCATTTGTAAATGCCATCCATATATCACTAAAATAGGATGTACTCAGTGCTCCTGACACACTGATGTTAAAGGATTTTTTTTAATTCGAACTTTCAGTATTTAACAAAGGAAATATTACTGCTTTGCTGGATAAATTTCCTGATTTCTTTTTTAATTTTCAGTGAACAAACAGCTGCAGAATAATGTGACTTAATGAAGCATTTCTAATAAAATCCTGCAGAAGTTAAAACAGGGGAATAGAACTGCTTGCTCACTGATAGTTGTATCCTCCAGAACAATTTTTCAAGATGGTGATCACATTTCTGTGTAGATGAGTGTTAAGTAATGTGATTTTCTGTTTTCCAAAGTCAGTGATTTCTTTTAGTCTGATAACTAGTTAGCACTGTTGCATTACTTATTTATAGTAAGCAAAACATACAACATAATAAATGCAGCATCTTTCTAGTATGCTATTTAGGCTTTATAGTGGTTGGTTAGTAGCAACACAGACAGCAATAAATTTAAGTATGAAGATGCTCAGATTTGAAAAACTCCATGGCTATATTTTGCTTACAAAAGACATACAGTTTGCATTTGTAACAATGTCCTTTATCAAGTCTGTCATCACCTGTGATTAAATTATGAAACTTCTTGGCTACTACATTTTTCTCTGCTGCCACAATTCAGTGTAAAGTATTATTTGCTTTATGTAAACTTAGAGAGGGTTCAATGAATCATCACTTTGCAACCTGCCAGTAAAACAATCTCCAATATCCATCTGTACACACATCTATTTACTTCCATTCAGAACAAGTTTTTAATGTATTCCCCACCAGAATTACCAAGTGTGTTACAAGCATCTACACATAAAGCTGAAATCCCTCAGATCATAAGAAGAGCCAGGTAAAAAAGTTACCCTCATGTGTCCAGTGCAATAAAAGATACTGCTAGAATAGTTGCCATTCCCTGATTAAAACAGCAAGACAGAAATCAAGATTTTATCTCAAAGTCACCCACTACCAGCAGTGTATCTGAGATTAATACCACAATTTTGAAAGCCCCTTTATGTACAAAAAACATGTGGAACCAGTGAAGAGTAAACCTGATTTGGTACCAACTAACTGAGCAAAGCTTTACACTGAAACTAGGGCACTTAGGTAGCTTATATTTATAAGAATAACAGTATTGTAGTTTTGGAAATTGGGACTATATGAAAGAAAAAACACATGGTTCTCAGTACTTCCTCAGCAGTATCAGAAATAAAATATTAATAATGAAATTTATATGAATTACTTTACTTCTGTTAATTATACACTCATAAAACAACTTAGGCATCAGTATGAGATGACTGCACAATTACTGTGAAAAAGTATAATGAAACCTGCAGCCTTTGCCACCTCCAATCAAAATTCCTTAGTATGCTCTTTCCCAGCTTCAGCTAAGCTATATTTCTGGTACCATTGAACTATTATTTTTCTGGTGTTTACTCTACACTACAGAAAAGAATCTTAATTTATCAATTTGACTTCACTTAGATTAGCCCATAAAGTAGCTTTCAAGGGTATAACATATAATAGGCTGAATGCTAAAGTCTGAAACTAGTTGGGAAGGCAGAGAAACCTGATAACGATTATTATTTAGTCAATAGCAATTTAAATGTATCCAGTGTGGTACGAAGACCCTACGACCCTGAATGCTTTACAGGACTTTCAGAGATAGGGGTTGAGTGCGTTTACTATTTAAATTGACAGTTCTGTAGGAGTCAAAGCATGGTTCTTTAAATACTGAGGCAATATCTTCTGGTGGGGTGGGGGTGGTAGAAGTGAGGTATTTACTGCTTTCAAAAAAAATACTGATAATCTCCTAGCAAAAGCTGGAAAGAGAACTGTAACTACACATATAATTTAAAATGCTTTAAGCAATGATTTTAACTCCCACTAAGAAACATACAGAAGAGTCATGCATAGCAACTCCAAACAGGGCAGTGCAAACTCTTGCTCTTTATTCTTTGCATTGATAACCTGGTGTCCGATCCTACAGCTCCACAGGAACAAAGCAGGTTATTTTAAAACTTTCTCTTGCAAAACTATAAATGGATGGAATAAGGGAAAAGCCCTCTCACTGTGGCATACAGAACCTGCAACATATTTAGCAAGTAAATAAGTTCACCGAAATGCAAAGAAAACAACTTAAATAGACAAGATATGTTTCGTACTATATACCCACAACTTGGGGAGCAGTACACACACAATCAAACGAGGCCATGAATCGTCTCTTTATGACTGGTTTTTTGTTTGGGGTAGGGGGTTTTGATATATAAAGGGACTCCTCGCTCTTCCAGCCGCTCTCTGAAGGCGGCCGATAAAGCGTCCGGGCAGAGTAACCCCCAAGTGCCCGAAGGTCCTACGAGTTAGTGGCCATCCTTCCTATAAAAGTTTAAAAATGAGACGGTTTCCCTGCTCCCCCCGCCACCCATCCTCTACCCCCCATCCGCGCCTCTGCTGAAGCGTTCTTTTAAATAAAATCCAAGAGAAGGAAAAAGGAAAACAAAAGCCTTGAGGATCGCCTGGCGCAAGGCTATCGCCGGCTGCCCCAGGCGCCCGGCAGAAGGACAGCAAAGCAGCTCCTCCTCAGTCCCAGCTTCCTCCAACTTTAGGGCAACGGGAGGGCGCAGCCCGCAGCAGCTTCCCCGCACACCCCACGCCCCGTTTGCACCCGCAGCCCCGCGGGGTCTCTGCCGCCCGCAGAGGCCACCTCCCGACGGCCCCGCCGGCGGCCAGCCAGACACACAGACACACACCCCCGCAGCGCTCCCCTCACTCACCTGCAGTCCCGATTCTGGCTAGAAGCACCTAGTGATCTGCCGCTTCCCGTCCGGGGGGAGCTCCAGCTTCACCGCCTGGGCATCGCCGGCACACGCCCCGCGCCCCGCCAGCGCCCGGGGCATGGAGCGGCGCCCTGCTCCGCTCCGCTCCGCTGGGCAGGGCTGGGGCAGCAGCCGTCCGCGGAGCACAGGTCTCCCCCCGCCTCTCTGGGAATACACCAGAAATCCGGCTAAAATAGATTAAAGGAAGGGTGAAGTAACTGGCAATGGAGGGAAGACTTGAAGTGTTCCTCGTACACGGTTTCGGAGTATTAAAAAAAAAAAAAAATGAAATTAAAAGAGGACGAAATCTGGTTGAGCTGTTGGAAAAGCGGAGGATGAGGAAGTCCGGCAGCCCGGTGTGGCTCCAGCCCCTCCGCCAGCTGCGCGCGGTCCCGGTTCAGCCCCGCCGGCAGAGGAAGGAGGAGAAGCCGGCGCGTCCTGCAGCAGTCCCTCCGTTAGAGCATCTCTGATTGGTGTGCGGTCCACACACAGCACGACTTCCCCCTCCCGCTGCCTGCTTCTCCCTCTTGGGAAAAGTAATTGGAGAGCGAGAGCTTCACCTTCAGCAGCAGTCTCCCGCGCCCAGCCTGCACGCACTGCACCGCACCGCACCGCACCGCACCGCACCGCGCAAGGGCGCGGAGCTGCCCCGGGCTCCCGGACCAGCAGAGGCAGCTCCAAGCGCTCCCTGCGCTGCGGGGGGATGGGAGGGGTGGGTAGCGGGAGAGACGCCCCTCTCCTCCCCGCTGTTTATCCTCGCAGCTATCCTCCCTAGCCCTTTACGAGGCAGCAAGTCCCTGTGTCCGCCGCTCTGTCTGACCGAGGAGCGGACCCCGCGGGCGGCGCACACCGGGGCTGGGCCGCCTGCCCGGCCCGGCCCGCGGCTCCGCACAGCTCTGCCTTCCCTGCTCTCCCCTCCGGGCGGCGGGTCGGGGGACGAAGTTTCGGCACAGGCGCACGTGGCCGGGGAGGGGGGATGCCCGTGGCTTCCCCGGCCCTTCCGTCGGTGCGGCGGGAGGGACAGCCGGGCAGGGCAGGGCAGGGCAGGGCAGCTGTCCCGGGGGAGGGCGCCGTGGCCGCGGCGGATGGAGCAGGAACAGGAGCAGGAACAGGAGCAGGAGCAGGAGCAGGGGGGACGCGGCGGCGCCGGCGGCAGCCAAAAGCTGGACTGTGTCTCCCTCCAGAGGGAGAAGGGAGTCACGCACGGCGGCTCCGGCGACGGGAGCGCCGCGGGCGCGGCCGGACCCCTCTTCCCGTGGCGGTGGGGCGGTCGGCTTGGTCTGTGCACCCGCATCCAGCGGGTGAAGGAAGATAGCAAGTCAGGTCATGAAGGCCTCTTCTTTCTCTGAAGAAGATGAGTTTAAAGACCAGCTTGAAGACGGGTGGCCGGTCGCAGTTGTCTGCCAGGACTATTGATTAACAGAGGGAAATGTTGCTGGGTGAGGATAAGGAAAAGCACAGTTCCCTAATTTATTGCACAGTTCCCTAATTTATTTTGCTGTGTTTTGTGCCATTCAAAAGAGGGTGCAGAGAAACGGAGGGGTGAGAGACAAAGAAGGTGAGAGAGAGCCCTTGTTTGTTAAAATAATATCAGAGACAAATTCTCAGTTTTCTCCTATAATTCTGGTCCACTGCTAAGTTAAGTGGTGATGAATGCATGAAGCATTGAGAAGTATTGATATATCTGATCGTCCGTTGTGTATATTTAATTATACTAGCTAAGATACTAGCCAGTTTTTAGAAAAGAACTTTTTGTTCAGTCCTTAACTATCACATCTTACATGATATTCATGGTCAACTTTGTGAGAAACAGAAGAGGGAAGTGAAACAGTTCCTCTCTTCTTATGCTACATTTTTCTATGTAAGTAAGCATCTGTAGAGTGTTTGAATTTTATTTTTTTTCAAAGCAGATACAGACCTAAAGTCTGTGCAGCCAGGGGAAAGAAAAAAAAAAAAAAAAGGCAAAATGAATATTGACTACAAAGGCAAAATTAATGTTGACTATCCTGCACACAGTGAAGCAGCTGTAGGATGAAATACAAAGAGGCTGGTATGGAAAGGGCAAGTTAAAAGTAGCCTAGTATGCAGCTGTCACAATCACTGTTGCAGAAAATGCTGCAGTACACATACATGCCTGGATGCTGACTGCAGCCAAATTAAAAGGCTGCTGGTTGTAAAGGCAAATGTGGTCCTATCTCATTCATTGGAAGCTGATACAGTAACAACACCATTTCCCTAGTCGGTAACTGTGTTTCTAGATTTGCAGACTGCTGAAAATGGTGTAGAGGGAACTGAAACGACCAAGATTGTGCTGCTATCAGCAGCATAATTTCAGCACATGAGGCATACCCAAACTAATGGGGCTCCACAGGGGCTGGATGCTTCTGCCCCACCAATGCAAAATGGCCGGGGACCCTGAATACATAATGAATAGATGGGCTTTCCTGTTCCCTGTGTCAGTGTAGAACCACAAGTATTGTTCCTGGATTGAAAGCACACCAAAAACGCAACTACAGCAACTAAAATGTAACTACAGCAGCTGTTGCATCTTGGACATAGCAAACACCTTGCCACTATAGGAGCACTCTTTGCATGTATCATTACACCCAAGACTGCCTAAGACCAGAGGACACTTGCTAGTTTCCTGTTGGTGTCCTGCTGTTACAGAAATTTGGTAAACACATCTGAAGACACAGAACTATCATCACCCAGTTAAAACAAACAAGTCCCATGCAAACAACAGAAGAAAAAGCAGCAGACAAAGCAATAGGTAAACTGACCTGTTTTGAAACTCAGGAATTTTGTCTGTGTAAATCTTAAAAAAACGTGTTCATTATTTACAGCATATTGCTGCTGCATATGAGGAGTTGTTCCAGATCTTTTTGCACAACATCTGAAAATCTGAACAAACCTGCAGTACATACACACAGGTTGTGTGACACTATACACGTGAAAGCAGGTCCTGAAACACGTGCTTTCAGGAAGCTTCTCTGCATGCTTTCACAGTACAGTCAACACTCCTGGGGAAAACTGAAATGATCTGTTGCACCTATACAGTGCACCTGGTTTTACAGATGCTTAGTTGATTAGTCTGACTCATCTCCAAAGGTGCATTTGTGCATGCTGCACTTGCACAATATGATAAATTTCCCATTTTCTGGAAACACCAGATTGGCATTCTTTGTCCTACACAACCTGTATTTATATCTTTCTGACTGGAAAATCCCCAGCTGAATACTGTGGCCTTAAAAGACAATACAGTTATGAAACACCATTACTGTATGAATGTTCTGTCTTTGTTCCTTTGTCTTGTTTAATTTTTGAGTTTGTGTCACTATTTTTTACTTTTAGTCAATTTGTAGGGCTCTTCCATATGCTAAAAGACAAGCACAAAACATGAAAATGGTCATTGGTGCTTGCAACATGTGTAGTGTTTGGAGTAACTTGAGCATTTCCATTTCAGGGTGCACAGCAAAGCATAAAAATCAAGAAAATAAAGACATCTCTAATTGCATATATGTGAATCTGATACATATGTTTTTAAACACTAATTTTACCCAGAGGCATGTAGGTTCTGAGCAGCTAAATAGAGAAAAGGAAAATTTATATTTGGTAGCTACATGCAGATTTTTTCTCTAAGAACTGATGAATTCAATAATGTCTACCAACAATTTATTTCCTTTTTCTTTCCCAAGAGACTCCTCTCCTTCCACCAACCACCATGATACTGACCTAAACTAACTAAAAAGTGCCAGTTGTGGCACTGTTTTTCAGTTTAAGAGTTAGGTTCTTGGTTTCTCATTTTGTTCCTATAGATTAGGATTTTGACTGGGTCTTCCAACTCTCTTAATATTGAACTTCAGGTACTAAAATAAGCAGAGACCCAGACCACAGCTCTCACCAGGAATACCTCAATGTAAGGAGACATGTAGTGACCTAGAGATTTATGTGCAGCAGCGTCCTACAGCTTTCCTTTATTGCCATCCCCTAAAGCTGAGGAAGAAGAAGCAAGGATCTCAAAAGCTAGCTGGTGTGAATGGTTATGGTTATCATTCTGATACTGTGAGCTGAGACAACTCAACAGTGTCTAAAAGTCCCATTTACAATGTGTGTACAGATACACAGTCACACAGTCATGTTTTTATCATAGGTGAGATTGTTGTCAACCAAATTTAAGTTCTTTAAAAGCTAAAGTAAATTCCAGATATTCACATACAAAATTAAAATCCACTCCTGAAAAGCTGACAAAAATGAAAAGGCAACAGAGCAAACTTATTCCAGGGTTCTTTAATAAATCTTCCACAGGCATTTGCTAAAATCATGCTGGTTATTGGATTTTGAGGGAAAAGGGGTTTTTAACAAGCATACTGGAATCATCATTGATCTTTCAATGCTTCCACATGAAATGGAAAAACAGACTGGAAAAAAAAAAAAACGAAAAAAAACCCCAACCCAACAGAAGTGACCACTCTCTCTTTTCTACAACACACAATGATACAGATAAGCAGTATGGTTGGGGGGGGGGGGGGGGTGCCATTTAAAACAATTTTCCTAAGATATAAACAACATGGATTGCTTATGCATGCTAATATAAATGCTGGGAACAGAATAATGATGTCTTCCAGGAAAACAAAACAAAACAATACAATAGAAACAAATAAAAAATAAAAAATATACATGTATATTCAATGTAATTTTTGGACTAAGACTCTTGCTTTCATTAAAGAGGCTATAAAGCTGGGAATCAGGAAAAAAATGGGTTGAAAGACACCTCTGGAAGTCTAGTTGTACTGAGGATCCAAACCCCAGTCACGGGGGGAGCTAACTTTAAAGTTAGATCAGGTTGCTTAGGGTTATGTCCTGTGGTTTCCGATACCCCCAAGAACAAAGATTCTACCTACTACCCTCTCTACCTTTTCTGCCCCTTTTCCAGCATTTGATCATCCTCATTGAAAAGGATTTTCTTCCTTACATCCAGACAAATTTCTCTGATTTGTATTTCTGTCTTTTGTGTCCATTGCCTCTCCAACTTTTCCTGTGCACTTCCAAGTAGCCTCTGGCCCCATTTCCTCTGTGATCATCCATACATAGTTGAATACAATAATTTCTCCTCTTTTCCTTCTTCAAAAGGGCTGAGCAAACACAGCTTCCAGCTTTCGCATATGCCATGCCTTCACCACTGCTAGGATACATGGTTGACCCATGTTCAACTTGTTCACCAGTACCTACAAGCATTTTATTGCAAAGATGTTTCCTAGGTAGTGCCAAACTTGTACTGTTGCATGGGGTTATTCTGTCCCAGGTGCCAGACTTGCCTTTGTCTTTGTTGAACTTCATGAGCTTTCTGTGAGCTCAATTCTCCAGCCTCTTTTGATACTATTGATACTATTGACACTATTGACTATTCCAAATCACCTTCTTGTCCTTCATGTTTGCAGAAATTACTTCCAGGCAAGTTTTCTCCATAATCTTTCTGCAGAATGACCTATATATCCCCACATCTTCATTCCTAACTTACTGAAATTGGATATATTTACTATTTTCCAATTATTTAGGACCTTCTCCTGTCACCATGAACATTTGCAGACTTTAGAAAGCAGTCTCACAGTGACATGAGCCCACTCCTTCAGGGCATTTGGATGCACTTGGTCTCATAGTCTACTGTATGTCCACTTTGCTTATATAGTCCTTATTGATTGTTCCCTATCAGGGTGATACTTGACTCCCCCAAACTCATAAAGAAACCCTGGGATGAATGCTGTTTGTCTGACTTACCAATAGAATATCATATGATCAGATCTTATGGTATTTCATCAAAAAGAACAAAATCCCCCAGGCTGTGAGAACTGTAGCTGTTTTGAAATATAAAGATGCTTCCTCCTAATGCTTCATAAAGCACCTAAGCTCCCTAAAGGGGAAAGATTTAAAAACCTGCACTCCTCATTGCTCATTTGCTACCTCTTGACAAGTCACTACTGAGATTTTTAGATCTTTTATATATCATCATAAGGCATTTTATGTATTTGACACCCTATGCTGCCAGGCACAGCTTCTGAATCTTGCTCTGGGTGAAGCACATACAAAACATACAAAAAATTTAGGTGTTGCAGTATTTCATGCCATGACTTCTAAATCTCTTTTTGAATCTAGGCTGTAATGCATGGGAAAAATGGAAATAAACAAACACTGGAAGAATTCAGATCAACAGTAGAACAACAGTTGGTCTCCTCACCCTTTGGATATAGCCTTAAATTTTCTTTTTAACAAGTAATTTACTTGGTTATATTATGTATTTCATAAGTACCAGGCCTAAGCTTTATTACATCAAAAGGAAGAGTCCATGGGCCAAATATTTGGGGATGTCTACATGGCTTTATTGCACAACAGAGGTGTAAATTACAAGAATGTTAGTAGTGCAGCTTTCTTATTGGAGACAGAGTAAGTATTATTCATGTGCTTGGGAAAAGGCCCAAACTATTCCAGAAGGAGATATTAGCCATTTTTCCTTCTTTTTTCTTTAAAAAGTCAATCAAATATTCTGTCATCTGCATTTGTGAGACTTAGAGCAGGAAACAAACCAGATATCCACAGAAAGAAAAACTAACAAGCAAACTAACTAATTAACAAAATCAGGACAACAATTGTTCACACACAACTGACCTAAATTTGGGTTACTGTATTATAGAGGTCATGCATTTTTCTTAATCGGATAACATATGGTAATTCCTAATTTCCTGTGTATCATACAGCATCCTCTTGCAGTCATGCTACAAAGAACTCCAAAAGGAATAAGCATTTTATCCTTGGTTATAAGTAGGCTAATTTTGTTTCAATTTTACATTAAAGGTTGCTCTATAGACAAAATAGGAAACAAAGCAGACCTTCCTACCTAATTTTTATTCAATTTTAAAATAAATGTAATTATTTCCAAAATTACATATTGAATTATTTTCATGAATAAATGATGTTTACTTAATTAAATTACATTAAAGGAGACCTTGTGAAAACAGGAGGTTACATGGACCAATAATAGTAAGTAGGTAAGTAAAATCACCCGATTTCACAGAACAAATCCTGCCTATTTTTGTCTGAAACCTCTTTATCGAGTGCAACATGTGTTGGCAGACTTGAGAACTCATATACAAGAAAGATTACACTTCACTGTAGAAATTCGTGGTGCCATTTATTATCTCACGATACAACATTTTCTAATCTGTGCAGTGTCATTTTAAAAACAGGCATCACAAATTCTGGTAAAAAAGTGTCAAAGCTTATTACTTTAGTAACTCAGTTCCCTCTCAATCAGGGATTAGAGGGCTGTCAGATGTGTTGTTTGCTGGGGAAAAAAAACAGGTCACTGTGAATTTACTTGGATTATTTTTTCTAGAGAAATAATACTACACCTGTTTAATAGGTACAAAACTGTTTAATGGTGTGGAAGGAGGGCCTCCCTTGATAAGGCATAGAATCTGGTCAGAGAATGCAAACAATGCAAGCTGTCATGTAATCTATCTGTGTTGAGCTACTGCTGGTGCTCTTTTGGTGTTGAATTATGCTAAAACCAGCCTGGCTCACCAAACTTCAAACACACATCCTGCTTTTTGAAGCAGAGTTTGACAGACAAGCTAGTCACTGGCCTATAAATCTGTGGTTACCAGTCCATTGCTTTATAACTATTAAAGCCTAGTTCAATTTGCAAATGGCAGATTCTTCTACGTGTTTTTGTTAAGTGGATGGAGCTTCTCCCATGAAGCATGGTTACTTCCCAGGGGTTAAGAGAAAGAGAGAGTTATATCAATCTCCAGTTAATGTTTGTTTCTTTTACTAGCTTTGATACAGTGCACTATACTATTTTATGCTATATTATACTCTACTGATAGGTTTTCAGCTTTTTACACCATGCAGTAAATAATTCTGATTAAGATCCTTCATCTGTTCACTTCTCTGTTCATTTGCCTGTTCATTTGTCATAATAAATAATTCATTTTTATAAATATATCTGATTTGCCATGATTAAACCCTGCAGGACAAAGTGACCTAATCACAACTCTATAATTCCTTAAATTTAAACCATTGATATAATCCAAGGATAAGGTGGGATTCAGCTGCACCTAGGCTCCTCTATGGGAAGGAGTTTAGAAAGCAAAGGTGTCCTTTCTGCACCTTGTGACTCAACAGCAGGGTGTCTTTAATAACTTTTGTCTAAACTTTCCACTCCACCTGCAACAAATAGTTACAAAACAGTCTTTCAAACAGTGTCATCCAAATTTCTGAAAGTACAGTGCATTAAATAATTGAATAGGATTAAGTTGTTCTGTTCCTCACTATTTCTCTCTGATTTTTTCTTCCTCTAGATTTTTGCCACATATATTTCAATGAAGGAAGAAAAAATAAAAGTGCACCCAGTAATGTACTAAGCTTGTGTATGTGCATTAAAAACCATTAAAAGATGGCCTAAAGGTTATGGCAGACTTTGCACTCTACGATGCATTAATAACAAGTCAAAAGGATGTATTTTGATACCATCTTTCCCCATACTGAGTGCAAGCACAAGCAGATCTTTTCAAGAATTAAGAGCAGAAAAAGTAGCATGTTTTAGAACACCACCATATTTATTCCAAAATAGCCTGAACTTGAGGAGGAAGGGGGGGAGTTGGGGGTGGGGATCAGGACAGGATGAAAATATGAATAGAAGATGATAATTTTTAGATTTTCTGAATTGCAGCTTTCAAGATATTTTCAAATACATGACCAAAAGTAAACACCTTTTTATTTTGAGAAAAGAGAACCAAGGAGCATTTCAGCTTGTCTGAGCACAATCAGCTATTAATTCAGCATGAGAAAATGCCTCTAATTAATACAGAATAAAAAAATCCAGTCCATATATATAAAAAGTTATATTATCTATTTAGAGTTGCCATAGCTTTCAATGAGATTACAAATGTGGCATTAATGGATTACATAGTTAATAGACTGAATATAAGTAATTTCTCTTGTGTAAATATGGCAGAAATTTTAAGTACCTACAGAAAATTACTACAACTTAGTTCTCAGGATCTACAGGGTTGGAAACTCAAACTGACTGAGCTTTGCCCTCCATCTTGAGCCTTTCCTCCTTCATGCAACACATGGTAGGAAAAGCTAAAGGATGTGTGCCTTTGAATTTTTCTGCTTTTGTGACTCTCATGGAATGATTCCTTTGAAGGGAGTAGTAGACAGTCCTTTCAGAGCTTGTACTGCATGATGGTAGACCACTA
>JAWWEW010000041.1:32142146-32154197 GCA_035583185.1 Anabacerthia variegaticeps
CTCTCATGGAATGATTCCTTTGAAGGGAGTAGTAGACAGTCCTTTCAGAGCTTGTACTGCATGATGGTAGACCACTACCACTACTCAGAAGATTTCATGTGTGCCTCTCTCTGGTGTTACAACTAGGTCCACTCCCATCTAAAGGAGGTGAAATTAGTTTCTGGTTGCCCATCCTGAACAGTCACTTGTGGATGGAACATAAATGATGCCACTTGACTCCCTGCACATGCATGCTCTGCCTGGCATTCATCACCCTGCCAAAACATTTGCCCTGAGGGACTGAGTGCCTCAATTCTAGCCAAGCTCTAGCCGATCACCACCTGACAGATTGCCTCACATAGCAAGTCAGTTTGAATTCCCGTTTCTTTCTCATCCTCAGGGCATGGTATACATAACATAAGCATCTTGCCTTGATCTTGGATGTGAGTAACTCTCATATTCTGACACCCAGCCCAAATATAATGTAAGGACAATAAACAAGTGAGGGAGCCCAAAATCCTTGGGGATATATCTTACATGATCATAAGAATAATTTTGACATTTTCATTCTGACTGATGTTTAATCATTCATAATTCTTTTCTAAAAATGTATTTTAGAACAAGTTGTTTCTGTATGCACTTTTGGACCTGAAACTCATTACTCACAATGAGCAAAATTAGCATTTTTACATGTGGTTAGGGGACACAGATCCACAGTAGCTGCAGTATCAGGCAGCTGTGCTGGGATTTGGAAACTGGAAACAAACTCAGTTCTTAGAGCTTGGTGTGAAAAAATTTGTTTTTCCAAGCAGCTCAGAGGTATCTCAGATGTCCCTGCTCTCCACAGAAAGCATAGATGCAGAGAGGTGCTGCTGCTAGAGTGATAAACCCACTACATAAATCTTCTTTGTTTTCCTCCTCCTCGGTTTAAGCTTCATGGCGTATCTGTTGCTCCCTACCAGACATCAGTTACTTCCTTATCCTCAGGTGTCCTGGTTTTCACTGCCATTAGGCACCCACAAATATCAGAGGAGTCCGTAGAGTTCTGGGGGAGGGATTTCTGAAAAATTCAGAGCAAGCAGTGTAATGGAGAGGTTTCGCCAGCAGATGTCAGAAAAAAAGAACGCAGATAACACAACCCCTTACCAAAACCTGGAAAAGGACATTTCAGTGCTTCCTTCTCACCTCCTCCTCTCCTGGTATATATATGCATAACGACGAAGAAAGAAAATCACTAAGGGAACACTAACTTGGGATTTTTGTTTTTGTTATAGTCTTATGCAGATAAAAAGCAAAAGATCCCATACCCTGTTAAGCTTCAGGTGACTTATGCAAGTAAAAGAGTTGTCTAAAATTTGAAGTTGCTAAACAATCTGAATAATAACAAGTTCTGTGAACTCTGGAACTAATGATGTCTCACTTTTTATGGATTTTAACTCATGGTTGATTGAAGCTTTTCCTGTGATGGGGAACTTCAAATCTTTGCTTTTTTGTGTAATGGTGGTCCCAAGGGAGAGATTTTCAGAGAGATGCTGAAAACATCTCTCTGTGACTCTTCTCCTTTCTTCACAGGCATCTTTTATTATTGAAATTGAATAGATTTAAGACTACTACCTGTCTCTCAAATTTTGTTGAAATCAGATGGGGCTCCAAAATGCACAAAGCTTTCATCTATAGAAAATCTAGCGAAAGAAAATGCAAGGAGAGCCTTATCTATTACAGACTGAGATTAATGAGGCCATTTATTTCACAGTATAACTCTGCTAGAATTACTTAAACACCTGAAATTTCACAGGCAATTTAAATGTTCCGTTAAGTATTCTGATGATTCCTCATTTTTCTACCAGATTATGAATTTTTGAATATACAGAAATGTATCTGATTGACTATCAATCTGTCCTGATGAAATCCTATTCCTATGACTGCATGTTAGAGGATTACCACTTCTCCCTTTTCTCTCCTTTCTTTCCAGAACAGGGGGTAGGTAGCATGAAACATCATCTTTTACACCATTTCTACATCCCTCCAGCATAGCCAAACAGGCATCAGTAACAGTGAAAGAAGAGCAGATTTGCCTTCTACCAATGTCCTGTGACTTCCAACTGAAGTCACTCTGAATTTCTACAATGATCTCTGCAAGAAAAAGATTAAATACTTGGCACTTTTAATGTAAGCTTGTGCTTATTCCAGCTCTTTTTGATTGCACGTATTTTTACTGTGCCGAACTAATGAGCTTTGCTTTATTATTCTATCACATTTTAAGCTTTGATTAGTCTAGCTCTTAAAATGTACATAAAATTAGTTTGATTTTATTAGCTATTATTTAAATTATCACCCTTAAATGAATCCCTTTGTATCATGGAGCTGATTCTGTTGCATTACAATGGCTACTTATCCTTCCTGACCTGAGGTGGTATTGCATCATAAAAATACAGCAACAGATTTTAAAAATTAAATAGAATTTTTATGAAGCATGAATTATAGTCATGCGGACTCATCTATGTTAATCTATAATAATGACCCCTTTTGAGCTATTTCTACAGAAATGGGTCAATTCTATGAAAACTTAGAATGTAGCTAAACAGACTGACATTACTGAAATGTTAAATTTTATCACATTCGTATTTAAAATATCATCATTAACAGACATATTCAGAGCCATTTCAATGTCTGGTAACACAACTGTACAATTACTAATGCAGTTGTGGGAATCATAGCTAGCAAAAGTTCTTAATGGTGCGCTGCACATATGGATAAGCATAAGACAATTTACTCCTTATGTAAACAAGTCTGAGAAGGATGAGGGCAATTGTTCAAAGCCAAAGTCGGTACACCTCATTAGTTTTCTGGAGTTAGATTTGGGTGTGTTGGTGGTGGGGTTTGACGTGGTTTTTTTTAAAAAATAATATAATATAATACAATGCAATACAAGCCTTCCCTTCACCCCCCTCCACACTGGCACAGCATATGCTTACTCAGCTCATCTCCACTCTGACATCTCTGTCCCAGTGCAAGTTCTCTCTGTAATGGTAAGCTTGTTCTCCTTTTCACTCCTGTACTGTCAAGGACAACACATACGCTCTTTACAAGGTACATACCTTTTGAGGTCAATGAGTCCTTTTATGGAGACATCTGAATTCAATCATAACCACTGATGTGATACATTAAATTTTAATGTCATAGTTTAATATTACACAATATTTTTGAAGTACTTACACAGTCTTCAAATGCATGTCTTTCTTATTCTAAACCCAAAACAGCTCAATTGAATTGTCTCAAGACAGTAAAAGCAGCTTTCCCACTTGCTGTTATCACCCCTCAAAGAGACAAACATGGACAAGAAATGGTGGAAACAGCTTTCCAACACAAACTGAAACTATAGACTCGGGCTGTCACAGATCAGGATGAAAGAAAAAAGGGCCAAGCAAAATGTTTCTTCCCCTGTGAGTGTAATAAGTTAAACTATTTCATCCAGTCCAAACTGATCAAAAACACATAAGCATAGCGGTTTTTTAATGTATGGAAATCCAAAACTTAAGATGTTTTCTTGAGTAAAGGCAACACTGAGTTAAATCAAATAAATGTGATTCCATAGGCTGTTGGATCCTGCTAAATCTAATTGAAGTTTGTGTATTTGTCCTGGGCAGACCATGGAGGATCATACTCCAGTAATCCTGCTTGAGTCAATAAAAGGTGCAAGTGGCTGGGGAGGTGGAAAGTCACCATCTCCTCAGAAAAAGTAATGTCACACAGGATCCTACCAAAAGGGCTAGGATGCAGAAGTCTGGATAATGAAAAGTTGAATGCACGTTTAATTCAAAGGAGTCACAGCCTTGTCCTCAGTTTAGTTGCTTCTAGCTTCAAGCATCTTTTCACAATGTATGTTTTCCTTTATATTCACACAAATCACCCCAAATAGAAAGGGTGAGAAGAGTTTCTATGAGGCCTTGTCCTAGACATAGGGAAAGGAGATGGAGTTTAGCACATTAGGTAGGTGTGACCAATTATGTGTATTCTATCACATTTCATCATTTTTAATGGACTGCCTCTTGTAGCACAGGAGGCAGAATTTTCCTTGCCTGCGTTGCAGAAGGGAATGGACAGGCCTTCTTTAAAAGCCGCAGGGTTGAAGCAGAAGTGTGGTCATTCTCATTGCCCTGGCTTTTGGAAGAGGTGGCCACAGCCAGGACTGCGCCGCTGCCGTAGGAGGAGAGAGAGCCCCCTGGCACGGCCAGCACTGCTGCCGCAGCAGAGAGAAAACCCACGAGGGAGCCGCCTCAGCCGCTGTCGGGGGTGGTAGTCGCTGCTCAGCAATCGCTGCCACTGCCACCCGAGAGAGGACGGGCCACCCTGGCCATGGCCATTTCAGGGGTGTCACCATCGCCCCCAGCCACACGCCACGTCAGGGATCTTTTTTCATTTATCACAGCCGGCAGGTTTTGCCATGACTGTTACCACTTGCTGCCCTCCCCACGGAGAGACAGAGAGCCTACAGTCTGCTACTACCTGCTGTCCTCCCACAGAAAACTGTTTGCTGCGTTTGTTTGTTGTGTTTTTCCCGACTGTGTGGTCTGGGGTGGATGGGGAAGCTTCTCCACCTCTTTGTCTTTGTCCTAAAGGCAGGGGGAACTGGTAACAGTTTTTTGCCTTTGTTGGTTTAAACTCTTTTCCTCTGTGTCTTTGTAGTTGCAGCTATTTCCTTTAGTAAATCTTTAGTAAATTGCTATTTTTTTACTTATGTTTCTCTGTACTACCCCCTTATTATCAGAGTGGGCAGATTGAGGAAAAAAACAAAAGGGGAGCAACTTATTTGGAGTCCTAATTCTCCAGTGGTTGTCCAAAATCACCACAACGCATTGAAAATGTGTTCTCAAGAGGGAAAGAAAGCATCCAGCATAACTTCTCCGCAGTGGTCTCTTTCTCCTACCACACTGGTGGGTCCTGCGCTCTGTGAGAACAGCACACCTTCTTAATGCATGGAGCATGCAGAGCCAATCCCTTCAGCCAAAGTACTAGTTTATCCTGCACAGCAATACAGCCAAGGAAACTTCTCTAAAACATGGAAAACTGTGTCCCTTTATATGCAAGTATTAACTGTAAAATAAAATAAAATAAGTACAACCGCAAAAGCTGTGCAACAGCGATAACAGTGTGCTGTGCCTCCAAATTTTGTCCACTTCAGAAACCAGGTCCCACAGCTGGTGCAGAGGCCAGACCTCACCAGCAACTGTTCTGTATTCCAGCATGTGTATATTTAGATGGAGGGAAATGGAGTGGTTGGGACAGAGAAGTGGGGGGCAAATGGGGGCAATGCTGGGGCCTGTGACAGCTCTTACCCAGAGCTGTTTCAAACCACCTCTCCTGCTTCCCCACCACTTAAAAAAAAAAAAAAATACAAGATCTTTTATGCATTTGTTTGAAGAATTTAATTTTACAGGGTTGACTATCAATCAGTGATCTTTTTATTACATTATAGGTTGAAGGTTGTCCCAGTTGTCAACAGTAAAATAATTTTGTCAGTATTAGAATGCATGAGTCTGACCTACACTGACTGACTATGCCTAGAAGTACTTCAGGCTGCTTCTTTCAAGGGAAATCTTGAATCAACTACAGTATTTATATCAAACTCTGAAATAAAAAAGCATGTCTATATTTCCACTGCTAATGTGGCCCATTTAAAAATTTGTATTTATTCTAGTGTCAGCCAGCAAAACCAAAAAAAATGGAACACAAATTTTTGTAGTCTGAAGCAGAGAACAGAATACACTTTGTCTCAAGCATGAGGTTTAGGTGTAGACTGGGGTTAAAGCACTGAAGTCAACAAGGTATCTAAAGAAATAGAACAGGTGCTTAAATACTTTTGTTGATATATATCAAGAAGTCTGGCTACATGGATAAGCACATTCTCAGAGACAGACTTCCCCATTCCCACTCCTTCTTCCTCCCCCTCATTCCCCAGTCCTGTGCCTTGGATCTGCTTTCAGCCTGGATCAGCCATGTGCACTGCAGGAAATACCTGGGATATAGTTCTTTCTAAGTACACTGTGGCATTTAGAGGGCAAGACGCTGTTAGGCCACAAGAAGAAATAAATCAGGGGCTTTGCTTGGTGCACATAGGTCTGCTTCTCAGTGTAGACATGCCTGCAGAACACGAGGGCTCTAGTGTTCATTCTGACTTTCAGCTTTATTTCATTTACTAAATCTGTCATTTCGGTACAGCTAACACTTCTGAATGTCTAAACCCCAAGAAATTTATCATTTTGTCACTCAGCAACTGGGAAGTGATATGACTAATCACAGAATCACAGAATGGCTTGATTTGGAAGGGACCTTAAAGATCATCTAGTTCCAACCCCCTGCCCATAGGCAGGGACCCACCCACTAGACCAGGCTGCTCAGAGCTCCATCCTACTTGGCCATCAACACCTGCTGGGATGGAGCATCTACAGCTTCTCTGGACAACCTGTTCATCATTTTCCCTAAAGGACTGGTGAAGATGAACTCCATCCCCCACATTAGCCAAGTAAACCCCAGTTCACCACCATCGCTGATTGTTGCACTTCACACCAGGCTGGAAGTGGAAACCCCTTTCCCTCATACTATTAAAAGAGGCAGTTTGATCCCATTGCAGAAGCTAAGAGGCTTTCCATGCAACAGGTTCCAGGATGGTTGGATCTTACCTATGTACCACAATTCACCATGCATTGTTTCTTCTAACTATACTCCTGCATGCACCCAGCAAGGGATGACACTAACATTTATAAAAATGAGTTAACTTCTTTGCTTACTCTGTGAAAAAAATCTCTAATCAACAAAAGCTCCTGCAGCTTCTTCAGGAATGCCAGAGCAGCAACTTGAGAGTTTTCAAATTTATAGAACTACTCTGTGTCTGAGATATTTTCGTCAAAATAATTATTTCTCAGTCAAAATATTTTATTTTTTCTTTTACTGATCCACTGACACTCCACTTTGAAATTTTTTTGCTTTACAAGACCGTGGGTGTATAACTTTCAGGTTAGAATAAATCTGAGCAGACTCCATAATAAGGGTAACGTTTTATTCTAAGAGAGGTTTAGAAAAGGAAAGCAGAAACCACATATCTAAAATGCACAGTATTAAAATATGCCTTTATGTAATGCTGCATGCCACATATAAAAAATATATATTCAATGAGATATTTCTCTAATGGCTGTCATTCGTAAATGTACATTTCTGTGCATTTAAAATCTGAAGTTGGTCTAATACATTCTGTATGAGTATATTGCTGCATGTTCTGTTGGGTTTCAGTGATACTTAGGTAATGAAGTGAAAGCAAATTTATTCATAGTTCACATAGTCAAACAGTAAGAATATGCTGAAACAAGTGCACTTGTGCCAACAACATTTATTTCCTCAACTTGTCTGTTGTCTGTATTAGGTTCTGCTATAAATCTCACCATTACCTCCTTTCACTTAAGCAACAAATATTTTTTTGAATACCAGTCTATATTTGTCACTCGATGTGCAAATCTTACAAAACCTAACATTAACATTGTGTTTAGATTTCATACAACTCCAACACCTAGAGCTCTTAAAGCCTACATTATGAATCATCCTTTAGAAACTCATCTCTTTAATTATATTGTTGACATGTTTTGTGCATAATTAATATATTTAATTTTACCTCTTGCCTTCAAAACCAAACAGTTCATTTAGCAACCACATAGGAGAAAATCTGGTTCCATTCTGATGTGCAAATCAAATACCGAAATTTATAATAGTTTTGACACATCAGCCAACCATGGTTAAAATCTGTTGCTATCATACTTTTGAAATTAGTTTCTGTGTTTAAAATTCTTAAAGGAAAAAACCTTTTTGAAGACATATACAAAGCTTAACTCAATCGTTAATTTGAAATAGACTTTTTATGTATAAATGCACTCAGTTAAGGACATGGAAAGTAATTTTATCTTGTGAAAAATGGGTAATTATTGCTACAATAATATCTGATTAGAATCAAAATATTAAAAACTATTTTTCAAACATTTTTATTTCAAGTACTCGGCTATTAGAACTGATTATTTTAATGCATGTTAAACAAGTTTAATCAATAGAAGCACAATTTATTAACTACATTTTTTAAAGTAAAATATTTTAATATTTCTACATAGCATATTTAGCTTATATTTTGTACAGTTTAATAAGAAGTCATTCTTCAGAAAATTTAAAAAAATAAAAATAAAAAAAAATGAATGCTCTCCAGTATTTCAAAATGGGAAAACACTGGCTTTTCTTCCATTGTCATTAAATTAGGAATAATTCTGATACACTCTTTATTAATCTCATCAAATTTTCTCTATCTTCTTCCCCTATATTCAGGTCTATGAAGTTTCTGATTTAATTTGTCTAAGGATGCCTGATCCTAGACTTGGTACATGAAGGCAAGAAGATAAAATAAAACTGAGCATGTCATGTTATACACATTTTAAAATTATCCATCCCTTCTTCAAGAGTCTATACCCTTGTTCTCTCATATGAGAGATCATTTTGGTAGTACTAATTACTGAAAATTCAGAAAAAGCATGTTTGCTTAAGTTGACTACATTGAAGACCACCGCATTTTTAAAAGTTGGGGTTTTTCTAATCTCAACAGGAGTATGTTATTGTAATAATATAGAGAAATTTCAATTCCACCTAGCTGAAACAAGACTTTAAGGTGGCTATGTTCAGTCTCTGTGAATGAGGCAAACCATGCACAGACTGCATTAGGATTTTGATTCAAAACTACAGTGCAGTCATGGTTTTATGTCTCGCACAGAGACAGGTATCTTACTTACAAGCTATTTCCCCACCTCCCTGTCAAATTTATCTTGTTTTTTCTTTCTTTCTTTAAAAAAAATCATATTCATATTTGTTTCTGCCCATCATTCATCCCATGCTTCCTTGTGGTCCCCCAGCTTCGTTAAGTACTGAATTTTTGTTTGTGTATCTTCCCCACTTATGTTTACGTTAAGGAAGTCCTGGTTTATCTTGCCATTGTATAACTTTAGTCTGCAATTATTTCTGCTTTCTTGGTTTTGTTACTGAACTGTTTCAAAGAGGCTTGTAATTCCACCACTATTTTAAAATTAACAACTTCCATACATTAAAAAAAAGGGATAGGGAACAAAATCAGCAATGGTGGCACAAGCAATTGACTTTTTGGTCCACTTAGAACTTATAAAAACATATTAGGCTAGTAAAATTAGCTCTAAAGGGTTTCCATCAGATTTCTCAACTGAAAGTGAAATTACCTATGTTTTCCTCTATGTGTGAACACTGCATTTAAAATACACACTCATCCATTCTGATATGTAAAGCTCTGTGTCCAATGCAACTCCAAACTGAAAAGGCAATTTATGCATCCACCAGTGGCTGTAAGCCCACCACAGACCACTGGGGAAGGGAATCTGAAGCCCTATTTTCCACCTCCACAAATTCACAATTGTGGTGTACCTGGTTGTCCTGCTTGTGGCCAGGATGGGGGGGGCAAGACTGGGACACAGAGGTTATTTCACACCACCTCATGTCATTGTTGTGGCAGAGGGAAGGGATTCTCTTCTGAGGAGATGGGGTTCTTTCTGGGCAAGCAAGCATGGCACAGGTTTAGAGCCAGAGGGAGCAGTCGGGATGATGGGGCTGCAGGTGGGCCAAGCTCTACAGTGAGCATTTTTGTGTATGAATCACTCTCTCTCTTTTGTATACTTTTATTATTAATATTGTTGCTATCGCTGTTCGTTTTCTTATCTCATTGCTGGTTCCAGTAAATTGTTCTTTTCTCAACCTGTGATCTTCACCTTTTGTGCCTCCAACTCTCCAGCACATCACAGGAGGGGACAGGGAAGGGGGACTGAGCGAGCAGCACGTGGTTTGGAGAGTCTCAGTGGAAGCACTAAATTGGGGAGTACCTCTCCCAAACCATGGCAGTGGTCTTGAAAGAAAATAAAAAGCAGTGAACTATTCTGTATTACCTGTGAGTGAGACTTGCAGCTCTCTGTTATTTTTACAGAGTTTATTGTGTACACAAGTTTCCATCACTGATATGCAGAGCTTCTTACGTGTCCAAAAATCAAACTGTATTTTAACCTTTTTTAACCAAGTCCACCAAGTACCTTGAAAACAAGAACTGAGAGCTTAAACTCTATGTTGAATTGGGAATCAATAGAATCATCATCATTACACAGTTTGTTATCTGCAGCCCATTTGCTGAATGTCTGTGCTGCTATACACTGTGTGAATTGCATCCTTTTTTAGGATCAATATTAAGAACCACAAAAACATGTTTATAAAAATTCATCCTCTAGCAATGAAGTCAGGTAAGGATACAGGCCCACTGATAACTGAAAAGCGTGCCACCTCAGCTAGCTTTACAATATTCTGCCTTCACTTACATCACAAGCAGTACCGTATACATCTGTATTGAAAATGCTTGGGTTTCATTACAGAAGGTAGGTCATTCAGCACTATCTCCCGTGCTGTTTCTGTTTACCAGGTGGTTTAAAATTGAAAGATCCTTAGGCGCTGTCTAGGAGAGAGGTACTGGGAAACAATTCCTTGCCAGCTGACAAAGCTTTAAAAAAAACCCATATTTAACATTAAATGGCGTTTTCAAGAATGTGAGTTCAGCTTAAGATGCTGTTCTTTCATGAAAGACACAGTTGCTTCACATGAAGCACTGATGGTCCCAGAAAGTCTTACTTTTGTCTCTCCTTTGTGATTCTTAAATTTTGCTTTAGATGGCACATTGCATGCTTTTCTGCCTCTATTTGTAGCACCTAATAACACAAGGTACAAGGTGCAACAAATAGACTGAACTCAGGAATGAGAAATTGTTCACCTAATAACTGCAGATATGCAACACAACATGCAGAGGCATGGGTGGCTCCAGGTGAAACTTTTGGCAAAGTAATCTGTTGATGGTCCTACTACAGACTGATGAACAATGAAGCTGTTTTCCAACACGGTGGATACAGAAATATTTCCCCAAAAATTTCCATGAAAACATGATTTTTGTACAAATTCAAGTTTGGCACAGAGAGAGATAACTTTCTGAGTGTAAAACACTGAACTTGTCAAGCCCTGGTGTGTGGGGGATGGGAACTTGTTACAATTCTTCTATTCAAACTCTGAAATTCTAATCCAGAAATCTAGTCCTCAAGTGGCTTGAAATCTTCTTCTTGTCCATCTCAGTTTTCTCTCATTAAACATAACCATTAGACCCACAGCTCTCTATAACATTTACCTTTAACTTGCTTGCCCTTCTCCTGGAATTTCATACTCCAGCTCTTAGAGAAGCCATGAATGTCACCACCAGTCCCTCTGAGCTCTTGGGAGTGCTATTTACATATTGAGTATGATTTCTCTATTCCCTTTCCAGCCACAAAGGAGTTCGCGTTTATTTCACCATCATCATATTTCCTGATAATTCTGATATTTATTTAGCTTTGGCTGCCATAGCTGCATAACAGCCTTACTTCCATGCTTTTTTGCTGCGCATGTATCTAAATAGCACTTTTTAGTGCTGTTCATAACAGCTACATGCTACTAGAGTCTAGGTGCTCATTAGCTAATAACTCCTAATAGCTCATAATAAATGACTGGCAGCCCAAGAACACTTCTAGTGTTAGTCACACAATTCAGGCAGGCTGGAATGCCCCGGGCAGAAGAAGGGGGCTAGGTATCCAACTGCAGGCATTATACATACACCACCTAGACCTACAAGAATAAACCCTCTTTTCAGATACTTGTAACCAGCACCCAAAATTTCCACACCATTCTGATTTTTTGAAATCTATATACAAAGAGAAAGACTGAGAGAACCCTGTTATGCGATGTAGCAAAACGGCTTTATCCTTTTTTCTTTTTTTTGGTGAAAAGCCAAGCGACAGGTTGCGCTGTTGGTGCCAGGTTCAGGTAAGGGCGGAGGTCTGGGTAAGCCCATGTGAGGGCAGGGACTGTCTGAGCCGGCGCGGCGCTGGCACCGCAGCACACACGTGTGCCACTGCGGGCATCCCGCACACCGCCCCCCCCCCCCCCCACCCCCCCCCCCCCCCC
>JAWWEW010000041.1:32154321-32170046 GCA_035583185.1 Anabacerthia variegaticeps
CCCCGCGACACCCCCCGCCCGCCAGGGGGCGCTGCCGGCGGGGCACGGCCGGGCCCCGCCCCCGGAGCGGGGCAGGGCGGGGCCGGGGGCGCCTCCCCGGCGTCACTCCCAGCATGCAGCGCGGCGCGCTCGTGCCCCTGCCGCTGCCGCTGCCGCTGCCGGGGGGAGAAGATGGCGGAGGGCGGCGCGGCGGATCTGGAGACACAGCGCACGGACGTGGCGGCGCTGCTCAAAACCGCGCTCCGCAAGGGCGACACCTGGTGAGGGACGGCGGGCTCGCTCCGGCTGACCGGCGCGGGCGGCGCCCCCCGCCCCCGGGGCAGCTGGGCTGGCGGAGGGACCGACCTTCTCCCCCTCGGCCCGGCCCGCAGGCGGGGGCGGCTCGGCGCCAGTGCCGCTGCCGGGAGGGGGGCGGCGGGAGGCCGGGCGGCAGCGCTGCTCGCCCCGCAGCTCCTGCCCCGCGGGGAGCGGCCGGCTGGGCGCGGCGGGGCCTCCCTCGGGCCGGGCCGGGCTGCGGCGGGCGCGGGGGAGGCACCGAGGTCAGCCCGGCGGGGCAGGGAGCCGGGAGCGGCGCCGGGCAGGGTGGCCGCCCCGGATGGCGGGCCCGGAGCCCGAGGGAGGTTGTTTGGGCTGCGCTGGGCAGAAGTACTGGGGCGGGGGAGAAGAGTTCCGCTGCCGGGCGCCTCTTCCATTACCCAGGCCGAAATGGCCCCGGCGTCACCTTCAAGTTGTCAGAAATTATGTCTGTACCCTGGCTGGGGTGCTCTGAAGCCCGTCCGTGGCTGTGACAAGCCTTAGCTTTAAATTTTATTTTGACTGCGTACATGTTGGCTGCCTAAGAGCCCCCCAAGGTGCAAACGGACCCTTGTGATACCTTTTCTACAGTAAACGTTTAAAAAATACAATTTTCTGGTTAGGCATAAAGTATTTCTTAGTGTGTTATTCAAATTGTCAACAAAATAATCCATGGTTGAAAATAATTAGGTCAAATAAGCACCTCTTTCTGACATGTGTTTGGTAATTGAGCTTCTGTAGTTGTAGTTCTCTGAGCCTGAGAAATGAGACTTGTTTTTAGGAGGGGGAAAAAAAAAAGGAACTGACACTTCTTCCACCACTCAACCTCTTCATCTCTTCCTGTGTGAAACTGTCACCCAAAGACAAAGGCTGAAGCATTAACTTACTGAAAATTAACTATGAATACACAGAAGTAGAACTTGCCCACCTCATTTCAGCTGTCATCACTCTCTGTTCCAGTTCTATAAAAGACTATATTTAACAGTGTTGATACTGCAGCATGTGTCAGAAGCATACATTCTGATGCATTATTCAAATACTGCTGAGTATATGTTCAGTTTTGGCATACGAACAGACTGCTCTTTAAACTGAAAAAGTATAAGCAACTAGCAAAAGGAAATCAATTCACATCATGGTGTTGGAAATGACCAAGGGTAGTAAGTGTGTTCAGGCTTGTAATTTTTGAAGAATATGGTTCTCTTGGGTACTTCCCGAGTACTAGAAAAATGTCTCAAGAAGTTAATATTATTCAAAGTGATAGTACCGTTATGACAAGTTTACAGCATGACCAAAACAGTAAGTTTAACATGCTGTTACATTTTTTAGTACATTAGATATTTTAACACGAAATAATCAGTTACATGGAAAAGGCTTCTAAATGTTCTGTGAAAATATATCTAGCTGTGATTGACACTGATATTAATCAAGTGTTTTAAGAATTAATAGGCTACAGCAGTCTAGCTACATAAGTGTGTATACTTGTCCATTTGTAGGATTTATACTTAAAGCTGTGCATCTACACAAATTAAAGGGTATGTTTAGTCCAAAATATTTTTCTCACAGATATTTTGTCAATAGCTTTTTGATCTTTTGGGACATCAGTAAGTTAAAAAACAGATAAAGTACTGTAAGCCATGATGCAGAGTTCCATTCATTCAGTAGTAAATATTGCTGAAAAAACGTTCAGCAGTGCTGTTTCAGCTTGTTCTGTTTGAGCTTTAAAGCACTAAAATGCAGTCCTTTTTAAATTACTGTCTTGTACTGAAAGTCTTGTCCATGCTTTTCAGAATTTAGAGTGTAGAGAACAATAAGCTATATATGGAAAGTATAAAGCTTTGGGGGTTTTCTCTAAGAAAAAAAGGAACTAAAGAATAGGACAAAGAGAGGCAAGTCTTATAGTATGTATGAAGAGGCTGTTGAATTTCTTCATTAGTTCTTCATGTGCACTGCAGAGAGAAAAATAAAATTGACTTGAAATGCAAGGTTTTAGAGTTACATACTGGAAAAGGAATTGCTAGAATTAGGAAACATTTGAACAGAGTTTACTAAGCTGTAGAGCTTGTTCCATTACATGTTTACAAGGATAGCTTGGGAACAGCATGAGTGAAACTGTATTGCTCCAATGAACAATCAAGACCAGTATCTTTTGACTGTTCTGTCTGCAGGGACAAGATTTTGGGCTAGTTTGTCCAAGTGGTCTTCTTTGCATTCTTTTATGGGCATCTGATAAGTTAGTGATCTCAGAGAGATTGAGGATTCATCCATGTCTCTATTTATCTTAATTTTCTAAACATACAATAAATAAACATAAAATCTAAGGTTTTCCAAGCAAGAACTTCCTTTTTTTATCTGTTATTTTAAGTAATGTTGACTCCTTTTATTAGGAAATTCAGTATAAACCCCACATTTCTGTTCCAAGGAACTTGAATTAATGTAAGCTTTTCTTCTTGCAGTATTGTCTCAAGGATCTTCAGGTTCTGTGGTTTAAAGACCTAGAATTCTGTTTAGGAAGAGAAGAAATACTGTATTTCATTGTATATCCTACAGTTTTAGCATCTGATATGAAGACTTCTCAGTGTTTTGAAATTCTACTGATGCTTCACAAGCAAGGGGAATTTATTGTTTGAGGAGATTTTAACCTCTCATTTAGAATGACAAAAAATACTGGTTGTTACAGCTGCTGGCAAATTGGAACTCAATCAGTGTCTTCCACTCTCAGAAATTGAAGAGCTGTTGATGTTCATCAACTTTTTAGCCACAGTATACTTTGTATGACCAACTGGCCTTGATCATGTCATTCAATGCCTTTGTAGCTGCAGCAATATTCCTGAGAACCTGGCCAAGTTTTTCTGTTTTTACAGTGTCACAGAAGTAAAGTTTTCAATACTGAAGGTTGTTGATCTTGGAACAGTTTTCTTGTAGAGGTGGAGACTCTGTCAGTTCTTATGTGTCACTTCTTGTGTGAATTTCTTGGTAATTTCTTCCCCATACTGAGGTATGATTTCTTGATTTTGCCTTTTAGAGCGCATTCTGCCATGATTTCTCTGTAGTCCCTGTTCTTTTGTGCCTCTCATAGTCAGAGATGCTGTCTCAGTTACTTAAATATGGCATTACAACTGCTTTTGTACTCTTGGCTACCTCTTACTGACATTGTCCTGCCATGCTCTAGGATATGAAACCACATGTCTCGCCTTTAAGTATCACCTGCCAATAAATTGTTTACTTAGAGCTGGTGATAGTGACGTAAAAATGGCTAGCAGCGTGGCAGTCGGGTTCACCAATTTTCCTTTTTCTCCCAGAGCTTCCCCACTGTGCTTCTTTCATCTATTGTTTACCATAACAATTTGTGAGCAAATGAGAATATAGAAGCTATTTGTATTTTTAAAAGTAGTAACTTGGATAAGAATTATGGTTTCCAGTGGACAAAAATTATCTCAAGGAGTGGCTAAGGGAGCAAATGCAATCATTAGATGTTTGAGTAGAGAATACTTTGTAGCACTACATATATGTACTATATGCAGCAATATATTAGTTAAACCATTCTACTGCCCGGTTCTGATGTTCACATGGTATGGAAGGTGTTCATTTGGAATGAGTTCAGAATTCTGAAAATGTAATAGGGAAAGCGGAAGCCTTGTCTTTCAGAGAAGTGCTTTGAGAGCCCTTGTCTGTTTTGATAGAATTCTCAGTCCTGTGCTGAAATACTTACATAAGATGATGTCTTCTAGGATAAGGACTTTTAGACAAGCAGTAAAGATTTAAGACGCTATGTGTAAATTGAAGCTAATCAGGTTTAGACCAAAAGGAAGACGTTGATTTTCAGCCGTGTTAGCCACTGAATTTCGGTGCCCGTTACCACTTCACAGAGTAATGGTATAGATCCTTAATCTCTTCTTGGTTTTTAAGACTTACAAATTAGTAAAACTACGGAAGTATAGTATTTCGAGTTTTCAAATGTGTCTCTGATCCACGTCATTTCTGAAGTTCTACTGAGTCCAGAGGGAGTACTTTTTTTACCCATACAGTACTGTCCATTTCTTGGACAGTGAAGATAATATTTTTTTAGGCTTGGGAATTTCATTGGCTTTTCCCTTGTAATACTTGTTCACTGAAGAGAATAAAGAAAAATGAAGTGGGGTAAAAATCCTTCCCAGTGAATGATCAGCAGATATGACAAGTTCAACCTTACCTCCAGAAGTGAAGTTCCCCACTAAAAATACATGAACATTTTAATTCTGGCTGCAATGAAAACTCATGAATCTTGGTAAACAGTCTTTTGTAGCCCCACTTGAAAAACCTGCAGTGCCTGCCATTGATGACAACCTTGATGCTGAAGTGCTTAGCTTTAATAGCAGTTTACATTGTGGCCTTCTCAGTGTTTTCCACATTTGATCATTGACAGTTGTGCTGTACGTGAACAGAATCTAGACTGAATGTTAATGGAAGATTTTACTTGATTTCACTGAGAACATGATGAGATGTTATGGACCTGCACCTCAATAATACTTGGAATGATATCCTAAATTGTTTTGATAGCTTCATAAAATGAGAAACAAGGAACACTACGTCAGTATTCCAAGGGTAGAATTAAGAATTAGATGCTCTTTTCTTTCAAATGAGGTTTAAGTTGATGATTTTTGACTTTTAAGACTTTGTGTTTGAAGTTTTGTGTTATGTTTCTCTCTGTGCATAAGGAATGGTTCTGCATTTCACCAACAGCTTACGAAGGATTAATTTCTTTTGGGACAATACTTATAATGGAAATGAGTAGATGCAATTTTCTTCTGTTAATTGACTAGGTGGGGTGAAAATGTTAAAATCATGTTTGTGCCAGGCCTGAAAATTGAAAGTCAAACATTCATTTAGGAGTTTTTATTTTTTAATAAAAAGTCTTTACTGAAATAGACAATTTTTACGGGTGTGCAAAATGCTTATATGATTATTAATATAGTGTTCCCACTGAAATTTTAAGTCCACTCATTTTGGTGAATTGTGCTTTCTGGTTAGCCTCTTGGTAGTGTGGGTGAAGAATGTGCTGCTTAGACTACTGCAGCGCATTATGGAAGTGGAGCATGGGGAGATGTAATGAGATTTTGATTAGTTGATTTGAAATCTCGGTGCGTTTAGTTGAATAACTTATTTCTGAAAAAGAATGTGAATTATTTAGACTAAGATTTCTTAAAAATGAAGGATAAGCTATTTTTTTTTTATTTTTGAGCCCTGGATTTTTTTTTCTTGTGGATTTACCTACATTTTGAGTAAGACAATGGTATAGTTTGTGTGTGATAGAGTAGAATAATTATCACCATTTTGAACTTCAAGATCTTGTTACTTCTGGAAGAAAATTTAATTTGAAGGCATATACTAATCATGAATTTATATAGTCAAACAATTTTGGCTAGCTTGGTCAAAGGAGAAGTATAGGTATAAACCTGTTCTCACCTTCTTGTTTTTATAGTTGCAGCTGTGCAAGACCAAAAATCAGATGCTGTGTCTTTAAACAAGAGTCCTAATTTGCTCTCTGCAACACAATTGTTCTACTTTGTCCTCAGTATTACTTAATCTGTACTCATGCACAGTGAGGAGGGTAAAATAACCCAAAAACCTCACCTATCTCTCTGGACAATTTGCACAGTTTTACTGTTAAAAGTGAAAGAGCTGGTGTTCAGAAGATATGATGTCCAGCAGTACACAGTGAAGGAATGAGCATCTCTCAGTGAAGTGTCTTTACTGCATACTGGAGTAAATTTGATTTTCAATTCAGAGGGCTGATATAAATAAATCTAAGTTATGTGTTGTTTAATTTTGTTTATGTATGGTGGCAATACAAAGATTTTAGTCATACTCTTTGGATAATTTTGTATCAATCTGGATGATGAGGTAAAGAATGAAGGCTGTTGTACATCTGTGATGTTGATACTGTATTAATTAAGTTTATTAAGTCAAAATATGCAGTAAACCACAGGTGAACTTAAACTACACAAAAAAAGTTACAAACCATGGAAGAATTTTAGACATTGTTTAGCAAATTTCCTGCTAGTACTTTCTTTTGTTCAGTGAACAACGTCCATACATGGTCCTGCAGCCACGAAATTTTAAAACTTCCATAAAATTTTTAAGTTATTTTTATTATTTGTTGAATTTTTGTTTAAGAAATGAAGGTCTATTTATAATGTTGTAGTAGCTTCAGGTTTTTGTACTTGTAAGTTAATGTACAAAGGCTGCAAGTAATCCCATTTTGGGCTGCCTTGAGTCTCTACACTTGATCACTTGATCATACATAAGGATAGTCTTATGTTGGTAAATTTGAGTGGCCTGATTTTATTGGGTTTACATGGCAGGGTTTTGGTAGTGGGGGTGCTACTTTTGTAAGATGCTGTCAGAAGCTTTCCCTGTATCTGACAGTCACTGCCAGCCGGTTCCAGATGGACTGACCACTGGCCAAGGCTGAATAGCTCAAGTTGAAAGGGACCCATAAGGATCATTGAGTCCAACTTCCTGCTCCTTGCAGGACTACCTAAAGCTCAGCCATATGGCTAAGAGTGTTGCCCAGATGCTCTTTGAACTGACAGGCTTGGTTTTGTGGCCACTTCCCTGGGAGCCCGTTCCAGTGACCAAGCACCCTCTCAGCCAATAATCTTTTCCTGATGTCCAGTCTGAACTTTCCCTGTTGCAGCTTCATTCCATTTACTCATGTTTTATTCCGTTATTTCAGGGGACTCAAGAGTATAAATTTTCCCTTGTATATGATAATCTACATCAGAGAGGCAAGAAACATTTTACAAATGAGAGCAGATAGATCTTACAAAACAATCTGAATCTCCACTCAGAAGTAAACACTGAGTACTGAAATAGGCCAGACTTAACAGAGAACATGTTCACAAACATGTTTTATAGTTCTTGATTCTACTTGCTCAAAGAAAATTTAGATTGGTTTAAGGATAATATAACTAAGAGAAAACAACTAAAGCTAATTAACTGTACATATATTTCAAATATCATTACTGAAAATTCCATGTTTGAGTGTAATTTTCAGCTTACTTTTAGGTTAAGGTTTGGACTATTTTAGCATTTTATGTTATCAATCTGCTGGCTCTAAGTGACTTGGTTGTACCATTTTCATCAAGCAATTTGAGGTTCCTGATTTATTTGAAATGTTTATAAATGTCAACCATCTGCTGTTTTAGAGTTGATGAGTTCACCTTGCTGTGAAGTTGTAGATTTTAGGGTTTGCCTCTCAAAATATCTAGAAATTTGAGACTGTTCTTCCCTTCAGTCTTTATTACAAATCCTCCAGGTGTGTTTTGCCCTTGAAGATGGCTTGGTTATCCTGCTCACTAGCTTGTCAGATAACATCTGAGAGAGCAAAATTTGTATTTTCTGGTTAAGTGAAATCTTGATTCCATCAGAGCTAAGTAACAAAGATTTTGAAATCATAGTTCTAAAAAACAGATAGGCCATATTTTTTAACTTTGCTAAGGTGTCCTGGGGTACACCTACTGAGTCAGGTCCACAGTGCAAAAAACTGCTGTAGAATTAGACTCGTTTGGATCTCTTTCTTGCATTACATAATAGTAGCAAAAATAAAACCATAACACTGTATCAAGTTGAATGTACATATATTTTATATCTTTGTTTTACTAATGCGTGATATGCTGAATTTGTATCTGGGACAGCACATACTCGGTGAAGCGTATCTGGTCTCAAGTGTGTGTCCTAAGTTTTTAATAATTTTCCCTTAAAAAGTAATCAAATATTATTTAAGAAATCAGGATTTAGGAGATGTGTTCTGTTTACTTGAGCTGTTTTCCTATTAAATTACTGAATGTCCATTGTAGGTAATAATTTTCAGGTGATTGATTGTATCATGGATATTACAACACTGATGAAAAGATAAAATTAAGTTGCCTTCCTATGGTTTGTCTTGTGCAGATGAGTAGTTTTGTTAATCTTCGTGAGTGCTATATTGAATGTGTTTGTAGAATCAAAAGCTATAGGCTATAAATTTCTGGTTATTACTCTTCCCATTAATGCTAAGAAGTCTGAATTGTAGAGCTACATAAGTGCCTTAGCAGATTGATCCCCCTAAGTTGAGCATGGTGTAATTGCTTTAATTTTTTTTTTTTTTTTGGTTGCATAATCTTGAACATGGTATATTCTTCTTGCGTAAAGATGAGGGCAGTGTATGGCATATGAATGAAAATTTCTGTTTTCCTTAATCTCGTTGGAAAAGTCGTGTTTCATCTCATGATTAAGAACAAGTTTTTGTAAAGGCGTGTCAGAATTTTGGCCAGCACAGAGTTAACTTTTGGCAGCAGCCATGAAGGGGTGGAGCCTAGTGCCATGTGGGTGTGTCTAGGTTGTTTTTCTATACCACCCATGTCATTGCCAGGGGCAAAAATAAGGGATTCTCATTTCCAGGAAGAGCGGTCCAGCTTTGGGTTGAGAAAAAGTGTGGAAGGAGGGGGAAACTGTCCACCATGTTCATTTTTGCCCAGGGTCCTCTGTGAGCCTTTTGCATGTAAATCACCCTCTTTTGTACACTTTCGTTATTAATATTGTTGTTGTTACTATTTGTTTTTCTTATCTCACTGCCATTTCCAGTAAACTGGTCTTATCTCAGCCCATAATATCTGCCTTTTTTCTCTCTCATAGAAGAGGTTGAAGGAGGGGAGTGGCTCGTGGTTTTTCTTTTTAGTGGGAGTGCTAAACTGGGGAATGTCATTCCTAAACCACCATAAGGGGAAGGATTACAGCCACTGTGACTGTGTTCAATAATACCTCAAAATAACTTCTCTCACCTGTATCAGATTTCTATTGAAGCAAAAGTAGCAGAATACTTGTTAAAATGCCTGATATGTATAAAACATAGATATACATGTGCACCCACATACATTGCCATAGCCAGTAATTCACTGCAAGAGTTCACATTTCTGTTATGTTAGAAATTTTCAAAGTCTCTGCATGCAATTTTTTTTCTTGTTTAAATAAATTCAGTAAATCCTTCTTTTCCATGTAATGCATGTTACCTCAACTTCGTGGTAAAGGAACTTGACTGTGTTATTTAGTTCTTGTCACATTTATATATATGCATAATTTGTAAGCTTTGCTTATGCAAGAAATACTAAGCTTTTACTTGAACATGTAAGTGTAAATACCTGAATTTGAAAAGAAGTGATGAAAGTTTTTGCACTTTTTGTTAGGAAACAGCAATTTTACAGCACTGCAGTTAGGGAGAACTCTAAAGAGACATTGCACAACAAAATTTGGTTGGTGGCAAAATTAATTGAAGATGGAAGAATAAAGTTGAAGTGTTGAAATAGGTAATGGTAAACTTTTAAAATATAGAATGGTGCAAGATTCTTTGCACTGTTAAATCCAATTATCAAAAATCTGTATTAATCTGTGTTACTGTATATGATAAGACCTTTAACACAAAGCTTTTGAAATGTAAAATAGTTCTACAAAAGCAGTAATTCCTTAAGCAGTAATTAACACAATAGGCAGTTTCCCTGTATGATAATTTCTATTGTATGTAAAATTATACCTTTCCTTCTTTAAGATTTGTAGTTCATTCAAATTTAGATCAAGGAAATAGAGGCCATGGGTTGGAGCAGGGGACAAGGCTGGCAAGTTTGGTGTTAGAATGGATGCCTGAGGGTCACTGCATTCATAACCACACACAATTACGGCTCTTATGGAACAGAACTGGATGGCCACAACAGGCCAGAAAGGGGAGAATAGTGCTGGCTTTAAGTATGTTGATGAGACTGAAAGCTTTAAGTATAAAGCAAAAGGCAAGGGCATGTCAGATTAATCAAAATCAGTATCCTTTTTTCCATTTATTGAAGAAAAGTGAGTTAAATAAAAAGAGTTTTGTAAAATGAATTGGAATTTGTACAGACAGAGTGAACTGGAATTTTGCAAATGTGGGATGAATGCCACTTGTTCTTTCAAAGAAAAAGACACAAATACAAATTATTCAGTTATAGTAACACCAAGCTTGTTCTCACAGATTCAGAGTAAAAAAAAAAGAAAAAAATCTTTATTATCAAACTCTGTATTCAGTTACATATGGAATAAGTAGAATAAAGTCACTCCATATAACCATACCAATTCAAACTTCCATGGTAGAACCTAGAGTCTTTTTGTTCCAGGAAATGGGAAATAACAGCCAATTACTTGCAACAGTTAGTTATTGTTTGGTGAAAAATTGTTGGTAGACATCTGATTTTTCTTTCTTAATTTTCAAGTGGATTATGTTTGTGATGTTCACCAAGTTCTAAAATTCTTACTCATGATCTTTAAATTAAACAGGATAAATTGCCTATTGTAGGCTTCTGTCTGCTGTATTCTCTCACCTGCTTTCCATTTCTCAGTAGGAGATGAATGTGGCATACCTTGACATTGGTGCAGTGAGGGAGAAATTGGTCCCTTACCTAAGTTTTACACTGTCAGAACTATGTCTGTAGCAGTTAAGACAGAGCTATGTGTTTGCCTTTTGTGTTTGCTTATGGTAGTTACAATCTTAGACTAAGAGTAATTTGTTCACAGACTCATTATTACTGTTGATGTAATCTTGAGTCCGGACTTCACCATGTGAATGAGGATGCTTTTGTCACAAATGAGGTCAAGTTGCCTTTGAAACCATAGTCTTTGATGTTTTTGAAGGAATGTAGGGGAAGTTAACATCCAAAAGCCTGTGTGGTGATGTCATGTATAGCTTTATAATGCCTTATTCCTTTTACTTTCCAAAGGATTTTTATCTACAGATTCACACAATGAACAGTACATTCTGTAAAAGCTGCAAAATCAGGGCTTATTGAGAAGAGACTCTGCTAAGTTGACTACAAAGGCTCCTCCTTACTGAGTATTACCAGTAGTAGTAGTTTCTTGTTTACCAGAGGTTTCCCAGGTTCTTCCTGACGGCTGATTCTAGGCTTGATCTGTGTGCATAAGATATTAAAATTGTATTTGAGAAGAAAAAATAAGTCAGGATTTGTGTGCCTTCCGTTTGTTAATTCTTCCTGTAGTTATATGATTTAGAAGTACAAATTTAAGGCTCTGCTAACATATTTTTGAAACTGTTCAGTAAAATGTATACTTGAGCAATTTTTTTAGTTTACTTGCTTACAAGAGTTGTAGGGGCTGGTTTTGTTCTGATTTTTTCCATGGTGTTCTTGAGTAATTCCTACAGAATGATTGCCTAATAAAGCTATATGTATTAGGAGACTAGTATTTGAATCATCAGGAGGTTTTGCAATCTCTGAGAAGTTCAGTAGCATATTATTGGTGTGCTACAAATACAAGTTTAGTAGTGAGATACTGAAGAAAATAACAAGGACTGCCTACTATCTTCTGTTTCACCTAGCGTTTCATCCTAAGGTAGTAGCAAAAGGTTTGCAACAGATCAGGCAGAAGGAAATCTGAGCATCACCGAACGAACTTGGCATCTTGATCTTAAAGAAAGTCTGGACAAAAAGATGTAAAATGTAGGCATCACTGGACTTTGCAAAAGCTAGACTGGCAGCAGTTTAATCTTGATAGAAATACTGTGCAGCTGAGTTTACAGATAAGATTGCTTTATATGGAAGTGCAATGTTGAGAATTATTTGTAAGAAGAACATCTAGTCCTGCCTCAAAAGCAGGATATATTGATATTGACTCAAAGGAAGGAGTCACTCTCTGGTTCTTGACAGGCCATTGAGTTGTGATGTTTTGACTTGTGTATGAATATTATAAGTAAATCTCCAGCAGGAAACAGTAATTTACTAAAAGTTATTGCTCACTTTTTTAAAGGGCTGTCTAATTATAAAGATTTAACCTGTGTCTCCTGAATTTGCAAATCAAGAAGAGGAGTTAAAGGTGATGATGGTTCATGCTAAAAAGTGAAATGTTTGTTCAACCTGCCATTTTTCAGCGTCTGATATTTGTATTGGCAGTCTTGCAAAATGTACTTGCGCACTGTGATTAAAGGAATCTTTAATTGCCCTCGTTGGTAGGAGATGCTCATAATGGTTAGCAGAACAGAGAGAAAAACATTCACCATTTTGAAGGCTGATGAATACCAGTACATTATCATTAATTAATTGATGATCTAGGAAGTAGTAGCATACCAATGATTAACATGTATGTCTTCTTCCTTTTAAGGTATCTAGTGGATAGTCGCTGGTTCAAACAGTGGAAAAAATATGTTGGTTTTGACAGCTGGGACAAATACCAGATGGGAGATCAGAATGTGTACCCTGGTCCTATTGATAATTCTGGCCTTCTCAAAGGTAATTGCTTCTGATTCTGTAATAAGTCCCCACTAACATTAATTGCAAATTTGTCACTGATTGTTCATCTTCTTAACTCAGTAGCGTAAATGAATCTCAGCATATATGAAGGTAAAAACTTTTGTATCTTTGTTTTCAGACTGTGACAAGGGAACTGGAATAGATTTCCCCAATAAATCATGATTTTATAAATAAAATTTTTGGAACTTGTTTGCAATGGTAACAGAATATTTAATGATGTACAAATTCCTAGTTTATAGTGAGATTTTGGGTTATCCTAGGAGCTGAAATTTAGTCAAGCTGACATAGCTAGTTTGAGTTGAACTCTGAAATTTTTTTTTGTAAATGAGCACCAAGCCCTTACTTTGATTCTGGAACAATTGAAGAAGTAGTAGTATACAATTCAGTGACTAAGATGTGTGAAATGATAGAGGATAATTTCCTAATTCTTTACAGTATTCTAAGTATGGCTAAATGCTGTCACTGCTATAATTCTTCAGGTCTGACTGACTTTTGTTGAACTGTAGCCAGATTTGTGGACGCAGGTCTCAGAATACTTTCCCACATATTTTAATCTCGATGTCAAATTCTATATTTAATGTCCAGTATGGACATATCATTAGAGCTATTAGTATTTAATCTGCAAAATCTAATGGATGCAAAATCTAACAGATAATTGCTTTTTTTTCTTTGCAGTTGAAAGTAATGTAAATAGTATTGAGTATTTGGTTGGTACATAGTAATATAAATCTATGCAGCTTCATGGGATTTATGATGAATTCTTGACTTTCTTAATTCTAAAGTTCTCTTCTTAATATCTCATTATTTTACAAGTTAAATGTGAGATATGATTGTCTCTTTCATAGAATTTGTCATACCATGTTAAACTAGTCAGTGTGAGTAAGCACGCATGTCTGACAGTGACTGGTTATCAGTGCCTTTGTAGAAGGTACTGTATTGTCATATGCATCTATATGTTCTATTCCATCCACAGACTTTAAGGTCTTTTTGCTCCAGGTGAGTGATGTGCTTTGTTTTTTGAAATGTGGGGGGGGTCTATATCTTTCGTATTTTCTTATAGTAAATCTTGCAGTGAGCCGGGGATGTTCAGGTGATACTTCTCAGATGAAATCAGATGTAGCAACATCTTTTTATCCTCAGTGAGGATCAGCTTGTTCTCTCTGCTGTGTCTCCCCTTTGGAAAAAAAGGTGATTTCTAGTTGTGCCCAGCACTGTGTGCTACTTGATCAGTATTATTTATAACTTAATCTACATACATATTCAGATTATATTTAAATTCTGGGGTTATAAAGCCTACTTTAGGGTTAGCTGTTCAAATCTGAAGTCACGTTAGCCATTTTCCTCAGAGTTCCTGAAAACCTGCATTCCCTTCACACTGCTAATGCCCATTTCAAAATAAACAGCACTGAGGTTTATGAACTTCAGTTTTCAATCATTCGTGGTTCTAAACTGTGGCTATACATTGGCAGTGATGCCATGCATCCAATTACTGCCCAGCATCTACTGTTCTTGTGTGAAGGTAGTTTTAAAATTAAGGACATTAGTTCTCAGCAAATAGTAGCTGTCTCCTTCATCCACTGCCAGCTTCTGCTAGGTTTTGTATGTAGCATAAACTGAACCTGAAAATGCTTGGATTTTAATCTTGTCATTGGCACATAGTATGTACTAGTTGCTCTCATACTGTTCTTAAGTCTGAAAATGTGCATCTGATATAAAGAATAAAATAATCTCAATTCCGCATGCTTTCTCAGATACTCTACAGTGTAATGCAGTGATAAGGAAAACTATAATTAAATACAAGACAGACTGATTCCAGGACAATGAAGCAGTGTGTTGTGCTTTTATTATACTCAAATGCTTCTCCCTTGTTTCCAGACCATTTGGATGAAGTGAGAGCAATGAAAAGTAACAGGTAGAGATTTCAGTTAATCTCAATATGTGCAAAAAATATTGAATGTAATGGAATACACAAGTGCCACCTTCAAAACAAGAGAGACATGATCAAAGCAGGCACAAGGAAGTAGTCATTTAGAGTAGCTGATTGTTCATCATAGAAAACCATGTTGTATATTAGGAATGAATTGTCAGAGTTAGGGTACCCATTTGATGGTTCTGAAAAAATTATAATGGAATAAATGTTGGTGTTTCTAGCAGGACAGAAAATAAACCAAATTAACCTTCTCACTCTATCACATCAGTGCAGAAATACAGTGTGAATTTTGAAAAGAGCTATAACAGAACATGGTGAGCTGAAGGGACCCACAAGGATCATTGAATCCATCTCTTAGCCCTGCACAGGACCATCCCCAAGAGTCACACCATGTGTCTGAAAGTATTGTCCAGATGCTTCTTGAACTCTGTCAGGCTTGGTGCTGTGAGCACTCCCCCAGGGGAGCCTGTTCAGCACCCAGCCACCCTCTGGGTGAAGAGCCTCTTTCTAATATCCAGCCTAAACCTTCCATCACACAACTTCAGGCCATTCCATCAGGTTCTGTCACTTGTCACCACAGAAAAGAGATCAGTGTCTGCCCCTCCTCTTCCCCTCACAAGGAAGTTGTAACTGCATGAGGTCTCCTTGTTGGAGGCGGGCTTAAGAAGCCGTGAGACGACTCAATATGAGTTAGGCAGCAAAGCTCAGTTTATTCAAAGCACTCACACAATTATACTTTTTCTAAGAGTACATGCACTGACATTACTGGTGCTCACCACTCGCAAACAATCGCCTATTGGCCACAGTTATAAATTGCTGTCTCCAGTCTCTGTACAACCTCGTCCGGGTGCCTTATCTTCTGCTTTTCCTGAGTTCTCTCAGACTCTGCAAGCTGTTTATCTTCATGGCTACACAGCAGTCTGGCCAAGGTCAAATTCTTTTTGTTCTGTTAAGAAATCCACAGGCCTGGTGCAGTTTCCTACATCTCCCCTCAGTCTCCTCTTCTCCAGGCTGAACAGACCGAGTGCCCTCAGCTGCTCCTCAGAGGGCTTCCCCTCAAGGCCCTTCCCCATCTTCATTGCCCTCCTTTGGACACTCTCTAATAGTTTAATATCTTTCTTATATTGAGGTGCCCAAAACTGCTCACTATGTCCAAGGTGAGGCCACCCCAGTGCAGAGCAGAGCAGGACAATCCCCTCCCT
>JAWWEW010000041.1:32178375-32220889 GCA_035583185.1 Anabacerthia variegaticeps
GGTTGGCCCTTCTGGCTGCCAGGGCACTGCTGACTCATATTCAACTTGCCATCCACCAGGACCCCCAGGTCCCTTTCCGTGGTACTGCTTTCCAGCATCACATTGCCCAGTCTGTAAGTACATCCAGGGTGGCCCCATCCCAGGTACAGAGTCAGGCACTTTGCCTTGTTGAACTCCATGTGGTTGGTGATCACCCAGTCCTCTGATTAGCCGAGGTCTCTCTGCAGGACCTCCCTGCCTTTGAGGGAGTCAGGAGCTCCTCCCAGTTTTGTGTCGTCTGCAAACTTGCTTAGTATCCCTTCCAGTCCTGCATCCAAGTCATTTATGAGGATGCACAGGGCCCAGAATGGAGCCCTGTGGAACCCCACTAGTGACAGATACTCAGGAGGCAATAAGGTAGCCATCCAACTGTTTCCATTTTGAAGGCTAGCCAGCTAGCAATTTTGTTGCATGTCCTACAACATGATGCAATTGCATGGCAATTTTTACACTTTCATGCATATTTTGAATATAAGAGGAGATGAATTTTGATGTTTTTATATTGAAATGCTAAAACTTGTGTTCTCTCCCTTACAAAACAGATACAATTGAAAAGGAGATAAGAAAAATCTTCAATATTCCAGGAGAAAAGGAGACCAGATTGTGGAACAAATACATGAGTAATACTTTTGAACCTTTGAATAAACCAGACAGTACCATACAGGATGCTGGTTTATACCAGGGACAGGTACAGTGAAATCTTATTTCTGGTTTTGTATAGAATTATTTTTTCTGCTTATGAAAATATAGCTGTGCCCAATGATTCTTGCTTCTTTTTTAAGTAAAAACTGCCTCCTAATGGGTTATGTTAGGGATAGAGGATTTTATAAACAAATTTGTTGAGGTAAAAGTAGTCCATATTTTCAGCATTAAAGATTAATCTAACTCTGCTGGTGTGTTAAAAGTAAAATTTGAAATTTGCTTTTGAAATTTCAATTTTAAGTCTACTAAATCTTACAAAATTGCTGATGTGAATTTGGTAAAACCTGAAATAAAAAATTATTCCTAGGATCTGGGATATGTTCCTCTAAGGAAACCCAAAATTTGAAGAACTTTTTAGGTACTCTAAAAGAATAATGTCTTCTACTCAAATTTCATTGTTCGGATTTCAGAAATAAATTAGGAATTAAGGTGAAAATATTTTAGATAAGAACAGTAGGGACAAAAGAATTTGTAAACCTGCTTTAACATGAGACTATATTATGACTTAATAGGAGAATTTCTCACAAGATATGTTTTTTACCTTTCCAGATGAGTATAAAGAACAAATACTGAATGTTAAACAATGTAAATATGTGAAGAGATTGAGCAATTTCATTGATAGAATAACTTCAGATTATTATGTTTATTCTTTAGTCTTCAGATAGAGTTGAATGTTTTTTCAGCAGCTGTAGTTTATGTTGTCATGCTGCAAATATGAATGGATGAAATTTAGTGTAAGTAATTGTAGTGGAGATTATATTAAAATACTTCGTTTTGCCTTGGAATACTTGACTCTTACCTACTTACCAGCAATACTTATGCTGTGTTTCAGTTTTCTTTTATGACATGGAAGGTAAGTTATCAATGCACCAAAATAACTACTTGAACTATTCTGCCCTTTAGCTTCATCCTGCATGACTTAAACCCTCTCATAGGTAATTTTAACAATGCAAAGGTCCTGTTGGAAGAGCCCACATCTTCTGTAAAAGATTTGCGTCAGAGATGTAACTTGCAAATTGCTCTATCCCAGTGAAACATTAACCATGAAGCAAGCGTGGTCTAATAAAGCCATGAAAAGATCTCTAGGTGACATCTGTACTTTGAGCAAAACAACTATTATTTAAAGCAGAGTTTAACCGTCGTTTATGAAAATGTTAACTGTCATGGTAGGCCATATGTGTTTGGTCAGTTGCACTTGCTGACAGACACATAGTTGTTATTTTTCTTGCTGAGCTTCCTAATCTCATAATAGTTCTCCTGACTATTAGAGTCTAACCTAATAGTTCTTTTTTACTGTGTATCTGATTGAGTAAATTAATGTTTTGAATTTATCAGTTGATAACTGAAGCAAGCCTTTAGGCGTTCCATTGAACTTTTAAGTGTAAATCTACTTTTCATTTAGTAGTCTCTGAGAGCCAGTCAAGTAAGTATGGCAGAATCTGTCTTAAATGACCAAAGATAGCAGTCAACTCCTTTCCTCCCAGAAAGCTGGTCATGGCATTGTTTTCAATGTCATAGCCTGTTGTATTCAGACTGAAAATGTGATTACATCTTCAAGTGGCAGCTCATAAGGTTTGATCATTAGAACATATGTGAATCTGTGTCATTGTGTAGATGCATACAGACAAAGCATGGCAGTTAGTTAGTGTCTTGAAGCATCAGTGTAGAGTTGTGCAGAAGTAGTTGCATTAGAAATCAGGAGTTGGGTTGAGTTTAAATATTGAAGTCTAGTTGCTGTTTCAAAGGATCTAGCTATTTCAGCTGTCAATCCAGAAAGGCATGAGCTGGTTGTAGGTCTTGTGTCATATCTGCCAGCGGAGGGCAGATACCGCAAATACCCAATGGGGTTTCAAATGGCATCTGATGCCTGTGTTTGGGACTGAGTGTTCCGTACTCTGTTCCGTACCAGTAACAGCTTGAATCCAATTAATTTCATTAGCCAACTGTCCCACTGAAAAAATAATATTAGAGAAATATGTCTGTAAAATACATAGAAGTAACCAGATAGATATGATTTTAAGGCTGTCAAGGCAGAAAATAGTTTTGTTTTTTGGTTTTGGGTTTTTTTCCCATTGGTCTGTGTAAGGCAAAATTCCTTCAGGAATATTGCTTCCTTAACAGGGCTATTGTGTGAACAGGTGACTTCTGTAGATTCATAGGTCCTGTTTAAGCATTGCAGGTTATCTTCTGACCTCTTTGAAAGTTAAGTGGTTTGCCATTTTATCCAGGGATTATAGAGGAATAGAAATATTAAGTGGCTTGCCCAAAGTTGCACAGATTAAGATGTGGGGGGAAAAAAGTGAAGAGAGAAAGGTGAAGTGTAATTGAATGGACTACTCTTGAATATTCGTCAGTGAATAATAATTTAAACATTAAGTCTTTTCTATCTCAATGACGTGTCAGCAAATCCATTAAAAAGATGGAACGGAGAACAATCTGCTGATATTTTTATTTCAATTTTCTTATTACACTTTTTGTGGTAGGTCCTGGTGATAGAACAGAAGAATGAGGATGGAACATGGCCAAGAGGCCCTTCAACTCCTAAGTAAGTTATGAATTCCAGTCATGTGATTCACTGTAGCTTTACTGTTTTCACATGTTATTTTGCTTTATATAAAAACCCCCCACCTGTTTATAAAAGTGGCATTTTATTTTGAAAATCATCCTTCAGATGTTTTAGTTTAAAATACGACAATTTGTTCTAAGCGCTGTGCATTGTAGAACATAATAATGGTGGATTCCTGCATATACATTGTTTAATTTTTTTTATTTCAACCAGTAATATATATTATCCAGCTTTAAAATAGAAAAAAAATCCATAGTAAAAAATGGCAAAACTTAGCTTATTTTATTTAAATTTCTGTTTCAAAGCATAGTGTATCTGTGAAGTGAGCACAGATATATGTATTTTATCAGTATTTTTCTTACATGTAAATGTTCTCATGGACAGCTTGTTCCTTTTGTGTCCAGAGCACAATATTTACACCTAAAGCTTGTAAAAATTGCAGCCTACATTACCATCATGTTGTGTTTGTTCTTTGTTGAGCTGTCATCAATTAACGCAGTAGGATGTTGTTTTTCTGTTCTATTTTTCCTAATGCCATTATCAACAGCACCTTGATAATGGCAAATGAGTAGAAGGACTTTTGTGTTTCTCCTCATTTAGATGGATAAACTTTTTTTAATATTGTTTCCAGAATCTAAATCTGTGTTTTGTTGGTTTTGAAGAACACTTGGAACTGGTGACTAGTAAAATTAGCAGGATCTCAGCCTTACAAATAAATAACTGTGTTTTTTCCCTTTGTTGTCTAGTTCTGGAACATACATTTCATAATAAGTTCTTTTAAGTTCTCTTTATTCCTTTGAGATTATGCATTCATGTAATTAAGTGTCACTGTTATTTTAAAACATTTTTCATGTATCATTGCTTATCACTTGAAAGACAGAGATTCTTTATCTTTGGTGTTTTATCTCGAGCACCTTTATTCGGAACACTAGTTTCTCTTAAGTTATTTAATGAAGTCTGATTTCAATTTAAGCTTAGTATAAACAGTTTAATCTTGCTTAGCAAATGTTACAGCACTAGGAATTGGGAATGTGGAGCAGTAGAAAGAATGGGCTGCTAAGTACTTTCTTTTTGAGGTCAGAGATTAAACTTCATCTAGTAGAAATTTAAGTTCTTAGTCAAATTTTAGATACAGATTTTGAAAGTTAAAAGAACTTAGATAACTCACTGTCACGGATTCCTTTGAAAGTTTTGGTGGGAAGATATTGTGATGATGGTAGCTGCTTTTATTCTGCCAAACTTCTTTTCCTTTTTATGGAAAGCATTCAGGAGCAGTATTTAAATGAAAGAATATCTCCTGAAAAATGTTTGATCTGGCAACAAGTAGAATGGTAATTGAAAATGCTGTTGTCAGAGGAGGTTGTAAGTAAATGAGCAAATGAGAATGAATAGTTTTACTATGAAGTCAGGGTGTGGCTTTGAAATATGGCAGCTATCAGAAAGATTCAAGTTTGATGTTCAAATGCTCTGGAATAGTGGAAGGTTTGCAAAATTTAGTGAATTCAAATAGCAACTATCAACAGGCAGTAATGGGGACAAGTTTTTACATCTACTTAAAACTTTATGAACAATCTAATAAATGTTTAAAGGGGTAGAAATATTAAACACTTCCTTTGGAGTTTTCTGTGTGAGATGCATTTGGAGTATTAGTTTGTCAACACAAATAGCATACATATAACCACGTACCTTCCTGCAGCCCTGTCATTAGTCGTGCACTGGCTCACACCAGTTCCTGCTGAGACTATCTCTTTGTAGTGCTTCCTTTTGAAGAGCACAAATTGTAAACATAAATTCTGATGCAGAGGAATAAAAGACCATATTTAGAAATGCCAAAATACAGATTGTTGGATAGTAATGAAATATTATAATGCTTGAAAAGGTAGGTTCATTTCAGAACATGAGCTAAGCTCTTCCACAGAATCACAGAATAGTTGAGGATGGAAGGCATCTCTGTAGGTTCTCTGGCCCACCCCACTTGCTCAAGCAAGGGTCATCTAGAGCAGGTTGCTTGGGACTGTGTCCAGTTAGGTTTTGAGCATCTCCAAGGATGGAGACTCTACAGCCTTCCTTGGAAACCTATTCTGCTGTTTGATAGCCCCTGTTTTAAAACAAAATTTCTTACGTTTGAAAAGAATTGCCTGTACTGCAGCCTGTGTCAATTGCCTCTTCTCCTTTCAGTGGGCACCACTGAGAAGGGTCTTGCTCCATCTTCTTCATTCCTTCCCAGTGGGTATTTATGCATATGGATAAAACTGCTGTGGAGCCTTCTCTTCTCCAGGAAGAGGAACTTCTCCAGGCTGAACAGTCCCAGGTCTCAGCCTCTCCACATAGGTCAGGTGCTGCAGTTCTGGATCACATTTCTGGCCTCTCACTGGACTTGCTCCAGAATGTCCCTGTCTCTCAGGTACTGGGGAGCCCGGAAGTGAACCCAGCACCCCAGGAGTGTCTTGCCAGTGCTGGGTGGAGGGGAAGGATCACTTCCCTTGGCCTGCTGGCAGTGGTTTTCCCAGTGTATCACAGTGGGCCAAGGTGGTTGGCCCAAGAACACCCAGCTGGCTCATGTTCAGCTTTTTGCCCAGCAGGACCCCAGGTCATTCCCTGCCGTGCTGCTTTCCATTCAGTCACCTGCCCCCACACCCACCCCTTCCCTGTGTACCGCTTCCTGGGTTGTTCCTCCCCAGGTGCCGACCTCTGCGTTTCCTTTGACGAACTTCATGAGATTCCTGTTTGCTCATTTTTCCAGCCTGTTGAGGTCTGTCTGCATGACAGCAGAACCTATATTTTGATAGTTGAAAATGAGAAATAGTAAGATGGGAAGATGTTCTTTACATTTTCCCTGCTTCTTGTTACGAGAATCATAACAGCATTTTTAGTATTGATTGCTTCTTTTGGCAATTTTTCTGTATTCCTCCTGCAGGTGATGAATGCTGACAGTTTTTTATGGGAAACGTGTTAAAGTAGTGAGCATCTTTTTCTGCTGCAAGAAAAAACATATTTACTTTGAAAGTGGCCGGACTGGGGCCTAAGTTCAGTGTAGGAATGAACACTTTTGAAAATGACAATTCTGCTTCCCTTAAGAGTATAATGAATTAGTACAAGAGAAAAGATTGATTATTGTCATAACTGTCTCTCCTTCTGAAGAAACTAAGAAGGAGTGATACCAAGTTTGAAATCCTTTTTATATAGGAGCAGAGACCCTGCTGTGCACAAGCTTGTCAGTGTTTACATTTGGTTTATGTGTATTGTTCTTCGGACTTCCGCGTTTTGGAACTAACTGCCCTTGTAAAAACCCTACATGATATCGTACTATTGTCTCATGTTTTAATGTTGCTTAAAATGTTTGTGAGTTTAGGGGGTTTCTTGGCTGGAAGTACCTGAATGTGATGTGCATTCCTAAACAGTTCACTGGGTCAGTCAGGCTTAGGAATAGCTGGATTTTTGGCTTTCTGAGAGGTTGATATCAGCTACTGGGATTTTTGTTGTTCAGAAAGATTGACTTTTATGAAACTTTTTCTAGAGGGCTTGTACTGACTACCTGGAGTGTCTTTAATGTTATCTGCTCCCAAAACAAGTATTACTTAGCATTAATGGACAGTTTTGCAGAAAATTTTCTGATATTAACTTGTCTGTGAGTAGCTGTCTCCTCAACATCATACACGTGAAAAACTCACACGAGGGTACAGATCCCGGTTGCTTTGGTAGCTCAGTTGCTGCTGTTCCCAGTGTTTGAATGAAGGCTTGTGATCTGTGGGCAGACAATTTTTTTTTTATATCTGTATCCTTCTGTGGGAGACTATTCCACAGACAAAAAACAACCAATCCTATTCAAGTGGTTTATTATTGACAAGACAATGTTTTAAACTAAGATATTACGAAAATCTGAGATTGTAGTTCAAGTAATTTAAGCAACTGTACTACAAAATCAAGTTGCTTATGTTCAGGAAAAATGGTACAGCTAAAATCTTGCAGCCAATCTGTGATTCTAAAACTTGAGACAAGGAACTTAAGTTTTGACGTTCCACAAATAAGTAAATGAATAACCAGGACAAGGTTTCTGTTAGTTTTCTGTTAAGTTGTGACCTGTTTATATGCAAATATAAGAGCAAATTTGAGAAAGATACCAAGAACCTATAAATTAGTAATTAATTTCCTAATTTAAAAAGGGTGTTGTTTCTGCTTTTTTTTAAAGAAAGCTTAATAAAGAAAACTTAAATCTATTGATTCACCATATTCTTTAAAAATGTTCTTACATGGTAAAAAACTAAGGATTTTTGCTTAAAATTTGTCAGTCTATATCTGTGTGTCTAATAGAAGTAACAGATTTAATTCTGACACTTTTTTTACAGTTCACTGTGGAGTAAGTGAACCTACTCAAATAGCTGGCTATTTTGTCTGATTTATAGATGGTCTGCAGTTAACTTTAAAACTATTTTTGCATATAAAAGGAAATAAGTTGGGGGGGATCTTTTTGGCCATACTGTACACATTCATAGCTATTTTTTTTCTACTTACAATAAGGAATAGTTTTTTACATTTGCCACATGGAAAGTTCTTTCAAATTTTTTCCTGATTCAAAACTGTATGCCTTTTTATCTTAGAAAAACATTAAAGGCTCTTTCTTGATTCTTTTCTGCTACTAAGCTGGATCACATGATGTCTTTTTTAAGAGGAGAAAGAAATGGATAGAAGATGCTTAGCTGTCCTTTTTGAAATAAGATAATGCTTGTTTATCCAAGTTTTTTGGAAAAAATGTCTGTGAATTTTCAAAGGAAAAACTGTCTTTGCCTACTGAAATGAAAACTATCATCTTTAACCAAGAGATTTAAAATTAAGGTTTTTCCCTGAAGCAGTCGATATGCAGATAGGTGTGCCTTTTTACTGACTTTTCTGTAAAAAAGATAATTGTGGAGAATAAAACTAACCGGGAACTTACTCTGATGTTTTAAATTGTAAAAGCAAGAGCTGTCAGAGCTTGTCTGCCAGTTATGAGCTGGACTGCCATTTGCTGATGCATAATAACTTGTGGTCTGAGCTCCTGTGGGTAAACATCAAACATTGGTAATGTTCAACAGACATTTTCAAGTTAGTTTAACAAACGTGTTCATTAATATCAATTAATACAGGATTGAAAAACTCTTTAACAAATAGATGCCCCAAACATTAATTTTTTCTGATTGCTGAATGTTAAAATATCAACCTTTCATGCAAATCCCCCAAGGATGTATGATTAGTTGGATTTTGTAAGAAAAGAATAGTATAACTGGAGAAGGTGAAACACACTAAAGCTTGCATTAAAATTGTATGTTAGCCCAATTATAGCCACAACTTTACAGAATAAAAAGTCCTTGATGATAGAAGGACCTATTGAGATAGTCTCTTCCACTACCCCTACGCAAAGCATGGGCAGCTGGAGCAGGTTGCCCAGGACCACATCCAGGCACATTTTGAGTACCACTAGGGATATATACTGCGCAGCCGCTCTGGTCAACCTGCTCCTGCTTTCAGCGACCCTCACTATAAAACAACTGACAATTTATCAGTGTTTATTCTCATTATGAACTTGTCCTTCAGTTCCATGTGAACACATCCCATGTTCAGATGGAATTTTATTTATTTTCATCTTCTTAATTTTCTCCCATTGGGTGTTTATACAACTGATAAGATTGTTTTGTGGCCTCTCACTGGACTTGCTCCAGAATGTCCCTGTCTCTCAGGTACTGGGGAGCCCGGAAGTGAACCCAGCACCCCAGGAGTGTCTTGCCAGTGCTGGGTGGAGGGGAAGGATCACTTCCCTTGGCCTGCTGGCAGTGGTTTTCCCAGTGTATCACAGTGGGCCAAGGTGGTTGGCCCAAGAACACCCAGCTGGCTCATGTTCAGCTTTTTGCCCAGCAGGACCCCAGGTCATTCCCTGCCGTGCTGCTTTCCATTCAGTTTCCTGCCCTCACCCAGGGGCAGGACTGAATGGTTTTCATAGTCCACGTATGTAACCCATGCTTCCTCTGATTGCCTATGGGAGTGTTGCAGGAGACTGTCAGAAAACTTACACAAGTTGAGATTAACCACATCCATTGCTTCCCCCTCATCTGCCAAGATACTAATGTCATCATAGAAGACTATCAGGCTGGTTAAGAAAGTTATTTACCCCTGCTTTCAGTCAAACACTTTCTCTTCACATCCCGGTTGGATCAGAAGCTTATTGTTTATTCATGCAGGTTTCATGCAGCCTTTGCTTGATTTTCTACCTCTTAGGATGGACCGTTCTTGAGCTTAGAGGAGATAGTCCTTGAAAGGTTGCACTCTGATCTCAGAGGTCTCTTCCAACCTAAATAATTCTGTGACTATCAACCAGCTCACCTGGGGCTCTCTTCTCTCCGGGGCTGCATCTCATTGAACTTTTCCAAGCAGATCCCTAAAATGGTTGAAGTCCGCTCTCCAGAAATTCAGGGTTATGTTACTGATTTCTGCCGTGATCTCTCTCAGGATCTCAAATTTCACTTTTGTAAGGTCATTTTGGCCAAGGTACCAAACTTCACATTCCCGAGTACTTCCTCCTTGTTTTGTAAGTATCAGATCCAGCCAAGAACCTCTCCTTGATGGCTCCTTGGTCACCTGCATCAGGAAGTTGTCATCATTGCCTTCCAGAACCTTCCTGCATTTTTTGTTCTCTGCTGTATTGTCCCACCAGCAGGTCCCATGTAAAGGCTAGAGCCTATGATTGTTAAGTGCTTCATCCACCACCTCTTGTAACCCTGTTGTAGAAGGCCACCAAATTTGTTCGGCAAGATTTGCCCTTAGTTGGCAGCATGTTGGCTGTCACAAATCACCTCCTTGGGCTTCTTGGTTGGGTGGCCTGTAGCAGACCGCCACTATGATGTCACCTGTTCCTGCCCTCCCTTTGATGCTTACACGAAAGCTCTCTGTCAGCTTGTCATCCATCCCCAAGAGGAGCTCCACCTACTCCAGCTTGTCAGTTACATAGAGATCAACACCTCTTCGTCTTCCCTGCGTGTCCTTAGAGAGTCTGTATCCTTTCATCCCAACACTGCAGCTATAGTAGCCATCCCACCACTTACTGCCAGTGATGGCAGCAAGGTCATAGCCTTGTAGACATTTGCACATCTCTAACTCCTGTCCCTTTTTGCCCATGCTCTGTGTGTTTGCGTAGAGACTAAGTTGGGTGCTCCGCAGAGGTGACATTGGCTGCAGTGGCTGGAGTTCCTTTGTGCTGTACTTCGGGTTCACTCCTACTGACCTACAAACCATTTCCAGGCTCTAGGCAACTCTTACCAGCTCTGGCATCAAATTGGTATGAGTGGGATGGATTGATGTTCCCTTCCCTCAGCAACATTTCTGTTAGAATAGGTTTATTAATGGAAAGTTGAAAATATATGTGAAAATATACTTGGGAAAGTTTCATGTGTAAATACGTTTATCTCCTTGCAGAGTTTAGTTCTTGGAAGGTGCTTAAAAAGTCCTGAGTGTGCAGAATTTCTTCTTTTATTATTGTGATACATATATGTATTTCAAAGCTTTTCAATGATAGCTGGAACTCCAATCAGTTGGACTTGCATGGGGCCCCCATAAACATGAAGATGCATGAATTCTTTTGAGTATTTAGTCTTTTGCTTGGTTACCTGTAAGATTTGATCCAAAAAAGAAAAATACACTGCAAGATAGTTGTAAATATTCTATTTGTTACATTCAGAGGGTCTTTGTGAAAATTATCAGTATTCTTGTATTTAAAATAGTCTTAAATGATCAGGATGAGTGATAATGCTTTTACATTTGGCAGAAAAGTTTTTTTAAGCTTAATTAGTGTTGGCCATAATATCCTGAAGTTGTTTTGGGGCATAATATCCTGAAATTTTAACAACATGCTGCTATTAAGCTAACCTTGAAATACGTATCGTAATCATTTTTTTTTTATCTCATCTGAACGTCCGTTTAGGTTGAAATGAAAAATTAATAAAATTTCTATGTTAGAAAACTTACATTTTAGAAGATCAGAATACCTACAATCATTATAAACTGAAAACAATTTTTTTAGCACAGTGGCCTGTGATTTCTTTTGCTTTTAAATAGCTCTATTTCTTCAACAAGTTACAAAAGTTTGAAGTACAGTGAAGCATTTCAAGTTTTAAAAGATGAATTCTGAGGGCTGCGTGTCCTGGGTAATTTTAGTGCTTTGCCCACTTTTTAAAAGTATTTCTTTTCCATGCTTGTTTATATGCTTTGTTCATTTATTAGCTTTCTTTCATAGTTTTTAGTATCTCAGCATTTTTGTCTAATTTATCATTTTCATATTTTTAAAGGTCCCCAGGTGCATCCAATTTTTCAGCTTTACCAAAGATCTCTCCATCTCTATCAAATAATTATAACAACATGAACAACAGAAAGTAAGCAATATACCTTGAAACATTGTTTAATTTAATCACCTTAGTGTGACATAAACAAAGTTTGATGTTTTATAACTTCTAGCTTAAGGATTTTGAATTGCTTTGCAATATTTGGCTTGTGGATTGTTACTGTTTACTATTTCACAGTGTAGATATTGTAAGGCTGATACCAGGAATTGAAGCAACATTAAAAATGTTTGTAATTCTTAGTCTTCAGTAGGGAAGACACTAAAAAGAATTTTGAGTGTTGTAAGATGTAGAGTTTATCATTTCATTTAGAGTTTATCATTCTAGAAATACACTGCTGTTATTATTATCTTATCTGAATTTAAATGGATAACAAGAAAAGTATAAACTACTTATATTTATGGTGGTCGTTTTCCTATATCTATTGCTCGTAAGGTCTGAGAGCAGTACATCACATGTGATATATCCCACATGGATTTGAAATCACAACAGCTGAATTATTTCAGCTGTAATGTAGCTAGCAACTTAGCTTCTGTTTCTTAGTGCTAGAAGATTTAAGAAAGATGAGTCTTAAGTGTGCTTGAATATTACAGTGAACAAAAGCTTAGTAAAAGACTTCTAACTTTTACAGGTTTTCTCCTTTATGTTCCAAATTAGAGGTTTAACAATGAATGTGATAAAACTCTTAAGAGAAGAGCTTTCATATTCAAGTGGCCAACTTTGTGTGTAATTTTGGGGAATTTTTCTTTGTTGTACACAGCTGTAAAAAAAATTGGTGAATATAGAAAAACATGGAATTATTTCACTTCAACAGATAATGGAGCATCTTTCAAATGCTTGAAACAGAGAGCACTCGTCTTTAATGCAAGCTGGGGGAAGTTGAAGAGCCCTATTCTAATTCATTCAAATTTTTAATATTTTTCCAAACATGCATTTTGTGATCAAACATGCAAATGTTTAATACATAAGTATTAAATATCTTATACAATATCTTCCAGTTAAATACTGCACTTATCAGAAGTGATTTTTCCTAAGGGGTGAAGTGTCACTTGTGCTTCTACCAATTGTGAGTAGCCCCAACTCTCACTGATGAACAGTTGAAATCCATGTATTTAACTGCAGTCTATTGTACTCTATGTGTGAACTTGTAGTAAATAAAAAGAGTGTTGTATCTATGATTGTGTGAAAAGTTACTTGCTCAGAGCTGAGCCTCCAGCTGAGAACTAACCTCTCTTTCCCCCAGTGCTTATGCAAAAGGTAACTGTAATGCCAGAATCAAAACTTGACAGTTACTTTTTCCTAGGGAGCCACCATTTTAAATCAAGCCATCAAGGCTTTCTTTTTTTAATTTTTCCATTTTTTTTCTTTTTAATGTTAGCTTCTGGCTAGTGATTCTGTAGTTAGTATTAGAAAACACTTAGGAAACCTGTTGCCAGCTCTTGCAACTTTTCAAGATAGTTTGTTCACTTGCTTTAGCTAATTTTATTTCTTGGTTTGGCTTTTGGGATGTTTTTTGGGGGGAGGGAATTGTTTGGGTTTTTTTGATTTTACGGTTTTCAACAGAAATACGTGTTTACAATGAAGTAATATAAAATTCAAATTTAATAAGAAATAGGTCCTTTCAAGTGCTTTAACTTAAACATTTGCAAATCATCTATTAGGTACATGTACTCTGTATGTTACAAAGTACTAGGCATTTTTCTCTTGTACCTCAAAATACAGGTGCATCTGGATGTTAGGGAAGACAGATATTCAGTGCGGAAGTACATGGTTTTTCTTACAATGCAATAATCAATTACAATGCCTTTAAAATAAATATTTTAAAAATCACAAATTAATAATTCAATACAAGGAATAATACAGAGGAATCTTTAGCAGCACTTCTGTCAGAATACATTTTCAGTGATGAAGTCATATCCATTAATACACTTTGTACTTTAGAGTACATACTGTTACATTAAGAATTTTTTCTTCAAAAGGTAAATGGAAAGATATATCTCTGTATTTAATTGTATTATATCGTTCTCGGTTAAGATCAGTTTCTTCTCTGTTCCATTCTTCTCACAGATATCTTCTTGTCTAAGAAAGACTTCTTTTTTGTTAATTAATGCTATCTTCATTACTTTCCTAATTAACTACTTAATGTCAGGTTTGCGTGGAATTTATTTTCATATTTCTGCCTTATTGTCTCTTGCATTGCATGTCATCTTTAGTACAGTAGTGAAAGTTTACATTTGTGGCTTTTCAGGATCTATTGGCATCTCCATATGGACATGCGATGCTGTAACTCTAAAAGAACTACCAGCATTTCTTTTGAAGATAATTTTATCTGACAAAGATGATTTGTCAGGCAGAAAAAAGACACAGCAGATTGTGTGTGTTCATGGTCATAAATACTAGTGGTTGCAAGCCTGGTTTTTCAATTACTGTAGTTCAGCTGTAGAGCACAAATTATGTTAAAATACTGAAAGTGTCAGGTTTCTTTATATGGTACACATTTCTGTAATATTTGTATCATCCAGAAAATGTTATGTGTAAGAGTAGGTAGGTATTTAATTGTATGTTGAGCTAGTCATACATTAGATAATGGAAACTTGTGCAAACTTTATGCAGTCCAGCACCTTCATTTCTGTGAATGTGTGTTTGCATTTGATAGAATGCAGGATTCCGAATAATTGATCATTGATGTTCTTTTGCCTTTACAGGTGATCTTGTTGAAAGAATAACATAGGAGGATTAGCAAATATGTGTTAGTGGATTCAGAAGAGCAGGGAGAGACACACATCGTTTAGATTTTACTGGAATTTCTGTTTATTGCTGTTAATAAAGCAATACACTTCATCTCAGATACGGTGTTTTTTAAATTATGTGGGGTGGGGATAAAAAAAAGACCTGAACAGGGATTTTGCTTGGGGAATTACATGGAAAGTTGATCCGTTTCCTTCATTTGTAACCACTGTTTTAGGCTCCTAAAATGACTTGCTTCCATCATTTAGTAGTGTCAGCCTGTCAAGGCAGGCAGCTGGCAGCTTTGTTCGCCTGCTAGGTGTATTTCAATATGCTTATTTCAGGAAGTACAAATGTAAATTACATCTCCTGTTGAAACAGTTTCTTCATGTTGTACCTGACACATAACCAAATATTACGAGGAAGGTTATTCTTTTTTTCACTTAAATAGATTATAATGTTATCTTTTGCTCTCCAGAGAATGATAATAAACAATAACAAAGACAGTAGTGTTTTTGTGGTGTCATGGACCTCTCTTGCTGATTCAGGTATCTCTAAAATCTGATGGAAGTTAGTAACAGCTTTCTTAAAGTGGCTGGTCACAAAAATACTTTGGCAGTGATTGAAATATTACAGAGGTCAGTAAGTTCTCCAAAGTTTTAATGTTCTGGGCTCATTCCTGCAACTCAAATTCATTTGCAGCACCTGTTTGTTCTTTCCAAAGACAGTGATGCTTTCCAGTCTTCTCTGTTCAAAATCACACTTCTCAGAACTTCAGCTGCACAAAGAGTTCTCTGTGTTCATCAGCATGATCTGAAAGCTGCTCTGATGTTTAAAGGCAGGATACAGACAGTACACATAAGTAATTTCAGCTACAGCATATAGAATTCAAAATTTATGGATGTACAGATAATAAGATCTCATTTGGAAACCTCCTTTTACCATTTTGACCGTTTCAAGAACTCTAGCTGTTCAGGGGTCTGAAGATGGTTTCATGCTTTCAGGTCTTGCCTTATTTTTGAGCAGCATTTTCTTCTAAGAGCCATCAGTGGGTTTTTTCTGTTATTGCCCTTACTTTACTGGCCCATTTTGATACTACCCCTCTGCTTTTTCATTCATTGTTCCATCATTAAAGATAGGAAGGTTTTGCAGGAAAAGCAGATGTAGGCTTGGGGACACACTATTATCACAAGTTACTTTTTCTAGGGTATTTCTGTTTGAATGAAGTTCACATAAACTTACCTTGCATCTTTACTTGCTTTCCATTGATAGCCATTTACTACTGACTGTTAATAATACTTGTTTCGTCCAGTCCCAAAAGCAAAAAAAGCAGAGAAACAATGTAATTTAAATAAAAATAATTCTTCCAGAACAAATTAAGTTTGCAGACTGATAAAGCTGTAAAGAGACATCTCCTGTATATAGTAGGCAGTGTTTTGTAGGATATTTGTGATAAAATATCATAGAACCACGAAAGAAAAATATATTAATAGACCTGACTTTCAGGATGATGAGTGCTAACCTTATTCTCTAACCCGCTCAAATGTATTCCTGTGGGCCACTACAGAAGATGAAAGAGGTCAGAAATGTCTTTCCCGTTTGAGGAGTATACTGACTGTTTGTCCCTTAGAGCAGACAAACGCTGCATCTATCTGCATTGCAATTATCTTGAACTAAATTATCACCATGGTACTCAGCTAATTTGAGAAAATATTTTACATGAACACACTATAGCCAAAAAATACCAATTGCATGTCCTAGGTCCCTAATGTCTCTCCAAAGGTGGCAATTTTTGAAGGGGAAAAGCTGCAGAGAAACAAAAAAGGGAATGAAAATCCCCAGGAGAATTAAATTCAATCTGCTTATTACCCCTGCATCTCCTAAATTTCTTAAAGAGATTTATCTTTCATTAACCATGTGAAAAGTGTGATCTTTGAGTCAGGTAAGGAAAGCAGTAGGAAGGAGGCAGGGCTGAAAGTAGAAGCTTATTGTATACCTTGTGCATGTGCCTTTCTGTTGCTGCTGTGCACTGTTGGACTGGGTCAGGGGTTCATTACATTGTGGAGGTTGCATTAGCGCCAGGGGTAAGCTTGTAGGTTTGTTTCTGGGGGAATTAAGGCTTGCCAACTTAAGGGAATTGGAGTTGACTGCAGTAGCTGGGCTGCAGCTGCAAAGGCAGGTGGAAGGTCATTTTCCCTAGGGATTCACATGCGTGGTTGAACCAGGGACTAATGACAGTGGTGACCAGAGAAGCAAGCTTGAAGGTTATCTGGGCCCTGGAGTTCAAAAAGTATCGTTTGTTAAAGTAAGGTTAAGTATTTCAGTTAGGGTTAAGCTGAAGGGTAAAACTAACTTTACAGGGTGTTTTAGTTGAGAATCACTAGGAAACACAATGACAGCTAGTTTGGGGGGCAAGCCAGAGAGCAGAGAAAATGCATGTGTTCTGAAAAGGGAAGGACTAATGTGAAAGTCAGCTATTAAAAATAAATGAGCAGATGTAAAAGTTTGAGAATGGCAGTTTTATGATCAGTGGAGCTATAAACTACACAAATTTCTGAGGCCATTGAATGAGGGAGAAATTTTCCCCTCTACTTGAAAATTTCGATAACTTGATTAAAACAAATCAACAGTTATTTATGAAAAGCGAGTAATTGTGCACTGAGCAGACAGCTGGAGTTCAGTTGGATGTAAAGAGCATGATACTGTTAAGAAGTAATGGCTGGAGTATAACCATTAGGCTACCTGCATCCTCAGACTTTTGCTATTAAACATCTTAATTATTTATCAGGATTGATGCTGTGCACTGTGTAATTTTCCTTACCATTCTTAGCAACTGACTTTGAGATTTTTGTTCTTTTTGACTGTAATGTGAGTGATGCTTAGTGGCTGCAGAAATTCTGGTGAGCTTGAGCCAAAGCTGCTGTCACACAGATTTCATTATGATCAGTGCCTGAAATGGTTAAACATTTCTGGTTGGTTATTTTTTGGTAACATCAGTAATTTTACAGAGCATCCCCCTAGAAGATTTCTTTGCCTTTCTAGTGTACCCAGATATATGCTTACTTTATTGTTTTGAGGGTTATTATATATTTGATATGTTCATATTTCATCTGAAAATAAAATGCTTTAAATATTATCTTTTTACCTATTTCAGTCTTCTCCAGTTTCTCCAAACAGATGCATCATAGATTTACAGTGAATTTGTTACAAGGCATTTTGCGCATTCTTTTACCTCTCAAGGCTTCTCTGCATTTGCATGCTGGATTGTGCTGTCCTAGCAGGGAAGCTATAAATAGATTGTCTGATGCAGTGAGGCAGCTATGCCACAGTGGCCTTGGAAATCTCAGCTTTCACCTGTAACTCTGCATTCCCATTGCCACCGACCTCGCTCTTGCAGTAGCAGTATGCAAAAGGAACGTAAATGATTGATTGCTGCTGGTGGTGTCTAAAATCTGAGTGTATTAAATATGATGGAGCAATGAAGAACAGAGTAAACTGTGAAGCTGCTCCTATCAAAAAGGGGTAGGGATGTAATAATTGCAGTTATTGCAGTACATTCGATTTTGGTTGTTTGCACAGGTGACTTTTAAATTGAAATTAATGTTATTACCAAAGTTTAAGTCTTTTAAATCCTTTTTTTTGTTCGCAGAAGTTAGTTTTACATTTGTAATAATTTAGTTTTATAAAGTACTTGTATGTTTTAAAGTACTATAGAGTACATGTTTACATTGTGAAAGATGTCTTGTTTTCTTACAGTGTGAAAAATTCAAACTATTGTCTCCCATCATATACTGCTTATAAGAATTACGATTATTCAGAGCCAGGAAGACACAATGAGCAGCCAGGCCTGTGTGGCCTGAGTAATTTGGGGAATACATGTTTCATGAATTCAGCAATTCAGGTATGTACTTTAAATTAAAATCACCTAGTGTTATTACTCGGGAACTAATATGTTGTTATATTTTTTTATGTTTGAAAATTATTATTGAGAGATCTCTTAAGTAGCAGGATAGGATTAAAAGTGAGGAAAAAATACTTCTTTATTGGTGTACTATAAAAATTGATTTACATAACTGCATTCATGGTGATCAGTGTCAGAAGGATGTTTGACGAGCGTTCTACATGAGTGGTCCCTTCAGTGGGATTCTTTGATTTTTGTAGGGATTGCCATGCATGTATGTCACAAAAAATACCATTTCCTTTTGAGATGCCCTTGAGTACTGATTCTAGTGCCAAAAAAAGTGTCAAAAAGTAGATGACTGGTGGATTGCTGGGCCTTTATTTCTGAGTCATTGTGTACTTTTAGTGCTCAGGTTAGCATGCAGGAACCTTGGAAAGTATTTTGCTTTGACCTTTCCTCTTTGAATGGCTGCTCTTTCATGTATGAGATATTTTACAGGAATGTGATAGCTTGTTTCTTTGCTCTGAATGCAAGAGAAATACTAGTATGCCTACTATTACTCTACCAAGATGAAAAAAACTTATGTTGTAATTTTAAATGGAAGCTGAAGTTGTAGCATAATTCATGATCAAAAAGAACTAGTAGTTCAGTTTGGTTTTGTTTAGTTCTGGAACTCATGTTTTGTCATCAGAGCACTCTTAAATCAAAAACCTGTAAGGTGTATTTAAGTTGTCATTCACATATTTTCCTGCTGACTGTGAAAATACTAGGTCTTAACCAGGCATTCTTCAGAGTTGCTATCCTACTTTGTCATCACAAGGGTTCCTGGCTTATGTTTGTGATTTATTTGGGTAACATGAAAAAAAGAACAAACCGGAAAACAACCAAATGTTGCAATCCTTCTTTAGCCTGTTCAGGTAATAAAGGAATTTCAGGTACTTTCGTGAGCTAAGTTCATGAAGTTGTTGAAATTTGTTCAAAAGAAGAAATATTTTGGCGTTTTAGTCTGTGTAGGTTTTTCTATCCCTTCTTTTTGTTGAGAGTCAATGATTGAGTCCACTCCTGTAGGACTAGCTGCAGAGAGCCACGAGCTCCCCCCTTAGTCTTGTCTTCTTTGGGTATGAACTAATGCATACAGCTCTCAGCCTTTCCTTGTATATTGTTCTTCAGCCCCCCAGCCACATTGGTGACTCTCCTCTGCTCTTTCTTACTCTGGAGAGCCCTAAGCAGGATAGTGCTCCAGCAGCACTCACAAGTTCTAAATAGAGGGGAAGACTTGCTTCCATTTGTCTCTGACAACAGTTGCTAATACAGCCCAGCTTGCAACTGGACACCTTTCTCACGGGAAACATCTGGATCACATTTACACAGAAGAGTACCACGGGGTCATATAATGCAAAGCCGCTTTCTAGCCAGTCAGCCCACAGCCTGTTAGTGGTATATAGGGTTATTCCTTACTTACTGCCATAAGGCTTCCATAAAATTAAATTTATTCTTGTTTCTAATAAGGTTTTCTTGAGGATACTTGAAGTGAAACTGAACAGTACAGGGAATAATTAAAAATTTTTTAGGCATGTTACACAAAAGATGGGTAAACTGAAAGGGGGAAGGACACACATTTTACAATGTCTGTTCTAAATAAAAATGCTAGATGTCACCTCTCTTGGTTACTGAATTGTATTGTTATGCTTTTGTAAAGAAAAAAACCCAAAGAATATGTTTTGGGCTAGTGCATCAACCAGAATTATCTTTTAAAAGTTGAATTTAGAAAACAGTATACAGTGATATTTTTTTAAGATGCTACATGGTTCATCAGGCTACACTGATTAAAAACAAGGATAATTTTCATTGCTTAAGCAAACCCTTGTTAAACTGGTATAGATGAATTTGCATAAATGTAGATGCAGAAGTAACTTTTTAGGTAAGAATTCTAAACATGTTAACCTGTGTTTTAAAGTAAGGCTTATGAAACAGTGGAAAAGATTTTCCAGGGAGACCATAGGGCCTCCATCCTTGGAGATGCTCAAAACTATTGAGACACAGTCCCAAGCAACCTGCTCTAGATGACCCTTGTTTAAACTAGTGGTTTGGACCAGAGAGTCTGCAGAGATGCCTTCCAACCTCAACTGTTCTGTGATTCTCTGATTTGCTTTGGTTACCTCCTTTAGCTTACTTATCTTCTTAAGGTGGTGTCATGTGAAAAGGAGAGTTTCCCTTGAACCCTTAGTGTTTGATTTGTGTATCAGTGCCCCAGGAAAACAGAGACCCTTGTGCCCAACCAGTCTGTCAGCGTCCCATTATGGAGACCCTTCACTGAACAGTGCTGCTGGATTGGAGGGCAATTCAACTGCCCTTTTCAGAGAGTAAAGCCATCGATATAAAGGAGACCGCTCAGCAGGCCTTCCCACTTTATTTGAGTGTGTTACCTTCTGCTGGCAACTGCTAGTACCTGGGAAGGACCACCACTAACAGTTCATAGACTAACACTGTTAATATAAAATTGGGGCAGGTTAAGGTTTGAAGATTGCCAGCGATAGTGTCTGACTGCAAAAACATGTTAAAGCAATAAACAGCCAAGCTCTAAGCCCAGTAAAAATATTCAGCGCACATAGAGTATGGCTGTTACCCAGTAGGCATCCCTATGGGGGGAGAACACAGGTTCAGCCCATCAGCTGATCCCAGCAGTTACAATGGTGTCTTCCCTGACTTTTCCCCCATTCTCTACTTACATTTATACTATTTCTTGATGCTTAGGTGGAGCTTGAGTGACTTTAGTCATAAATACCTTTGTTACTGATTGGTGTAAAATTACTCACTTTGCTTTTAAAGATACAGTCAGAAAAAATAGAGAGTGCATGCCCAGTGCGGGATGGTTGTACCTTGGAGACAGGTAACCTTGGGGGTGGAGGTGTATGTTAATATTGCAATTAGGCTTTAAGGAACCAAGTTCATCTGAGGAGAGGACATCTGTCTCCCTTGGTTGACAGGTGCTAAGTGATTTTATCAGCTGCAAAGTACCATCCAGTTTCCCTCCCTGCAAGGATTTCTACTGAGCCACGGTGTCTCGCTCCCCTCCACACACTGTTCCATCCTCCTCAGCAGGAGAATGCCAGCTGTGATCCATCCAGGGAGTAGCTGCTGCATTTTACCCTATGATTTCCATACCATTATAGGTTCTGTTAGGATGTGAATGTAACTTCTCAGTTTCCTCTAATTTTTACACCCAGCCATCTTCCCACGGGTATATTCCTTCACAATTATGCCAACACAGTGTTATTCATCAGGATAAACCTGTTTTCTTTAAACAAAATAGTTTACGGTAGAGTACTGGACTCTGAAATAGTTTCAATTCCATTGATGCTCTGCTTTGGTCCCTTCCATTCAGTTGGTGCTGGGTATAATCAATGTAGATTCCTTCAGCAGAAGCAAAGTCTGGTTTATCCATTTTCCAGCTGATTGACACTTTTCTCAGATCTTGGTCCTTTTCAGAGAGCATTGAGGCCCCTGAGTGTAAAGCCATTTCTGCTTCGGAAGCCACTGCATACCTCCAGCAGCTTCTCTTTGGTCTTGTCGCGTACAATGAAGATGGTTTGTGTCAGAACTATTATCAGTGTTCCTTGAAGAAGAGGAACAGTTCCTTACACAGCTTGATGTCCCAAGTCTGACAAATTTGTCTGAAGGTTCTTGCCCTGTAACCATACTAGGTAGAAATATGGTAATCCTGACACTGTCTTAAATTTTGTTGCAAGGTCTTTAATAGTTCTTCAGTGTATAGATAAGGTTAGGCTTGCCCTTTTCTCCAAGAGATTATTGTAAAGAGACCTTTGTCCTTCCAAATAGAGGCTTTCAGTGTTAAAAAGCTCAAAACAAGTGGAAGAGAGATGATGAAGAGGTGGGCAAGATCCTCCGTGGTACCACAAATAACTGCAAGCTGAGTAGGAGTAAGGCCAAGAGGGTTAAAATACCTCTGTATTTCTCCCAAGTGCTCTTTTTTATCACTGTTCCTTATTTTAAAAAAAAGAAATCAATAATTCAGTAGTATTTATTTTCTCGATTGTATTGGAACTTTTGTTTAGATTTTTTGAAATGAGTATTTTATGTATCTAATTTTTAGTTCAGTGCTAACATCTAAGGCTTCATTTTTATTCATAAGGCCTAAATGTCTGCTTTTGCAGATCTGAGCATGAAATAAAACAGGAAAGACAAAAGCGAGCTTCTGGCCTTTATGAAAATATATAATTATGAATGCTTGAACTGATACTATGCCAAAAAAAGGTATTTGGCAAGTAGAGTTTTAAGTCACATTGTACATGTACATAGTTATATTCTAAACTTAAAAAAAAAAGGGAAAATTACGAGTGGCTATGCTGCCACCTGTGGATGTTTCACAAGTATTACTTTGCTATTTTAGTGGGAGAATAGAGATTAGTGCTCTGTGAAAATGTTTTTTTTTCTTTTACAGTGAAAACCCGAGAGTCCCAAAGTTTTCCTTTTGTGATTCAAAAATAGGAGAAGAAAGTAAATTAATTAAAAAAATTCCTTTTTCCCAAAATTTTATTTTTATCCTTTTTTTCAATCACTGTGATTATATACGGTTGACTTCTGAACAGCAGTTGTTGAGAGTTTTGCAATGGGGTATTTCAGCAGTGTTCTTTCTTCAGAAATCTGATAAATATTCCCTCTACAGCTACTTATAGCTGTGAGTTTATCTAGAGGAAAGATAACATCTTTCACCAATACCTTAATTAATGTATTAATTAATATCTGATTAAGTTTTTGGTGCTCTGTTTCAGTTGTTACAGGCATTTGGAGTTTGGATTAAGGAATTTATTAACTGAGCACTTTTTGCCATGTCTGATATCAAACAGACAAAAGTAGGATAGATGCATGCAAAGCAAATCACTTTTTCTCCTATAACTTGGATCTTTTTTCAGTTCATCACTTCTCGATCTTTTAGTAGAAGGCTGAAATCTAAAATTTCATTGTCCCTTTCGTTTTTTATTAAGTAGCACCTGAAGCTGAAGAACCAGGATACTTAAGAGGAATATTCAATTTTTAGCTCAATTTCATGATCTTAGTGTTGTCTTTGAAATTCCCCAATTCACTGGCATGATAGGTAGTGATTTTTATTTTACTTTGGAATTTTATTTTTATCACTATTTGTGTGTAATATTATATATGGGATATGAAGAAATATTTCCTTGTTCCCTTAGGATTGTAGGATGATTTGTGGAACTTCAGGAGGTTTCTGGTGCAACCTGCTACTCAAAGGAAGGTTGGCTCTGAGGTCAGAAAAGGTTGCCCATGGCTTTATCCAGTTGGATCTTAAAAACATCCAAGAAGGCAGAGCCTCTCAGCTCCACTGCTTAACTGTTCTTAGAGTGAAAACTTTTCCTTATATTCTTAACCTCTCATGTTTCAACTGATGCCTGTTTCTTTTCCTCTTAGTATGTACCGACATGAAGAGCTTGGTTCTCTCTTTTCCGTAACTTCCCTCTAGGTACTGGAAGCCTACTCTTGGGTTTCCCTGATGCTGCAACCTTTTCCCACAGGGCAAGTGCTTCTAGGCCACTGACTGTCTTGGTGGCCCTCTTCCTTCATTCATTTTTTTTCTTTTTATCAATTAAGTCCTTGCAAATTCTTATATCAGAATTATTTCATGCTTAAATTGCATATATTTAGAAAAGTATAATATGTCCCCCTCTATGAAAGTTTCATAGGACAGGTAGATCTACTAGCGTGATCATAGTCTAGCATTGGAATTACAGTATTCTGGTGGGACTACAGCATAGAGATGTATATATATGTGTGTTTATATGTTACTAAAAAAAATTATTAGTGTTCATTTTCCTGTGCATCTTAATAGCTTTTTTAAAGCTATTCATATGTAACATGGAACTGTAACTTCTCTGTTAGTCTTTGTCGTGCTGAAGACTGATCCTGTCTCCTGTGATTTGTCTCATAGTTGGTCTTGGAATTTCTACATTCTGTTTCATATTTCTCATGATCTTTTCACTGAATGACCAGTTTGGGGTTCAGAGACTGAGAACCGTATAGAAATTTTGTTTGTTAAAGAAAACTTGTGGAGACTGGGGTATCTAAAAGGAAGTGTCATAATGTTTCCTCTTTAGTTCACAGTTTTCCGTAGTTTTCCCATATGTTTTACTTTTTCGGTTCCTGCTATTCTTCATCTGTTGATATAATTTTAGTTTACTTATGTCTGTGTTTTGAAACAAACAAAATACCCCAAACCACTAGGTGGAACAGAGCACATAAATCTGACGACTTTGCTGTCTAGTAGATTGTCTTGGTTCTAATGTTTTTGTTTTTTTGGTTTTGTTTTGGTTTTTTTGGGTGGGTGGGTGGGTGGAGGGGGAGTTTAAATTGATGCTTTCTGTAAGTCTTCCTTGATAAACTGCAACATACTACATCATGACAAAGTAAGAATGGAGACTTCCTTTCAAATTATTTTCTGGATAGTTTTTTTTCCTGTGACTTTAATCATAATCTTAAATAATTCTCCATTGTCAGTGTTTTCAAGAAGTAAACATGTTTGCAATCATTTAGCTTTGTCAGTTCAGAAGGTAGTTGCGTATGTGGGCAACTATATTAGTTCCTTTAGCAGCTACAATTTTAAAAGTTGTGGTATCTGATATTTTAGAAAATACATCAGGTCTGTATCTCAGAAGGTGCTGTGTTCAGGTAGACGCTTCTTCATTCCAGAACTACCCTCAGCATTATCTTACATTGTAATGTGAAAAAAGCTAAAGGAAAAAGGGAAGTTACCTGTAGTAATCTTCTGACTTAGAAATAAAAATATTAATTAATTTTTTGAGAAAGTGACAAAACCAATTTTTCAGATGAAAGCTAGAAAATGATAAAAATAAAAGTTTTTTGGTGAAAAACACAGCCAGCACATTGTGTAGTGCTTGACTAAGAACCTGTAGAAAAAAAAATTACCATTTTTCCATTTGTGTTGGACATTCCTCACCCTAAGCTGATCAGTTGTACTGATGTCATCTCCTAAACCAGCCCAAAATAATTCAGAAGACAAGGGAGGAGAAAAAAATAGTAAGATGAATGTTTCTTGTGCAGTAATATGAGGATCAGCAGAGAAGGGGCAGGACTCCTTTGGGCAGTAGGATTTGTCACATCGCTCAAATTGAACATGCAATTTTACCTGAAGTGTAGTTTTATTTATAGGTAGTTTTTGTTTCTGGTTCTTTAGTGATACTTGTTAGTCCATCCATTTATTGAGGTTGATTCTAAAGGTAATATTTTGAAAATTCTGACCACTTCTGTGTGGATTTGAGAAACTAAACGTTTTTCCTCTTAGCTGCATGGATCAGTTCAGAACAGACAACACAGATCTGTGAGGTAGGGGGGCTTGGGATCACCAGTACTAGAAATAAAAGCCCGTTGCCACGTAGCAAGAGAAAAACTACCTTTCTTCAACCCTCAGTGCCCAAAAGGAACTGTAATACCAGGAATTTTTTGCAGCATTGACAGCGCATGAAAGCTTTAGGTGAGGAGGAAGGAAAAGAAAGGAGTTCAATGTAGTCGTGAAACTTAGGTCTGTACAGCATGCGGCTGGTTTTACTTTGTAGTATTTCACAGGTATGATAGGCAGACATAGGAACATAACTTCTTTTGCCTCACTCAGTAAAGTTGTAATTCTTCCACTCTCATTGTTGTACCTATGCAGTAGCTTTGTGGAGTATGTGGAGCTGAAATTTCTGTTCTTCCCTGTGTTTGCAAAGAGGCAGATGAGACTGATGAAATATTTAACCTTTCTTGGAATCTTTACTACAGGAAAGAATGCAGAATAGCTTATGATAATTTAATGAACAATCTTTGCTAAATGTATGCTAAAGCATGGCATGGGGATCATTTCTGAGTGATAGAAAAGTTTGTGTTTAAAGAAGTGTGAAGAAAAAATTCAAAGTGGTTTCCTTAAATTGTAAATCACAGTTCAGTGATTACATCTTGCTATCTTGAAGTGCTGACAGAAGAGACAAACTGGTGCAGAGGATAAGTAATTAGCTCAATCTGAAACAAGGTCCTTGACTTTCTTGAACTAATTTCAGCTCTAAACAGCATCACAAAATTTAAAAGAACGTAAGGAAGGTTTGCACCATTTCTGATTCAAACTCTTGTCCATCTAGCATAGATTGGTGTCTTCCATAGCATCCATAAGCTGATGTTCAGGAAGAAAGGGAATAGGGCAAGCATCCTTACCTTCCCTTCTCTCCCCTCCCACCCCTGCAAAAAAAAACCAAACCCAAAAACAAATAAACACCTCTTTTTTCACATGTTGTTTGAAAAGTGGTATAATTTGAATTAGTAAGCCCTGTTGGCTCTTTCTTCAGAGTACCTATGCAGTTTCACCTTTGTGCATCTCTTAACAACTTTCTGCAAGGAGTCTCATAAAGCTACCATTCATGTCTAAAGAACCACCTTCTTTTGTTTTGTTTTACATCTTGATACAGACTGTGATGGTTGACTGGACATATTAATAAATTTTGAGGTAAATCTTTTGGCAAACATTATCTGTGCATAACTTGTAATGACAGTTGCGTCCAGTCTTAGCTTAAAACTATTATTTGTTTCTGGCAAAGATTGGTTGGGGATTTTTCTCCCCTTCCTTGCAAGCACTAGATATTACAGTTTAAAGTGTTTATGGATCACGACTGTTTTAACAAAATTCAAACATTCTTCGTTTAGAACTAATTCAGATCACTGTTCTAATGAGTATTTCTATTTGCAGTGTTTGAGCAACACACCTCCTCTTACAGAGTACTTCCTCAACGATAAATACCAAGAAGAGCTGAATTTTGACAATCCTTTAGGAATGCGAGGTGAAATAGCAAAATCTTATGCCGAGCTAATCAAGCAGATGTGGTCAGGAAAATACAGCTATGTTACCCCAAGAGCATTTAAGGTCAGTAGGAAATTTAACCTGAATGTGCACTGTCAGTTTTGGTTTTGTGCTTTTAAGTACACAAAACTCATAGAAATATGCAAGAAGAATGTGAAGTAATATTTATCCATTTTCAGTCCATTTGTTAAACTGTCAAAACAGTTGGATGTATATTTAAATGTGTCACCTGCCCTTATGCTTTGATCTTTCAGAATTGTTTTTGACTTTCTGTCTCCATTGAAAAGCTTATCTGTTACAAGTTTTACCTTTTCAACGTGCTGCTGTAGCATCTCTGAAGTATCTAATTTTTCTAACAATTAAGGAACCAGAAGTATTTATATTTAATTTTTAGACACAAGTGGGACGGTTTGCACCACAGTTTTCTGGTTATCAGCAACAAGATTGTCAAGAGCTCCTGGCTTTTCTCTTGGATGGATTACATGAAGATTTGAATAGAATTAGGAAAAAGCCTTACATTCAGTTAAAGGATGCAGATGGGAGACCAGACAAGGTAGGGGTTTTGGTGTTGATTATCTTCATTTTAGTCAAGGTTGTATGTTCGACGTGATTGTACACTGAAAGGTTGGGACACTGATCATGTGGGATTTCTTTTCTGGGAGAGATTACAGAAAATAAGATCTTAAAATAGAGATCTCATTTGAAAACCTGCGTAAATTTCTGTTTATTTGTAAGATAACTGGGAGGATGAGAGGATGGTAAGGTTTTTTTAAGACTTCATTAAGACCTTTTTTCCAGTTCAGTGCTGAATTCAGTTAGAAAAACAATTTCTATTCTGTTCTTTTATTCTTATATCTACATTATGCAGAACTCTGTTTCTCTCCAGTACACTTACTTTATGGAAACTCTTATTTTGTTATGAATTAATTCATGTGGAATTTTTAGTTTTATTTGCTCTTGTTTTTCCCCAAGCCCCTTGGAAGCCTCTCAGACTATGTAATACCACTGAGAGAATCTCTGTCGTAGGAAAAGCATGTATCTTTTAACGTGGGATCCTGATGGTAGTAACATATCTTACAGGGTCCTTGGGAATGAGATTCTATGTTTAGGTGGTTACTGGCAATTTTCTATCAAGTACTTTTACTAATAATTCTCTCTACTCATTTCCTACTACTTTGTTATAACCCAGGTCATGCTTTATTTACAGGTGGTTGCTGAAGAAGCCTGGGAAAACCATTTAAAGAGAAATGATTCCATCATTGTAGATATATTTCATGGCCTTTTTAAATCCACTCTAGTTTGTCCTGAATGTGCTAAGATATCTGTAACCTTTGATCCCTTTTGTTACTTGACACTTCCATTACCCATGAAAAAAGAACGCACTTTGGAAGTTTATTTAGTTAGAATGGATCCACTTGCAAAGCCTATGCAGGTAAGTGGCTTCATTTGTGTACTAATGCCCTGATTTATGTGGCATTAGCAATGAACCTGAGTTCCCTTTACATGATGTGAATTTATAAGTACAACAAGCTTTAGTTTTCTAGTATGTATTCTGAAGTCCTGCTTAGGAAACCCAAGGAGGACTCTAAGTACCTTCTTATATTTCTGTCAGTTCAATGAAGAATTGGTAATTTCTTTATGGTTGTGTTAATAAGGCTTCTTAATCTTTAAAATGTATCCTGACATTGCTATAGTCAATTTGTATAGTTATAAAAAATACTTATACACTTAATCCAGACTTAATTTCTTGGTTCCTTAATCACAAAAGTCAAATATTCATAAGTGGTGCAAAAAACTCCATGACTAAATGTATTAGGTAGTCCAGAATTCTTCTGTGCTCTCACGTAATAGTCAAAGAAAAAAAATTCATATGAGATTTCTTTGTGAAGATTGCCTCTTTTTGCAATTTTTTTAGGAATGATAGTATTGTGCACCTTAAAATCATGTGGAAAAATGTACATAAGGTTATCATAACCAAGTCATGATGAAATGGTTCTAGCTGTACCTCACATGGTGAGGTTGGGTGAAATAAATGAGACGCAGGCAGTTAGGCAGATTCCAAAGAGGTTCTAACATCTGAAATCCGAGTACCATAGGAAGGAAAGTAGAGGAAAGGGAATGTTCTCAAAGGCAATATGAGTTAGGGAAGTCAAAGATGACAGGACACATTAACTAATAGGAGATGAACCTGCTAGAAATTTAATTGTTCAAATAAGTTTGCACAGGGGGCATGCAGTAGTTGAAGATGACTTGTTGGACATGTGAGGGTTATGCAAGAGTAACAGAGTTTGGGAAGGGTACAAGTTCAGTTGAGTTTTGGTGAGTCTAAATAACTATAAAACTTAAGGACATAAACACAGGCTACACTTGGCAATTAATTATGAAATTGTAATACCTTATTTCTAATTAATCCTGTCTTTATTATGCAAATAACAGATTAGAGTCCTGTGTGGAATTTAGACTTTTAATCATCAGGTTCTCTCTCTACATGTGAAATTAGAATCCATTGCCTGCCATTGCTTTTTTTCCCCTGGTAATACTTTATAAACGACTTGTATTCCAAATTTAATAATGTAGTTGATAGCATGCATATTATTTAAATGGTTAAATAAGTAGGTGCTGTTGAAATACAAATCTGAGTAATTGGTGCTGTTAGTCTTCTTATGGACAAAATACAATAACATTTAAACAGGCATTGTATAAAGTAATAAATGGAGTATTCAAAACGTGTATGTTTGTAAAGTTGTGCTGGTAACTACTACGTTTTCAGCAGCTTTTGGAATTTGTTTTAGTTGATGTACATGCTTCACACCTTAAATTCAGGAATATGAAAGAAGTATATGAAATGCTGAATATGTGATAAGTTGTTTTGGTTTTTTCCTTATGTATATTTGTTGTCTTAAGAAATTAAAATTTTATTTTACTTTTTAGTACAAAGTGGTTGTTCCCAAAATTGGAAATATATTGGATCTTTGCACAGCATTGTCAGCTTTGTCTGGTGTTGCTGCAGATAAGGTAAGAGTGATCTCTTAAATGAAGCACAACAGTGAATATTTTGATGCACATTAACCCGATTTAATGATGTATGCTCCATTTTCTTTTTAGATGATTGTTACTGATATATACAATCACAGGTTCCACAGGATATTTGGCATGGATGAAAATCTAAGTAGTATTATGGAACGTGATGACATTTATGTGTAAGTACCGATAACATGCTTCATGTCTCCTTGTGCTTTGTTTAATTATTTGCAAAAGATTGAAACCTAGACGTCAGATAAAGATGAAACTGGGAGAGGATATTATTTTTTTTATTTTCGCCCTTTGCAGCCTTTTTCTTGACCATCGTTCTTTGTATTTCTGATTGTTTTTCTTTTAGGTTTGAAATTGCTATCAATAGAACCGAAGATACGGAACAAGTTATAATTCCCGTTTGTTTAAGGGAAAAGTGCAGGCACACTAGCTACAGCCATAGTGGTTCTTTACTGTTTGGTCAACCTTTTCTTATAGCAGTGCCAAGAAACAATACTGAAGATAAACTCTATAACCTGCTGCTGCTAAGAATGTGGTAAGGTTATTGTTTACAGAAAAATGCATTTGTTAAGAGTAGTGCTGATAGTTGGAATCAGTAGGCACTTATTTTTACATGCATTTCTAACAATCTGATTAGATTTCAGTACTATATCTTGTATTTGCTTTCTGTTAAATATTTAAATCTAAAATTTTAGTCCATTGAGATGAACTAGTGCGGATTTTAATTTGATTTCTTGTTAGCATGACCTCATCCAAAAAGTATTTGAGAAGACAATAGTCAATCTGTATTGTCAGTTTAAGATAAATAATTCTGTTGTATGCTTAGCTGTTTGTTAGTTTTCTAATTATTCTGTTATGGTTATACCTCCTGTATCTACTGTACAAGTTTGTGTACTAATTTGTGTTGTAAAATACATGGCAGACACTTTCTGAAACTAGACTGGAATTAGTATCATCACGTGGAAAAAAGTAGAATCATACAAACCCCAATTTAAATTTAGGCTTCATTTTCTGTTGGTGTAACTTTCTCTGTAATTGAACCCATATAAATTTTTTGTGTAAAAAATACAGTTAGTGAATAGTTAAAGAAATTACTTCTGGACAAAGAGAGACTGATATCAAAACTCAAGTTGTTTAAGATAAGTAGCTGCAAAAAATGTAAGATCATATAGGAGCAGGTTTTCAGATGTGCCCGTTACAGTAGACACTTGGCAATAACACTGTTAATTCTGAATAAATCAGGAAAAAGTACAGAAATACAATACATAGGATTTGCTCTAACAATTTAATTCCCTGGTTTGAACAAAGTAAATATTTAAAAATCCATTGCTTCTAACTGTTGCTTTCACTTGTTATATTTAGCCGATATGTAAAAACATGTACTGAAAGTGAAGATACTGAAGGATCTCTGCATTGCTGTAAGGACCATGGTATCAATGGTAATGGCCCAAATGGAATACATGAAGAAGGATCTCCAAGTAAGACTGGAATATCTAAACTTGTGTAGTATTTTCTGTTCGATTTGAAACAGAAGTTAACTCTGTAATGTCTTTCAGTTACTGTCATTCTACTTCATTTCTTTCTCCTTATTCTTCTGATTGCTTCAGGTGAAATGGAAACAGATGAGCAAGATGATGAATCTAGCCAGGATCAGGAACTTCCTTCAGAGAATGAAAACAGCCAGTCAGAAGACTCAGTTGGAGGTGACAATGACTCTGAAAATGGATTGTGTACTGAGGATACTTGCAAAGGTCAACCACTCACGGGACACAAAAAGCGATTGTTTACATTCCAGTTCAATAATTTAGGCAATACTGATATAAACTACATCAAAGATGATACCAGGCATATTAGATTTGATGATAGGCAACCTAGGCTTGATGGTAAGTCATGGGGAACAGATTGGGCAACATTTGATTTTGATACTCTTTTCTGACTTCACTTCTGTGTTTCATTTGCTCTGTGATATTTGATGTACCTTTTTTTTAGTCATGAATTCTGTATAAGTAATGAGTTACTGAGATTGACTCTTAGACATGCAGAATTTTTATATGCTCAATTTTTCATCTTAAATTCATGATAGCGTTGTGTGATCCATTTTGAAGAGTGTTTGCACCAAGTTAATCCAATTTCATGTAAAGCAAGAAATAATATTAAGAGAAGACTTTTTTTTAATCTTAGAAAGATCTTTCCTTGCTTTGGATTGGGATCCTGAATTGAAGAAGAGATACTTTGATGATAGTGCAGCAGAGGTAAGCTGTTTATGTTGCTCCCCTTTCCAGCACAAATAAAACTTAAATGTAAAAAATACAACTTAATTAATGTGACACGAGACATTGTAAGTCTTCACAAGAAGAAGCAAACATATTTTTTTCCCCATTATTCTTAGTAAATATGTTGCCATAAATAAACTTCATATATACATTCAAGTAATTAGCAGATCTGAGGCTTATGAACTTGGAAGTAAATCTGAAGCTGTGAAAACTTTTTGCTTGAATGGTTTCTAATCAGTTTTTCCATATATAGGAGCTTTGTAGTTACTGTTTATAGTAAGACGACATCACTAAAATGAGTTTTGTTTCATTTGTTCTCTTAACTCAAGAAATACTTCTCTTTAGGATTTTGAAAAACATGAAAGTGTGGAATATAAGCCTCCCAAAAAGCCTTTTGTGAAATTAAAAGATTGCATTGAGCTGTTCACAACAAAGGAGAAACTAGGTGCTGAAGACCCATGGTAAGCACAGAAGATTAAAATTGTTATGCTCTAATGATGTATTTCTCAACTTGTAATCAAAACCACATTTGAACATTGAGATGCCTAATTGATTTTTTAACGGTATTTTGCATCTTGTTATTTCAATCATAGTTGAAGATTCTCAAAGTGTTTTTTACTTTGATCCATTAGTGTACTTAAATTGTTACCAGGTACAGAAGTTTTTATGTTTGTAAGGGAAACATGTTTGTTAATGCATTTAGAACTAGGAGGAAGGATTGATACACAAGATACTCTAGTCTGTGAATTGTAATTGGACAGTGAATGAATAGCATTATGATAAATTCAATGCAGTGGTTTAAACAAATATTCCCTTCTGAGATGAGAGGGATTGGTGCATACTATTGTTTTTTTATGGAAATATGTAACTTGCATCCATCTCTGAAACAAGGATATGCATAAACAGCAGGTTTGTGGCATGGGGGATGTCTGTGGTCACTAGAACCTCTCTAATTCATGTTCTAACCATTAGGTTTTTGGCAGACAAATTTATTCTGATTCGTGGTTCTTTCAAATTATAATTTGGAATCATATCTAAATATTCACAATTACAGTATCTTCCTGTAAGATCCTTTTTCTCCATGAATTTTCTAGCAGATAAATCCTTCATCAACACCTTTAAGCTCACAATGAAGTTTGAAAAGAGGATCTGCCAATTTTCATCCTGCATATACCTGAAAGTTTTAGAGACCTCCAAACATTGTCATCAGAGATCCTCCTATATTTGTGCAGGGTAGGGGGCTAACTTAGAAAATCTCTTTTTTTTCCTGGGTTTGCTAGATTATATAACAATGGATAGACTATTTGAGATACCATATAACTCAGGCATGGTGAAGCACTTCCGTTTTTGCAGCACATTTTAGGCAGGTTATTTAAACTACAAAATAAAACAACTGCAGAAGTCAAGCTGCTGCTACTAGATACATCTCATCAGAGGTCATTAATCACATTTTTCTTCATTTGTTAGGTCTTCACACATCTAATCTACAAAAGCTCACCCGCCCTAGTCCAGCACTATTTGTATTCTAGGTATTCTAAGCTAACTGCAAAAACAGATTTTCAGTTACAGCCTGCCATTAAGTTCTCGTGATTTCTCGTCTTTATCTGATGGTGCTATTTAAAGACATTTGTGCAGTGTTTTTAATTAGGGCTCATGTCTTTTTTTTTCCCCCCCTAGATTTTTACTTGCTAGATGCCAAGGTGTAGAATATGCATAGACCACTTCAGGGAGGAGTTGCTTCCATACATTTTTCTTATTTATTTTTCTCCCTGAGCTTTAGTTCTGGAAAGATTCAAGTACGTGTTGCCAGGAACAGAAACAGCCTGTTTAGTACTTGCCTACTAAAAAGGGATATTTTTTTAGTAACAAGTTTTTCCAGGTTCCAGTAGTCACTGTTATCTCTTTTGAGGTGTAGGTGGGATGGAGTGGGAGACAGATGAATTTGGAAATTGAAACTTGAAAAAGCCACAGTTACCAGTTATTTTTGGTTTTTTACAGTCAGTTTCATAACGCTTCATCTTGTTTTTTATAAAATACGAGAAAGCCATGTTTTCACTAAAGGTACAGGAAATACTATAGAAGATGAGAATCCATTTTGGGGGAGAGTGCTGTTTTTGAGTTTAAAATGCTGCTGACCTTCACTGTGATCACACTCACGTGTGTTAAACTGGAAGAGGTACCAAGCGCATTAATAACAAAAGATGAAACGTGGTTGAGTTTTGCTTATTCAGTTCCTCTCATGTTGCTGACTTTATGGTAATGCATTTTAACACACATACAGACTACAGATATTTAAAATTGATTTTTTTTTCTTTTAGGTATTGTCCTAACTGTAAAGAACATCAGCAAGCTACTAAGAAGTTAGACTTGTGGTCACTGCCCCCTGTACTGGTAGTTCACCTAAAGCGCTTTTCCTACAGCAGATATATGAGGGACAAGTTGGATACATTGGTTGACTTTCCAATAAAGTAAGAAACATAAATATTTTGGTGCTAGAAGTGAAAAAGCATGATTAGGGCACATGTTTAATGCAATTACATAAAATGGGTGTGTTCTCAGCTTCCATGTGTGGATGCAGTAAACATTGATGACAAAATGCTTGTAGGTTTAAAGTATGAACTTGAAAAAATAATAATGGTAGATAAATATGGAAGATTCCTGGTTCCTGTTCCACTTTGCGCAGAATGAGAGATGTACTGTCAGAGGAGTCTGGTGTATGTGGTTTTTTGTAGGGAATATAAAGTAAAGGGCTCAAAGACTACCGAAATATTAAATGGTTAAAAATATTATTAACATGACTGAATTTTGGTTGGGTTTTTTTGTGTTTGTTTTATTTAGTTTTTTGGTTTTTTTCAACAGTGACTTGGACATGTCGGAGTTCCTTATTAATCCTAATGCAGGGCCTTGCCGCTACAACTTGATTGCTGTCTCCAACCACTATGGAGGAATGGGAGGAGGGCACTGTAAGTTGCTTTCAAGTATCACTCTACATACCAGCTTTCTTTCTGTGTTGATTTTGATCACTTTGAATCGGTGCTTTTTAATGATCGAGGGAAAATTTTTTTTTCATTGCTGTGGAATGTTTTCACAAGTGTTCTAACATAAAAATCTCTATACAATGAGCTTTCAAGAATAATTGTAGGTTCTTTTATGCTTCTAGCTGTACCTGTTATTGAAAAGAGAAAGCGTAAGACCTCCATACTGTACTTCTACAACTGATTTTGTCTTGCTTGTCTGTATTTTTGTCCATTGTGCAACTCCTTCACAGCAGAGAGAACAAAAATCACTGAAGGATTTTATTTTGTCTGTTCTTTCTCAGTATACATTGTCTTTAGAAGGGGAATGTTAGTGCTATCTTTACTTAAAAAAATGTGTGAAAGATGAGGCTAATAGTGATAATAGGTTTTATTAGTTAAATCTGAAGTGTTTTTACAGACTCTAACAACTGGTTGTATTACATCTATGAACACAGAAAGTCTTTAGACATTGTACTTTTTTGTTCCTAGATACTGCTTTTGCGAAAAATAAGGATGATGGAAAATGGTACTACTTTGATGACAGTAGTGTGTCCACTGCATGTGAGGACCAAATAGTGGCAAGTACCTTTTGTGTTTCTACAAGTGACTGTTGATGTTTTCTTCTTAAGGGATGAGTAACAAAGCGTAAGCGATGAAATTTGTAGGTAGTAGTTTGTATTCTTTGAAAGGACAGTACTAACCAAAAATGGTTTGCTCCAACATGCAAAAATAACTTACATGAAAGGTCTAGATTTCTTTGTAATTTCATCTTGTATACTTGGAAGCAAAGAAAAAAAATATAACTTGGATTGTAAATGTTCTGTCTGGAGCCTCATGAACATATTACACTTCTCTCTTTTACAGTCCAAAGCAGCGTATGTGCTTTTCTACCAGAGACAGGACACAATCAGTGGAACTGGCTTTTTCCCACTTGACCGGGAAACTAAACAAGGTGCTTCAGCTGCCACAGGCATCCCACTAGAAAGTGATGAAGACAGCAATGAAAACGATAATGACATAGAAAATGAAAATTGTATGCACACTAATTAACGGGAAGAACTAGAAGCCATAAAAGAGACTCTCTTCCTGGGGATACGGATTGAAAGAGTGAAAATGCCCACCAAATTAAGAATAAAAATCTGAGATGGGGAGTTTCAGATAACAGAATGTAAATCTTTATTACATTTTAACATGTGCAGTACTTGAAGTGAAACAATAAAAAATTAAATTGTCTCTAATGCATTTACAGTCTCATATTCACAAGGTATATATAGGAAATCACAAATAAACCCCTTTTAAGTTTTCTGCTGCTGTTCTGATGGATTATGTTTTCTTTTGTTTTGGATGTGATTTAATAACTAAAATGTTAAATCTGTGGACTTCTGACATTTATTTTATTAGTACTGCAACAATACTACTGCCAAGTCTAGTTTCTGGATGAATATATACATGTTTCTTAGGCTGCCACACAGACTACAAGTAAAAAAGTCATAAATACCTACAGTAGTTTGAAACAGCAAATTTTGGTTTTCCCCACTTTTTTTTTTGTTTGGTTTTTTTTTGTTGTTTTTTAAATTTGGTCCCAATAGAAAAAGTAGCTTGAAAAAGGTGTTTTAACCTTTTGTGATATAGTGGAATATCCAGAATATTATGTTCATTTTACTGCTGCTGTGGAACAGGTTCTGGATTTCATGCTGCATTAACAAAAAGGTTTTCAAGTAAATGTAAGTATACATTGTTGCTTGTTGGAATCTACTCTGCAGACATAAGTCCTGTTATCTTGCTTATAAGACATGCATAATTTTAATCTGGTATCAGTCCAAAATTTAAAATTGTGCTGTAAGTTCTCTTTCCCCAGTTTTTGTAGTTTGACAGCTTACAAACTACTCTGTATCAAAGTTAATAGTATTCTGTATCCATAGTAATGACTGTGTATCAGGCTTAGTTGAGAACTTTTTCAGTATAACCTGCCTTTAAATTGTTCATTACAAAATCACTTTAAAGGTAGGCCTGTTAATTTTCTTTGTGTGTTCCTGATGGAATTCACCATAGCCTTACAGCATATCTGAAAAGGTAACTCATAAGACAATTGGCATTTGCATGTTCAAGTCAGAACCTGTACAGTATATAAGGCATACAAACTCCGAATTGGATTTCAGTTAACTATGTTCAGGGGTCCAGGATGCCAAAATAAGTGTGACAGTTTGAAACATTTTTTGATTTGCTGCTTTCCCATTGAAGAATTGTTGGAAGAATGTATTGTACATTTGTATACAATACTGCCTTTGAGAGGAGCTTGTAAGTGTGGGGGCACACATCACATATCTGCTACCTGGAGAATTGCTTTGTGTCCCACTGTTTAAACAATTTAAAAAAAGAAAAAAGCAAAAAGTATGATGTTCTTCACTTGAACTAATCAAATACAATAGGTTATAAATTGTGTATTGTAAATAAAAGTTCACTCTGTGAGTGCACATTTTGGTAAATTATTTATTTATGTTAGCATTAAAAAGTTTAAAAAATTGCATTTGACCAGGATATAAATGAGATATGTTGGACATGGCTTTGCTTTTTACCTTGATATTAAAACTGGTGTTTCATCCTGGTATTTTAAAGCTGCTTTGAGGTTTGTTTTTTTTTTTTTTTTTTAAATGTAAACTAACCTCCTGCATGACAGAGGTTAAAATTTTGTCTGCACTTGAGTTCACTTGGGTTTACATTTGAAATGCGCATGTTTATTTATACAGATTTCAATAAAGCTATTCAAGGCCTTATTTAGTGTTCTGTTTTGTTACACACTCTTTTCCCACAGTGTGTCATGGATAATCTTTGTCTAAGACATATTCTCTGTTACAAATTCCAGAAGCCACTATATATAAAACTGTTTCTTTCCTGTCATTGGCTCTAAAAGATTTATAAGGCTGCAAAAACAGTGTATTGTCATAAATATTTTGGTTTTTAAAAGTAATACTGGAACAATTATTAATCAAATGGAAAGATACTAATTGTGAGATGGTCGGTAAAATGAGGGAATATATTTAAGATTAGACAAACCAATATGGTGGGCAGGAAAATGATACAAGCTTTTATGGCTTAAAACCCTGTATTTAGGTATGGAATACAGTAATGCAATACAAAGCTACGTCCTAAATAGCTTGTGAATTTATCTTACTTATTTTAATCAGAGCACTGAAGAAATGAGGTTTATCTGTGGAGCGGAGGAAGTAATTCTAGAGAAGCATTCTACTCTTTGAGTAACACACACAAAGAGGCCCCCTACATTCATACTCCTGTTTGCTTTTCCACATCATGTTAACCTAGAACTTGAGGGAAAGAATCGGGAGCAAAGGATCTGGTTTGACTTACCAAAGTACTTAGGAGTTTGTAGATAGGAGCTTTAATAGCTGATAACTTGGGTCTCCTAATGCACTTCATTCTCCCATTGAAAATGCAAATATATATGCACACATGGAATATTATATTTGAAGAAATATACTTGCCTTCTAGTAGTTGGATCATCCAACTGGAATTTAAAAGGGTATTGATCATAGTAACAGGGAAAACTACATAGTTCTTTGTTAATTTGGCTTTCAAGATTACACACGCAGTTTTTGTAATCAGCTTCCTAATGGGAGATAAAACCCAGCAACATTATATGAGTATCTCAAAGGTTTCTGGGAATTCAGTTGAGTTGTGAGTTTCATAAAACTCACATGTATTCACATGTAAGATCTAACTCACCCAGAGTGGACTAGTTTAAAACTACAGAAAGTATATTATTATTTACAGTGTTTATCAAAAGTTCTTGTCACTCAACTAGTAATTTACAAAGAGAATCCTAACATCTCTTTTTATGAATCGTGTCAGATAAAAATCTAGTCAGCTTTTTTCATCAAAAGACTTGCTGTCAATAATTATCAGCATAAACCCTAATATGGTAAGATTCAATCAACCTTGTTAGTATGACATTACAGAAACAAAACAGACAGCTTGCAATTCCCAGTTACTCCATGGATTTTGTGACAGCAATATGTATTTAAAGCCAGGCTGGGAGGGGAGGAGAGGTGAAGAGATACTGCCCATGATCTCGTTTTAGTTGGCTTCAGACAATGTTCTGGATGTTCCAGTGCAGATCAGTTCCCTGATGTTTTCCATTACCTGCTTAAATTAAAGTCCCACCTGCCTTCCTAGCACACTGAGGTGAAGTTTGCAGCTTACAGTTGAGCTGATGAGATGAGAAAATCTCTAAGGTGTTCTCCTGTCAGATGCTGCATCTACAGCTAGTTACTAATGAGAGAGCCACAACCCCTTCTAGCTTTCCCAGTAAGTTAGCCCTGCATTATGGAGTGCAGTGTCTTCTTTTAAGTGATTTGAAATCTTCAGAGGGAAGTCAGTATGGCTGGCAAATTAGTTGAGAAACCTACGAGTTTTCTTCAAAAATTATGCTGCCTTCTTTGATGTCAGTAGTTGCAGGATATGGCTTTTCATTATTTCTAAGCATTCATTACTTTGACAAAGAAAACATAAATGTAGTGAAACAATAGGAAAGCTGTATCTGATAGAATAAGCATGTTCTTAGTCTACAGGCAAATTGCTCTCTTCAGATTTTTTTAGTTCTTTTTCCTTACGGGGTAAACATTGTGAAAAAAGTTCCACTTCTCTAGTTCCAAGATTGCATGCTTTACTGGCATCATGTGCTCCTGAGGCAGGCAGAGAGACCTGTCTTACTAAAACAAAATTACATCTTGGAGTAACATGGAAACCTTGGAATAATCCAAATGTGACAAATTTTTTCAGGAATGAACTGGGTTGCTATATGCCAGGTAGCATTAACAGTCATCCTGGGCCAAATAATGCAAAAACTGATACAGGTCTCTAATGATTAATAATTCACATCTGTCCATGTGGTTTTATGAAAAGTAAATTTTGTTATTTGGGGGGCAGTAATTGAAAAAGACAGCTGATAAATATGACAATTTAGACACAGCTAGAATTATTTCAGTGCTCGGCACTGAACTGTCACCTTAAGTATCACATTACTCTCATCAAAAGATGAACATTATGCAGTATCCCCAATAAAAAGTTTAGGAACCAACCAACAAGCTCAAAATAGTTCCCATTAGGAAGTCATTGTGGAATAGGGATGTTATTGGAGAAATTAGTAGCACTTAGTCTTAATGTTTTTATTTAGTGTACAAAATATTCAAAGCATAGCTACAGAAGGTGGAAAATAGTAATTACCCCTAAATCTTAGGCAGCCCTGGTGGGCAAACAATTCAGCACTGAAACAGTGGCATAAGAACTTGTCCTTGAATACCTGAGCAGAAATGAGAAGTTGACTTAATCCTTCCAGGTCTGCAGTAAGGAGCCTGTGAATATACACCATCTGAGTTACTGCCTTTTAGAAGTTCAGATTGTAACCTGGGAGACATTACAGAAAACAAATTACAAGCCCAGAGTAAATAAATACATTTGCACTAACAGATATAGAGAAGAATTGCCTTATTGGAAAGACTCCTCAGAAGTGCCTCAATTTGCATGTGATACATAATGGAGGTGGGACATAGCTCAATGCAGAGGGTATTAGATGTAGAGAAACGTTCAAAGAACTAATGGTTTAAAACTGGAACAAGACAATCTGAAAATAGAGGTAAGTGTGGGAGTCTTTTATGCAATTACTTTTTTAACAAGGAGAAGGAAAATACCAGCAGAACAACCACCAGAGGTAAGTGCTGGGTTCAGGGCTGGATGCTTTCCCTGGGCTAGAGGGAGGCAGCTGAGGGTTGCAATGGTCCTTCCCCTGCTGGGAAGGAGACAGTCTGAGTCACCTGCCTCAGCTTTGAGATCTGTGAATCAGTAAACATCCTGCTCTTTCAGAGGAATGTTCCTCCTTCTTCAGTCCTAACTGTGCCCATTAAAAATCACTTTAAAGTTTTGAATGGAGGCCTGAACATGTAGGTATTTGCTCTGAGCTCGACATGGTTTGAGGGAAGGCCTTTACTTGCTAGTGTTAAAAGAATTTATTAAAAGGGGAATAAAACCTGTGTTTGGGTTCTAGCATAGCAAACGGTATGATTTTTCTTCCCTTCTTCCACCATTACTACAAACCTTAAGTCAGGACGCCGCTCCAAAGCCTACATGTTATACTAGTTTTCACCTAGGACATGTGGGGGCAGAGCCTGCAGCTGTGTGGGCACGGCCAAGACATTGGGCTCTCCATACCATTTTGTGTTATGGCTGGAGAATGGGAGAAAGGGACTCACTTCCCAGAAGCAAAGAAGTGCTTTTTTGCTTTTTTCCAGGGGAGCAAGCAGAAAATTGAATGGTGGGGGCTCTGCTTTCCAGCATCTCATTCCCCAGTCTGTACGTACATCCAGGGTTACCCCATCCCAGGTGCAGAGTCAGGCACTTTCCGTTGTTGAACGTCATAAGGTGGGCGATTGCCCAGCCATCTAATTTGTCCAGATCTCTCTGCAGGGCCTCCTTGCCTTTGAGGGAGTCAACAGCTCCTCCCAGTTTTGTGTCGTCTGCAAACTTGCTTAATATCCCTTCTAGTCCTGCATCTAAGTAATTTACGAAGGTGTTGAAGAGCACAGTGCCCAGAATGGAGCCCTGTGGAATCCCACTAGTGACAGGTCACCAGTCTGATGTCACCCCATTCACTGTTACCCTCTGTGTTTGACCTGTGAGCCAATTGGTCACCCACCACATGATGTGTTTATCCAGCTGTGGGATGGACATTTTGTCCAGAGGGACCCTGGGACAGACAGTATTGAAAGCTCTTGCTGAAATCCAAAGAGATTACATCAACTGGCTTCCCTTGATCAGCTAGGTGGGTTACCTTGTCAAAAAGGAAATCAGATTGGATGAGCAGGACTTTCTTCTCATGAAGCTGTGTTGGCTGTGATCAATGGCTGCATTGTCTTGCAGGTGTTTTGCAATACTTTCCAGAATAATCTTCTCCTGAACTTTACCAGGCATTGAAGTGAGACTGACAGACTTGCAGTTTCCAGGG
>JAWWEW010000041.1:32220989-32240227 GCA_035583185.1 Anabacerthia variegaticeps
TATTTGTTTGCCCCTTGATTCTCACCCAGAGTCTCTCAATTGTGCCATTGCCAGCTGTGAGCTCCATACATTCTAACTCTTCTGTTACACACAGTGCCACCCCTCTGCCTCTTCTGCCCTGTCTATCTCTCCTGAAGTGCCTGTAACCATCAAACAGGGCACTCCAGTCACAGGTTTCATCCCACCAAGTTTCACTTATGCCAGTCATATCAGATCTCTGGGACTGGGCCAAAACTTAGAGCTCCTCTTGTTTGTTGCTCATGCTGTGTGCATTGGTGTAGAAACATTGCAGCTGTGGTACATTATAGCCAACACCTCTTGAGGCAGATTGAGCGATATCATTAGTGTTTGTTTCCTCAAGTTTTGGCACACCATCCCATCACTCATCACTGGTGAGTCTGGTTTTGTCCCCTTCAGGGAGAAAGAAATAGTGCAGAACTGTGAATGTATGTAAAAATGATGAATCACAGCTAAGACAAGGGCAACAGTATGGAAAAGCCTATACTGCATGAATAGAAACGATGAATGTAATGAAAGAGTAGCTGCAGGATACTAATAAGGAGGTGGAAGAGGACTTAAAAAAGAGCAGTCCTATGATTAAAAAAAAGGAAATACTGCAGAAGTCACTAATAGGCAACTGAGAATTAAAAGCTTTGATAGTTGTGGTTTGCTTTGTACAGATGGGAAAAAAATAAGTACTTTGGTTTCTAGCAATGGATTTAACTTCTTAGTGAAAGATACAGAAAACCAGTAAACAATCTAGACGTGAATTCTAGCACATTATGAGGATATTTTGAAATAAGATAGTAATAGAAGAGCTGTATTATTTTTCGACACGAGCCCTCCCCTAGTCTTTCTCTAGAAAACTGCAGTCTATGTGTCCAAGTGTTTGATAATGTCTTGCGATCAGGAGCTGAGTTAATAATTTTGAGGAACTGGTTTTCAAAGGAAGAGCTCCAAATGTCCTGAAGGGAGAAAAAAAATTAATCACAGAATCAATTAGGCTGGAAAAGACTTCTGGTCGAACAGCACCTTGTCAACTAGACCATGGCACTAAGTGCCACATACAGTCTTTTCTTAAACACCTCCAGGGACGGTGATTTCACCGCCCCCCTGGGCAGTCCACTCCAATGTCTAATTACCCTTTCTGTGAGAAAATTCTTCCTAATGCTCAACCTAAATCTCCCCTGGCACAGCTGAAGACTGTGTCCTCTTGTCCTACTGGTGGTTGTCTGGGAGAAGAGACTGACTCCCACCTGGCTAAAACCTCCTCTCAAGTAGTTGTAGAGTGATAAGGTCACATCTAAACCTCCTCTTCAGGTTAAACCATCCCAGCTCCCTCAGCCGCTCCTCAAAGGACAATGAAGTGTCAATTTCTTTGAAATTCTTCTGTAACTCTGTTGGTAAGGCTAGTCCTAGCTTTCTGTGATCTTGCTTTCAACAAAATAAGACATTCAAGCCCACCAGACACTTGTATCCCCCATGACAAACCATGGCTGAGCTGGTGAGGAGCACACCATTTGGTAAAGAATCTGTCAATACTTAGTACATGTTAACTTCTAATTTTATAATTCAATTGTTTATCAAATGTTCTTAGGCCACGGTGTGGTTTAGTTAGTTATGACTGGGTCAGGGAAGTAAGGCCCCTACAAATAAACAGCGATAGGAATCTACTGATGACCATGCTGTCAAAGGGAATTAAGGTTTCACACTGGTTGAACAAGTTTTACATGCCACTTAATGATCTGTTCAGTAGCTCCAGGGCTTGGCTCTCAGGTGGAACAGTGAGTGTTCAGATCTGGAATTTCCTACGGTCCAGCCGGCAATCAGCTGAGAGCCCATCCATGCACTGGCATGAGGAGACAGACAAGCTCATCCATTGTGCCCTGGGAACAGGTTCCAGAAAGTGGCTACTGTTTGTAAAATACTGAATACAACTTGTAGAAATGCTGCCAAAATACCAGTATTAACTATGAAATTGCCACAGGCATGCATCCTTAGTTATGGACGTTCCTGCTAGCACATTACTCAGGATGTTGATACATACAGTGGGTATAGCGCTGCTTTATTGGGAATGCATATTCATGTGTAGAGGTGATGGGGCAGGCATTTTACTACAAAGGAAAGCACTTGCCTCTCTGTGATGGGATTCCTTTGGCTGCCTTCCAAATTCCCCAAGAAGTAAGTTCATTCTGTTTATCTGTTTTGACCCAACCTGAGTAACCAAATTTATTCCAGATTGCTGGTTATAAACACAGCCACACATGTGGCTCTATAAATATTTACATCAAGGGCAAATTCCTCTGAATGAAATAAGAGGTCTATAATATTCATAAAGCAACAAAGATGAGTGCGACACATAAGGTAAATCAAGGCCTCTACACCAAACAGTTCTTTATCCGAATCTCTTCCATAGGAAGTTTCGAATCCTCCTCACGGTTTATAGAAACAACTGCCTGTAAAAGAATGGAGCACTCACACTTCAGTTATCTTTTCGAACAATTTTGCTGGAGGCTCTCAGAAGGACTTGGCCATACTGAGTCTTTTCTAGGCTGGGCTGAGTTAGCTACAAATTACATTGGTCATGCCAGCAGTGTAGCTGTGCCATTGTGAGCAAAAAATACCCACACAGTGTGCTGGCCCCCATGCTACTTTTGTGAGTATAGTGGGTGTAGCTATTTCTATAATTATTTTCTGTGTTTTATAGATATGACTGCAGTGCTTGCTACATAAAGGCCACCCCTAACACAAAGGAACTAACATCCATTCAGCTGGCGGAAACTCTCCTGTAGTAATGGTATCACTCAGCAGCCTCAGGGTTGCAATATGAAATCATTATCTTAAAGGATTCACCACAGCCTGCAGAAAGGATTCAGTGGCTTCTCCTCTCTGTTGCAGCAGCAAAAAATTATTATTTTTACACAGGGGAACACCCTTCTCTTCTCTGGTGTTGTTTTGTGATTAGTAGATTGTCTGTAGGTTACTAGATGTCTTGAAATACTTCCGTAATTTTCATAGAAGCTGAAGAAGAGGTAACAGGGAAATTATTAAGATACAGTGAGGGTTTTGGCAACTAGAGAGAGCAGCAAAATAAACAGATTGCAGCACAGTGCATATTTCTGACATTCTTGATGGGCATTTTTAAGTTACACATCCTGCAGTCAGCAGAATATACTCAGGAAAAAACCTCCCTAGAGTGCAGCTGAATCTGCCGTCCACTGGAAGAGCTCTGGATCAAACAACAGTGCCTAGAATCACAATTATTTTGCTTTAACACATCTATGCCATTATCTCTAAAGCAAAATTCCTAAAACCAGACCTAAATATTACAGTAAATTATGATCAGAAGTGCAACATCTCTGAAGTTTCTTAATCTGCTGACTGTGACCTCATGCTATGCTAATTGTTAGGGTAGCAGGGATGGTCAGCATGGGCTTTTTCTATGTAAACAACTGTCACGTAACATCTCCATCATTGCTTCTCTATTTTCTACAGTTGGCAGAAAAAAAGTATCATGAATGGGCTGCATTACACACCATGCAGGAAAAAAATCACAGGTGATGCCTGAACAGACATTAATTCTGTTATTTGTGTAAGGGAATGAAAGACAAATTCAGTTTGAAGCACAGAGTAAGGTTTGTTTCCCAGGCCAGCCACATACCTCCTGTGTGAGCTGGAAACATGAAGGGCATGGGAGCTGCTAATAAAATTTTGTGATTATCATGTCTCTGTCAATCTGTTGTTACACTGTGAGCTCTAAGACAGCAATAAATTAATTCAAGCCGTGGACAGCAGTTCTTTCTCACAAAAGATGTTACCAGGTTCAGTTGGTTCAATTACCAGTACTTGAAAGGGCAATGTAAAAAAACCCCACTGCTCTGAGAATCTGTTCAGACAAGATTCAAGAAGGAAAATTTGGAAAAACAGCTTTACTGGCTAGTTACACAAGAGTCATGGAAGCATTTAAGCCTCTGGAGAGATTAGTGTGTAGGCCCTGAAGTGATCATACTGCAACTCAGTAGGGAATCACTGCTGAGTATCTAATACACGTCATAGGTCTGCCACTTTGGGCATTGCTGCTTAAAATTTTTGTCAGTCACCTTAAAGAAAATGCAACATAATTACCAATAGTTTGTTAATGACAAAGATGATGATAGACAGCAGCTGGGATTCCTTTTTTAGTTGGCCAAATGAAATAAAATGTGTATGAACTGAAAACATACAAATAAAATGGGTACTAACATGTAAACATATGCTCACACCTATGCAGAAAGGAACAGAGGCTAAATTCATGTGGAGTTCACACTGGAAAACAAGGTATTTTTCAGTCTGCAGGTTGATCTAGCTTTCTTGCACAACCACATCCTAAAGTAACAAGGGCTTCACTTCTATTCCATAAAAAATAAAAGATAATACCAGGTACTAGAGGGAAGTTCATTACTCTGCTTTTAACCCGTATGTGTCACAACAGAAATACTCTCTTGCCCCACTTCTTGTGTCTGTCATTTAAGAAGGAGCTAGTGAAATGTTCACATAGTAAAGGGCTTCTTTGTGCTTACACAGACCAATACAATGCATAGTTTTTATAGAGGACTACAGGAAGCATTTGGTATTAATCTGTCTCTCACTGTCTTTTAATTTGAAATTTAACTTTGCCTTTTGATATCAGTACCTATGTTCAATCTGATACAAATTTTCTTCCATTGTGACTTTTAACTCTGTAGTACAAAAAAAATCACCAGAGATGTCTGTAAACACCTTTACTTTTCCACACAATTGGTTTCTCATATCCCAAAGTTTGTTTAGTACTGTCACTATTTACAGATTCACATCAATTACAAAAGTATAGAGGAGTGTTACTGAAGTGAACTCAGAGTAAAAGCCACAACTCTTCCCATCAGGATGAAACTAATTCATTGCCACAGTGAATGAAATCTGACAGTTTTGCCTCTGTGTAACATGATGGCTCCTATACAAAGCCTGCATCTGCATACATCTACCAGGATGGACTATAACTAGGACTAAACATCTGAAATTAATACAGCCAAATGCTATCCCATGTTTAATCCAATTAAAAGGACTGATGCACATCCTTTGGAATGAACATGAGGTAACTTAATGAATCACAATAGGTCTCATGAGCATTTTTGTTGGTAATCAGGGCCATAAAGTTACAGGGAATTATTTCAATCATCCACTGCCCATGACAAAATAACATATAATTTAATAATAAAGCAAACCACAATATAATAATTGCAGTGCAATACGAAGTTAGCTTAATATCTAAGAGATGCACCTAAGATTCAGGCATGTGTCAGACTCCCAATAAAGTTAGCTTAACAACTAACTAGTACTCTTAGCTTGCTAGTTAAAAATGTGCCCTCAGAGCATCCACATATGCTGCTTCACCTTCTGACTCAAAAGCAACTTGAATTGAAACTGAGATGTTTAAAATGTATCAAGACTGGCAAGCACTTCTGTTCAGGGTTAGGAGTACATGCAATAGCATCTATTGCCATGAAAGGCAACTGTGGGTCATATTCACAACTAAAACAGTGTCACTTAAAAGGATCCTAGCTAGTTTAAAGAGTTTATCTGCACTGAGTTAGCTTCACTAATAAATTTGCATTTACAAAAGACATACCTCAAAACAGTGAGAAAGAGGACTCTGTTGTTTAAGAGATGCACCTCAGATCAAGGCAAGTATATAGACGCCAATTCTTGTACCCAGCAGATCCAAAAAAAGTTTTCAATTCTGCAACCACTTTTAAGATTCATTGCCAAACCCATGAATCTTGTAGTATTTGGCTGGCAGTGGTGAGCAGACTGTCAAAGCTGGTACTTGAAAAGATATGTATGATCACCGTTAATGATGAGAAGTACACAAATAGGCAGACAAGTAGATTCAGGGAGTACCAATATACCCGTGGCTCACTGTGTACAGTAAACAGCTGGAGAAATCCAAACAACAAAAAGGAAGTACATCATTGAAGCTTACTTAAGAAATACATGTGTATAGTCAATAATTAATTAACTCATTATCCTAGCTAATCATCCATGTCTCTTATTGGGGTTATTTGGACTGGTCTGTGAATTGCCATCATGATTAAAACCCAGAACAGATGCACTAAGACAGGAAAATGTTTATTGGTTAAGACAACAGTCTTGTTCAATCATAGGTTTGTTTTTACTGAGGGGTGAAATCCTAACTCCTTGTTTGAAGGCAAAGTGTGACCACCTAATTCAGTTGTGCCAGTATTACACGCGGTTTTAAAAACTCATACCCATTTATCCACTTCTGTCGAGTTACCAGCCAGTAAAATGAAAACGATGTAAAAATAAAGGCATAAAACCAATAAATTATTTAAAAAACAATCCTGCACTTTGCCTCACAAAGCACCCCTAAAGATTTATGTGTACAGGTACAGCGTTCAGTGCTCTGCCAGTGGGAACCTGTTTACTGTATGATTTGCAAATGAACTCAACATACAAATAGAGATGCTTGAATTTATGAAAAGTTCTTCTCACTTTTTCATTACAAGACAATAAAAAAAAATTAAAATCTTAGAACATTCTCTGAATAAGACCAAAGACTTTCAGGTAAGTCTGAAGAAAAGCTATTATTTAAAAAACACAGTAAAAATCTATTCTTCAATTGGATTATTCCTAATTTTTTTTTTCAAGTTTCTCAAGTTCAAAACCTACAGCGTGTCAAAACTCAAGGATGTTTTCCAACTCTCCAGGTTTAGGGAGGAGGAACAGAACCATGCTGGTAGGCAGCCAGCACAATACAGGATTTACAGCAAATAGAATGTGAAAAAATGCTTATTGCAGAGACCAAAACCTTTGTGAAATGTTAACTTACAGACGGTGTCCTCCAGAAGGAAGCTCCCAGGCAGCTGTCAGGCCTGAGCTCCCTGCATTACTACAAGCAACTGACACTGAAGAGCTCATGCTTGCTGTTCAGGTGCCTGCTTTAGAAATGGGATAAAAATTGCTGTTTGTAATGCTGTTCGATTTCATAGGGGCACTGCTGGTGACTTGGAAGGTACCAGGGGCCCAGCTGTTCCACGTTCCCTTGTTTTTTGCCCTGCCTATGTTTATCTTAAAACTTCTCAATGCAGGATTGCCCGTGGCTTCCTCTGGAGGAAACAGGGAGAGCCGTGTGGGCGCAGCGGTGGCGGAGCACGGCGGGCCAGGCCGCCAGGGCCGCAGCAGCCGCTCCGGTCCCACCTCCCTGCCCAGGCAGGGCCCTGGGGGAGCTCCCCGCACAGCACTGCGGCCTCTCCGGGCAACCTCTTCCGGTGCTCGCGCTCGAAAGCAAGCAAGGAACCTCAGGATTGAAAGGGAAAACGTAACACTCTGCCTCGCTTTTCGTTTTTTTAAAATCAAGTTCTGCGCGGACCTCGGCCTGAGAGGACCGCCCCGTCCACGGACTCGGCGGGGCTGCCGGCCGATGAAGCCCCGGTGGCTCCGCAGCCCCTTCCCCCGTGACCCTTCGCCACGGCCGCGGCTTGTCCCCTGCCCGCGGCAGATCCAGCTCCCAGCGCCGCCGCTGCCCCTTCCTTCGGGGAAGGGAAGGGAACAGACCGGGCCGCGCAGCCAGCGCCGGGCCCGGCGGACAGGGCCGACAGCCGCCTCCTTCCTTCCTTCCTTCCCCCGTCCCTTCCCCCGTCCCTCCTCCCTTCCCCGCCTCCCCGCCCGCCCCCGGCCGTGTGTGCGGAAGCCGCCGGCGCCCGGGATTGTGGGAGCGGCGGGGCGCCCTACCCGGGCGGAGCGGGGCGCTGGGCGGTGCGGCGCGGCGGGCGCGGACGTGTCGGCCGCGCAGACACAGCGCTGCCCCCGCCCGCTCCAGCAGCGCCCGGCCCGGCCCGGCCCGGCCCGGCGGCGCCATGGCCGGGACCAGCAGCCCCGAAGCCGTGAAGAAGCTGCTGGAAAACATGCAGGGGGACCTGCGGGGCCTGAGCCTGGAGTGTCGGAAGAAATTCCCCCCCGTCAAGGAGGTGAGCGACGCTGGGCCGGGCCGGGCCGGGCGGCGGGCACCCCTCCGGAGGGGCCTCCGCGGCCGCAGCGGGGCCGCCGCCGTGCCCGAGTCCCGCTCCGGCAGGTGCGGCTGCCCGGGGCCGGGGCTGGGGCAGTGGCCGTGGCTGTGGCCGTGGCCGGGGCAGTGGCCGTGGCTGTGGCCGTGGCTGCGGGAGCGCCGCCGAGGCGGGGGCCGCGGCCGGGCTGTGCCCGCGGGGGGCGGACACGCCGCCTGTCTCCGGACGGGGCGGGGGCGGCACCGCTGCTCGCTCGGCGCCCGCCGGGGCAAAGACAGAGTTCGGCTTGGCTGTCTCGGTGCCACCGTGCGAGGAAACTCGCCCTTGGCGGCCCCGGGGCGGGGGCGGCCGCTCCCGGTCCCCCCGCGCCTGTGCCTGCCCGGAGAGGCTGCTGCGGCCCCGGCCCGGCGGGCCCTGTGCCTCCTCCTCCTGCCCACCGCACACCCCCGGGCGGCGCCGGTCCTGCCCACCGCTGCCCTGCCCCGCCGCCCGGGGTCCAGCGCTGCGGAGACGGCCGAGGGAGCTTTGGAGACAGAAGCTGGGGTTCCCTTTTTTCCCCCTTCTGAAAAATCCCATTAACGAGCTCAGGCCAGGAAAGTCGCACGTTTTATTTTTCAAACCTCAGTTTACGGTGTGCAGCCTGGGACCTCAGTAATCTCGATGAGCAGGATTACTTTAGCTGAAGGGCAGTCAGAATGTTCTTGCGAACTGAAATTATGCATTTTAACCATATGTTTTTCTACTGTGTTTTTATAGTGAGTTTAGCTTTTTCCCTATCAGTAGTTTGCCACTTGCCATTTAAAAAAAAAGTTTTCAGTGCAATAATGGGAGTAAGAATACTAATGCATTAACTCAGATTAAACTGCAGATCCAGAAGCTGTGAAGAGAGAAACTGCATATGTAATGTGACTTGAGTTCCAATTCAGTGATGGCGTATTTAATGTTGTATGAAGTATTATACACTTTAACAGATGACTTAAAGCTAATGACTGTTCTTGTGTTGAAAGGCATGAAGTGACACACTGTAGCAGAGCATATTATGTATGATTGTAGATTACAGAGGAATGCTGGTGTGTTTGAGAAACTTTGTGTGGTCACAGAAAAACAGGACAAAGTTGTGATCAGTCCCAAGGAATGGGTCACATGTAAATAAGAAAAAGTTGTGGTCAGATGAATAGAAATCTGTGTGTGTGTTTTGGAGGCAGGTGAGGGTGCCACTTCTACTTTCTTCTGTGTATTACTGTGTGACTAAGTTGTTTAGCCTCTGAACAAGTTTCCTCACTCTGTTAATGTTTACTTTCTTTTAAGATCTATGAAGGAGATGGGCAATGTCGGTCTTAAGGTAGCATTTTTAGTAATGCTTCATTACATTTGCCACGCTGAATATTGTAGTAGCTACTGCATGTGTAGTTCTTGATACTTTTTCAGCATGTTTGTCATATTCTTGTGTAAGTTCGACTTTTGTGTTGTTCCCTTTTACATCTCGATGGCAATTTGCATAGCTTTATTCTTTAAAAACACATAACAAAGTTTTTCACAGTTGTCTGGAGTTTGGATGGGTTTATGGAATAGTACTGGGACGATGTGGCACTTTCTGCTGTGAGTTGTGGGCTCTTACAGAGAGTCTGAGGTGAAAGCAGTCCTACAGTAGGATGTATGATACAGTCACAGGAAACTATCTGACTTCCTCACTTCTGGAAGCCGTTATTTTTGGTTCTAGTTTTAAAGGAAACGGCTGTCCTTTTTTGTCAAATCTAAACTATTAAACTGATATTTTAATTGCATGCATTTGATCTGAGCATGATTAGATTTGGCTAGAATGATCAGAGGAATGGCATGTTCTTCTCACTGATTTGGAACAGCACCAGGTTTTTAAACCATGTTTGAACATGGGCTTTTTAAAACAAATTCCTACTACTTACAGTCTTACTTTTTTACTTGCAGTGTAACTAGACTCTCCTCATCACTATGTCATGCGTTGTAATTGATGAGTTTATCTTGCAGCTGATACGTATGCTTTCATGTCACTTAATAAATTTAATGTACTGTGATAAAGCTCTTGAAAGCTCCCAGTCCAAAATTAATAGTTATAAGATGTATCATTGTTGTTAGATTTGAGAGGTACTTTATGAAGGTAAACTGCTTGTAATAATCTTTCCAGTGTGTGACATAGTAGAAAATTTTCCTCACAGTTAGTTATTATCATCCGACACTTCTGAAATGATTTGTCTGTTCTGATTCTTTTTTGTTTTGTTTTTGCATTAATATTGCTAAAATTCTACAAAGTGAATTTAGCTGATACGTTTGCTGCTGATAAAAGTAGTAATGTAGTTCTCAATTCTGCTTGTTTCTCAGATGATTAACTTGAGCAAATCCTTTTTTAATTAATACTGTGAGGATTTAGACAGTTGTATGATCAAAAAAATAGAGCCTTTGTATTATTAAAAGGGTTTTAGTTTTCAACTATATTTCAAGCTAATTTAGTTTTTTAATCATCTTTCTAATGCATATGTAAGCAGTATCTCTTAGGTACAGAGAGACCAAAACAATATTAAATGAATCTTTGAACAGGCATGTAGATGACACAGCTAAAGAACTTTATTGGACTTCTTTTGGGAGGGAGTATGCAGGTAGAGTTCGAATGCAGCAGAAAAGGGGACAGCCAGCTGTGGAATCTAGATATTATCCTCAGTTAGGAGCTAGGTCTTAATAAACCATTATTGAAAATGGAACTTGAACTCCTTGCTGTTTTAAGCACTTTCATCTCATGTTTTTCTATTACTTCTGAGTTTTCTTAGAAGGTTACATTTATGTGGATATCATGCAGTTGTAAGTCCAGTTACTTACAACAGTGGAGTCTGACTTTGCTGACTTTGAGAATCTCTTAAGAAATGTTGAAATTACTGAGTTTCTTCCAGTGTTAAAGTTATGACACAAGCACATGGCAAACTTCCTTCCCCTAAGTTAGAGCTTTTAACTAAGAAATAATAGGATGTATTGTTGGCTCTGAAGCATCTATACATCATTTTTGCTCTGTGTGACAAATAATACCTGGTTATGCCATTTAATGCTGTAAGAATGGGAGCTGCTGAAAGAATCCATGGGTTTGAAATTATGTGGCTTGACGATGTTTGGGGATTAACTAACGTAACAGACTTACTTTTCTTAGGGATGTGGGGAATAGCAGTTACTATTGCACTTTAGACCCATGTCTGTTACTAGATGGTTTTTCTGTTTGGTGCTTCCTCAGATCAGCACTGACTACAGAAGCACACTAGGCATGAAAGCTATACACTATAGAAGCTATCACCAAGAAGTGGTTTCATGGTTATGTCTGTGATATGCCAAACAAACAGACATACAAATAAGGGCTTTGGTGAAAATTGTCTTTGTATTTTCACAATGTATTTCTGCTGCCCAGTTACAAAATAGGCACAATGGATGGGATAGAAGCTCTCAGGGCAAGTGTAAATTAAACAGTATCTTTTGGAGCTTGAAATTACAGAGCATGAAACAGGTTTTGGTACAGGCATCAGTTGTGTTGATATTATCTTAAGTAAGCTGACATTTCTCCTAGAGAAAAATACTACTTGCTCATTATTCTGTTGTTTTTATTACAGTGGGGTCTTAAGATTTGCTCTGTACTAGGGAGTATTGTAATGCTGCTAACAATGCGCTGAATTGCATGCTTCCTGCATAGAACTTTATAAACTATTTTAACCTGCTAGTGATTGAACCTTTGGTGTTCTGTGCTGTGTTTGTGGGAAGCTGGTGGTGCTCTCTTTAGTGAACTGGTGGAAGAATTTTGTCTTATCACAAAATGGAAGATAGGTTCAGTGTGCTAAATAGGTTGTCCACTGTTTCTTATTACAGAATGAAAATATTCTTCAGTAAGCTGCATCTGATTTGGTCAGATAATTTCACTGCATAAAAAAACCTTAGAAATACAAGGGGAAAATATTTATAATTAGCAGAAATAATGGAGTTAAAAGGGAAAATAAGTTCTTCCCAAAAATTCCTTGCAGCCTGAATTCCAGTCATATGTATCTGTTGTTTACACAGATCCAGTGAGGCAGTCTCAGCTTTCTAGTAGGCTTGTAAATCTCTATAGGCTTGTAGATCTCTGTGTTGACTCAGTTGTTTTTCTTGACTTTTAAATAGTGGTAAAACCAAAATGAGTTAAAAAAAACAAACAAACAAAACAAAACCCACAAAAAATTAACTCTTATCCAGCTCCCTGCACAGTTACAGGCACGTTTGTACTGGAAGAGGAGGGGAAGGGAGACGGCAGGTGGGGTTCAGGCAGACAAGGACTGTATCCTCCCCTGGCAGGATCAGCTTGGCCTGGGACAGGGTGTGCCCTCTGCTTGGCGGTTGTGTAATGGATTGCAGGTGCCTGTACTTTTTAGGATATTTGTTGCTGTGGTGATCTGGAATAGTAGGGCTGGAAAAGAAGTAGTATTCAACTGGCCTCTATCTGAAAGAGCAGCACAGAATTAGGTTTGAATACTTTGGTCAGTTGAGATGCTCCCTTGAGACTCATGGAAGAAAGCTTTTAATAACCTCACCGTGCTGGGATTTTTTTTACCAGATCTTTGTTTGAAACAGCTGCATTGCTTTTGTTTAGCTATTTATTGAGTTGTGTGTGCCTTTGGCATATAGACATATTTTTGAAACTGTATAGTGATTTGCTGTATCTAGGAAAAATATTAGAACCCAATTTTGCAATCTTTATTTTTTCTTCTTTTATAAGATAATTTTACTTGCAGGCAAGTAGCCTTACAAAGATCTTAAGGTAAAAGTTAAAAAGTTAGGATTCAAATAACTTTTGGACAAAGTAAATTTTAAATTATATAATTACAGTAGAAGTGGTGTGGACTAGCTGAGGCAAGAGGTGGGATTTGCCCTTTCTAAGAGCCTGTGTGTTGTGTGAAGACAGGCATTATTCATACATTTCTTCCTTTGGAGTCCTGTCTTGTTTGCCTTGAGTGACATACATAACAGTTTAATCCCCCGGGTTAATTCATTCTCATTTAAGAATGGTATGCTGATCTTTGAACATATTTTAGAACTAATGCTAAAAAATTAGTTGGGAAGCTTGTCCTTTTTAGGGAACCTCTGATGTCATTGAATAGCTGTACAAAACAACATGAGGATGTACTACAACAGTTAAACACACATTAGGAAGATACAGGGCAGTTAATTTTGTTTATAATGTCAAAGTGATCATTAGGATTCCTAATCCAACTGGAAGGAACAGTTAAAAGTGTGACTATTAGCTGTTTGTTTTGTAACAGTAATAATATTTCAGAAATTCTGTGGAATATAGGGCAGTATGCAAATTGGCAAAGGCTAAGAAAGAAAATGACATCCTGAAATGCCTTATTATTTGGGCATTTGAGTCACTTGATATACTACTATCATTGTATGGTTTCTGAGTCCTTTGCATTCATGCTACTCTACTGGTAAAAGGATGAGCCAAATGAACCTGCCAAAGAACAAACCTTTGTGCACAGACAGACCATTTTCTGTAGGGGTAGCCAAGTTTTTGAGTTTCCTGCTTTATTTTTTGAATAAAATGGATTAAATAATTCTGACACTCTAGCCTACAGGGAACTTAACTTACTCTGAGCTTTCCAGGTTGGTTTATTTTCAGGTCTTCACAACATTAGTTCAGAAGGATGAAACACTATAGAGTTTTTATCTGCTTTTAATTGGTATTTACTTAACTAATATTTTAAAGGTTCTTTTGAAATAGAGAAACGATGCTCTTTAAAATGCATTTTGTCATACTTTAGGCAGCTTTCACTCAAACATATGTTTTGTGCATGTGACTGGAGATTACTCTGTAGCGTTCCTGAGTTTCCATCCCAAAGCTGAGCTGGTACTGAAACAGATGATCCTTAATATTTCCTTGAGTTTCTTTTAGAATTCCTGATCTTCACTTGCTGTGTCTGCTAGCTTTTTAATCCATTAATTGTACAGTGTTTTTTATTTAATACTGTCATGTGAAAAGTAGGAGTTTAGATTTTTTCCTGTCGGTACCCCCGGGAAAGTCTAGACCTTGGTGTCCGACTGTCCATCAGTATCTCATCAGAAGACCCTTCACCAAGAGATTCACAATGTTGGAGAGTACTTTTGGCCACCCTTTTAGAGGGGGACTCAACAGCGTGAAGGCCCCTCAGCAGGTCCTGCCAAGGTATTATCCGCTTCTGGCAACATTTTAACAGTTCATGGAGTAACACTATTAATACAGGATATGACAGCTTAATAAGGTTCCAAGGTTGTTGGTGATAGTGTCTACTGTAAAAATACGTTTTAAAGTAATCTACTGATACATATGTTAAGCAAGCACAAACTTTGATGCGAAGCAATTTACTAATATGCTATGGGGTAAGCACAAGCAAAATCTCTAGTCCTAAAAGTAGCATTTAAATCATGTAGATTATATTTCTCACCCAAAGCATCACTCTGGGGAGGAGAAGATGGGCTTAGCCTGTCAACTGATGCTGGCAGTTTTAATGCTGGTCTTCTTCCACTTTCCCCCTATTCCCAACTTACTTTTATACTATTTTATTTATGTTTGGGTGTAGTTTGGCTGTAGTCATAAATACTTTTTATTTCTCGTTGGTGTACCTAACTAGGGGAAGGGGGGGCAGTAGTTGTGGCTTGATACCTGAGGAGAGGGTTGTTAACATCAGCAGCATGTTAACATGGTTGTTAGCATCAGCAGCAGAATACCTTAATTGTCCCTTGTCAGACAGATGCTGTATGGTCTCAGTACCACGATATTTCCCCATTCTGCTGGGATTTGAATGGAGGGGGCCATGTAGTCTCCACTTTGTTCCTAGCTCTGTTCTGTTCCTCTGAGCAGATGATTACCATTGTATTGGGGAGCATGTTGACCTCAGTCTGTCTAGGAAGTTGCAGCTGCTTTTTACCCTAGAATTTTGAATATCCTCTAGATTTAACCCTATCCACCATCCCACAAATATTGATCTGTATACTATAGTATTTTTTTCAAAATTACGTATTTAAAAGTGATCTCTTATATTTCTAGGGGACCATCATCTATTCAAATGCATTCTAAGCTTCATGTGATCATTTTAGTGTTTGAGAAGAAATGTGCTGTATTCAGAAATGATTCACATCATTCCCATAGACCCACTTTCTTGTAATACCTTGCAATTTCAGGAATAAAGAAAATGATTGAAAGTTCCAGTATCTCTTTCTGTACACTTTCCAAGGTACACTTTTCAGTGCAGGATTAAGGTGACTAATGTCGTGTGTCTAAGCTCCCTTAATTGATTTTGCAGGTTTGGTTTGTTATGTTGTACTGTCAGTAGATCCAAATAACTATTCAGAGTATCATGTAGCCAGGGGACTGATTCACTGTATCACCTACAGGTTAAGTGTTTTATGTTGCCACTTAGGATGCAATAATGTTTCTTTCTTGGCTTCCAGCAGCTGGCCCAAAAGAGTGTGGTCTGCTGTCTGGTGTACTGGGATACAGAGGCCTGAGCTTAGACCTCTGTATTGAGCGCCTTAGGAGAGCTTAAGGAGAGGCTTTGAGAATTAAGGAGCATTCAGTAGAGACCATCTCCATTGTAATGGAAGTCTAAATATTTAAATTTGTGCATCTTAATAGCTGATTTAATCCCCATCTGTCTCCCATGGCTTCTTGAAGATCATACAGGAAACCTGTAGCAGAAGTAGGAAATTCTTGGTGACTCCAGTTCTCAGCTGGTGCCCAGACTGTCAACTGTTGTTTCTCTTTACCAGGTGCCAGGAGAATGGGCATTGCTGTCTCTGACTGGGTGACTCTGAATGTAGTACTTGTCGCAAAGTTCTGACACAGGCTGTTTTATTTTTAATGTAGAATGATGATTGTTGTGTCGAAAGTATGTCATTAAAGTTCATGTGCAAGTTCTCTATTTCAGTGCATTCTGATTTGTTCTGTTAATTTATATGTGATGGTTCTTCCAGCTCAGATGTAGTATTTTGATTGTCAAATGAAAGTTTGTGATATTAAATATTTGTATTTGATTATCTTTATGGTCACTTCAGGTGAGGTAGCTTCAGAGACAACAGCTCTGAAGCACTTTAGATAACACCAGCACCTTTCCTGGCATTATTGATGGTTAACCTTCAAGGTTCTGAATTGGCTACTGGTACTGCAGACTGACAATTTTGTAAGATTAATGGACCAGAGGAGTAGTCATTCCTGTCAAGTGAAAGAGCACTCTTAATATGAGAGCAACTGATACGATTGTACTAAAGCTGGAAATGAACAAGGTTGTGTGTTTTTAAAAAACAGAAACCACAAACTGCAATATTGCAACTCTTCAATTAGAGAAGAAAGTGTGTAATAACATCAGTTAATGCTTCTATTTTTTTCATCTATATGATAATTTTCTAATATAATGATAATAAATAATTCACTATACTAAACCCCTGTGAGTGCACAGCAATGTCAGATCAGAACTGGCAATTCACTGGTTTAAATCACAGGTAGAATGAGCATATAAAAAAAGAAGGATCAGACTAGGAATCGCACTCATGGGGAGGAAGATAAAAGTACAGAAGGCAAGTACAGTGCTTTTTCACACAAATGTGGTGTACTTGAGTGCTTTCATGAGACAGATTTAGTGAGGAGCTTTTTGTGAGTGTGTCCTTCTCCAAATAGTAGTTTGACGGTACAGTAATGGTCCAGAAAGTGCTTTTGCAAAGCAAGCCAGAATAACAATGAAGTGAAACTGTTCTTTAGACTGGATGATCTCTTACCTAAACTATTGGATATAGAGTTAATGTTCCAGTTGGAAAGACAGATAATGACAAAAAAAAAAAATTCTTTTTATTTCATGTAATAGCTATGGAAATGGCCATAGATGACATACATTATTCTCATCCAGTTTTAGTCAAAGGTTGGCAAACAGTTTAATGTAAATACCAACAAAAGCCATCATTCCTGAATGCGTTTCTTTTTAGAATAGAGAAATCAATAGCTTGTGTGGTAAAAACTGCAAACTTTACAGCAATTTTAGTGTCTCTGGAGACAGCAGTTTGCTCTAATGTACAACCAAAATGCAAACAATAATTCAAAATCGCTAGCAGTGGAAATTCTGGATTTTATTAACTTTTGGTAACAATGCTATCACATTTAGTAGTTAATACAAAAATATCTTTAATGTTAGATCAGTCCTTAGTAGAAATTAGCTCATGCCTGGTTGTTACATTAAATATCTTTATGGGAATATATATATTTTTTGGTTAATAAAATAAAAAAGGTGCTGGCTTCTCGTCTTGATTGTGAGATACCAGTTTCTTTGAAAATCAGCAAGTTTATTTTTTAATTTTTTTTTTTAAAAACACACTTTTGAAACTTTAAAAAAATAGTTGATATGGGAGAGAAGACAGGTGCTTTTTTGACTTTAAATTCAGATTTTGTGTCATCTTTCCCTTAGGAAAAGTTGTTAACTACATTACTGTTTTTCAGCAAAAGAAGGGTAGCTCTTTCATGTTTATCCCTGGGGTAAGGACAAATCTATGGGAATTACTATGAAGCAACTGATGTACTGCTGGATCCCATCCCAGCTAACCCCTCTGGTGCCTTGCTTTCCTCTATATATGCATTGCAATAGAGGTCCAAGATTGTCTTGGCCTGGAAGAGTTACATGTTCAAGCGTGTGCTAAGCCATTATTCCATGTGCTGCCAGGGTAAGTCCCATTCTTAGGGTGCCAGGTAACCTCGTTATGGTCATGGAGTTAGCTAGAGTGGTGTCTTTCGGTGATGTAGAGTGCCTGCTGCAGTTGGGTTTGAGAGCTCCCACAGTGTCCCCAGAAGACAGATCTGAAGAACTGGTGCCTTTCAGATTCACTTACTGCTCAGCTCCTGATATAATCAGCAAATACTTGGTAAATTCCCAGGAAGCAGAAAAATGATGGGGCAAGTGTTTGAGCCCAGAGGGTCCTGTTGAATTTTGCTGTGACATTATTGACTGTTCGATTTAAACCAAATCAAGGTTCAGGAAGAGACTGACTGGAATATGTGCTGTTGCTGAGAGTCAATTTCTGTTCATCAATATTTCCCTGGTTGCTGATGTTGCTTCAGCAGAAACATGAACCAAGTGTGTGTTTGAGATATTTTATTTCAGTTCATTTCACAGTTATTAAAGCATCAGAATAGGAAATCTAATTGCCTGACAGTTTTAGGTACACTTGAGGTTTATGTTACAGGAATTACATGTATTTCCGTCTTTTTAAAATAAGGGATAATTGATGTGCTTGTTAGACTACTGTTAATTGCAGTGCTGAGGGAAGCTGATAATGTTACATCCAAAAGTGTTGACTGCGTTAAAAACACGATGCCTTATGTTTACGTGAAAGTAAGTTATATTTATGATATTTGTACCCATAAATATTCAGTATAATGCTAGTTCTCTTCTTGTGTTTTATAAAATTCTTTTCTAATGGGGCAGTGTCCTGCAGAGTGCTATAGTAAGTGATGTAAGTTTGTCAGCTTAAAATCTATTAATACAGTTTTTAATTTGCCAGTTAATTGATGGAATCCAAACACACTTTTACATTAATGTATATAGAATAGGCAGATAACTTTTTATGGTCTCATTTTTTATATTGGTTACTTGTGATCAGCTGAGGTAACTTTTTGTGTTAATATATTGTCTCTTCTACATATACAGTGGGGTATTTTATTTTTCTTTTGTAGGATGTGTGCAATGTAATTAGTTTTTAACTGTACACATTTTTAATTGGGGTTCTAAATAGAAATCACAACAAAATGTAGACAATTGTCGAACTTCCTGTATCTCATGAAGAAAAATGGTGTTACTCAGATAGGTAGTAAAAAGTCTAATAGTCGTTGTTTTGTTTGACCTTATTTTTTTAAATACTGTATACTTTTTGATATAAAGCCAGCATGGAAACAAACAAGAGACATTAATTTTTTTCTTCTTTGTGCAAAATGCATGGTGTTCATGAATGCCACTCATGTGAGCAGGCTTAGTATTTCTTTGAATCAGAATGATTCAGTTTGTCACTCCTGGCAAGAAAGAAATTTTCCAGTAGATGTGATGAGTTTTAGTTTGAAGGGAATCGAACTGTGACAAGTCCTTCATTTTAACTAATAGGAACAATTTGTTGTGATAAGAACCCTCCCAATTAACTGACAGTTTATAACTG